>OZ010597.1:41193359-41223359 GCA_963932145.1 Acanthosepion lycidas | reverse complement strand
GAAGTCCATGAATGATTTTTCATTTTTAAAAATTCATTTAAAACCTTGGGTATTAAAAATTAGTTGAGGTACCTAGTCTATAGTGATGTATATATTTATATATATATGTACCTATATATGATTCATGTGTTCACATATATATAAATATTTATTTTGCCATCTAAATATTAATTAAAAAATTATTTAAAAAAATATGGAATATGTCCATATTTTCAAAAACTTTAGAAAAATTAGCCTAAGTTTCTAATATCAGAAGTAATATTGTTACATTATTGACACTCAGAGTCAAAAGATAGAAAAAGGAAAGAAAAGGAATAATGAAAGAAAGTAAGGAGACAAGAAAATTATGAAAAGAAGAAATAAACTCAACATTCTACACATACATACAGCCATACACATGCGTTCACGTGCACACACACACACACACACACACACACAAAAAGAAAAATATCCATGTAACACAAAAAGTGTATAAATTATTTCTTTTCAACTTAATATAAAAATAACAAAAATCAGCAGACAATTGCTGAAACCTCTTGATGAGTGGACCAAACGATTACACAAAGGTTCATCTATAAAACTCTGGAATCAGGGTGCAGAATATAAAAATTAATCAGCTAAGTAACAAATTTTATATTTCTATGAATCCTATATAAAATTATTTATTCCTCTATGTAGCATCACTCAGTTTCATTCCAGAAGCAATCTCTAAATAGGAATATTAAACCAAGTCAGGATATGTTGAGGCATAAATTATTTTATCGTTTTATATACATCAGTTGTCTTTGATATTGAAAATATTTTTTTGTTTTTTCAACATTTCATTCCAAACAAGGCAATAATGCCACTAGGATAATAAGGAGTTACAAGGAGTGGAAGAGAATAAGACTTTAGTGAGAAGTGAGGAAAGGAACAGTTATGTGGAAATATTGACTCTCTGCTTGAAGAAGGTTGTGAAACCATAAACAAGTGTAGCAGAATTATGGAAAATAGAGTATAATATATTTTAAAATAAAAAAAAAAAAACATCCACATTTCAACCAAAAAATGTTTGTGGTGTATCTTTTTGAAAAATACACTTTTCTCTTGTTGGAACAACTATAACCGCTTTCCTATATATATATTACGTTGGTACAAAAATAATGTCGCTTTCTCACATAGTAACATATGTGAGAAAGCGACATTATTTTTGCACCAACCAAATATATAAGCCAGGATCAAAACCCAACTAATTTGGTGTCAGTCAGAGCTTCTACCACTGAGCTATCTTCACTCGGCAGAGTTAAACAGCTTAATCTAGCATGAAACTGACAGTCACCATGCATTCTTGATTTGTGTGTGTATGTATATATATATATTATATATATATCAAAGTGGAAAAGTATTTTTTTATGACAATGCATTTTGCTTTCATCTATTAGGTAGGCATTTTCACTTCTCACCTGAAGACACCTATACCTAACAAATGGAGGCAAAATAAATTGTCAGTACAAAGCTTTTCCACCTTCTCATTTCTCCACTTTTGTTTGGATTCTATATCCTACTAATGTATTATATATATATATATATAGTAGACATTTATTCACACAATTCCCACAGCTTTCATCATCATCTGTCTGATAACTATTTTTCTCAGTTCTTTTTCACTCAATATCTATTGATATTTATTTCTGGTTAGGCATGCATGCGAGCACAAAGCACATCAGAGAAGTTGCATCATCTCATCTCTAATAGATAGGTGTTGCTAACATCAACTGACCTCAACACCTTCAAGCAAGAACAAAAAAAAAAAAATTGAAAAGAGAAAGAAAGGCCAGTGGAGAGGATCAAAAAGAAAGCTACAAAAAGAGACCAATAATATTTATGAACACTGATCAATCAATTTGCTTTCTTTTGTCAGACCTGTCTGTTATCATTCAATTTGTTTGCAGAACAATAGCTGTATTGACTCTGGTGTGAGTTATCTGCTTTAATAGAAAAATCTTTGAAGCCTATTTTGTGATCAGCAAATAGTCAAACTAGTGACAGGTTTGACCAAATGCTTCTTTTATAAGTGCAAGTTATATCAGATTGGAGCAAAATAAAGGGCAATTTTGAACTGCAAACTTTTAAACAATCATAATATATCTCAATATTTTATTGATTGGAGTGGTGCTGACTTTGATTAACGATGTAAGGGAATAACCTGTCGTCCCCATGAGTGACTACACTATAGGTAGTAACTACCCATAAGTATCTGTAAGTCAACAGACTACAGACACTAGCTTGGATCTGTTGAAAATGACTCAGACTTATGCAAGAACTACCAACCTTCCAATAGTAGCACTCACTACTGGATTGACTTGCAACGACCTTGGGCATAACTTACCTTTATTCTTATTGTGCTGTTTTTTTACAATAAACCTTTACTTATTTTATCCACCTTGTTTTTCAGGTATATATTCCTATTAGCAAGGAATATAACAATTAAAATCAGCAATTTTTAAATCAGCACAATATTGCCAAAGATCTATATATAGAAACTAGGATCACAAGAGCTTATAAACTGACGAAATCCATTTTCAAACAGGTCTGCATGGTGTTCAGGTATTGCACTGTAGATGCATCTTTGTACATGCATTCAGATTTTGGTGTGACATTTTCTGCCATCTATTCAAATACTTCCCAGATATTCTAATTTGTAGCTTGCATCTTAAGCTGTTTTTCTTGCTTACAACTATATTGCAGTAAGTAATGAAAATGCAAGATGGGAAGATAACAGAATTATATTTGTGGAGGATTGGTCCGTATATCTGACTTAAGTATACTCAAAATTCACTCACTACGATTTTAAAAACACGAAAAATCAACAGCCATATACTTGATTAAATACCAACAATTCTTATACCTACAATATTTCCGATTCTTAGTACCCAGGAGAAATCCAACCAATAATCTCCTTCTTACACTCGACACGTTGTAGAACAGCTGCAGATAAACGCTTGTCATATCTTGAGAATCTTGAGGAAAATGAAACTGGGGGAGGTGGGAAAACAAGAGAGAAAGAATCACGCCTGTGGGTTAGTACAAGCGGGCGGGGCACCCAATTCAGAAAGCATTAGAAGATCAACTTAATCTGGCTTTAGCGCTGTCAGACCAATTCCACTCTGGCCCTAAAGAAATAAACTAATATTGGCAGATTCTGACGCTGCTTAGCACATAACTGTATTTTTGAAAATTAAATTCCAAGAATTGATGGTTGAGTTGGATCAGCTTGAGCTGCAAATTTTCAGCTGTTCAAGTCAGATTCAAGTGTGCAGCGAAATAAATTCTCTATCATTTATTCCACAAACCAAATGCACATCAGAAGTACACCTAGAATGTTTTAATCTTTGGAAGCATTTGATGCAGCATTAACATGTCACTACAGCAAGAACATTCCCTCACTCATCTATATATGTTTTATATATCAACAAAAATTTATCATATTTTTGAGTTTTGATATTTTGATTATTGCTATTCCAACAAATATTTCTGAAAAAGTGTTGGACTAAAAAGATTAAAAGGAATGCATTGTCATTTTTAAGACCATATATATATATATATATATATATATATATATATATATATGTGTGTGTGTGTGTGTGTGTGTGAGAGATGATAATTTAATGCATAAAACTGCTTGTCACCATATAGTATTGATTTCTATGCTCACATTGTTTTTATTTAATATAAACTGGGATGTGTTGATAGTGTAACAGTTATTTAAATATAAAGTGGAATTTGTGACTTCAAATTCAAAATCCACTAAATCCTGTCTTGTTTACTTCATGCTAGTTCTTTTTGCAAAGTCAGGATTCCATCTTTCCTTAGCAATGAGTTAAATCACAGGGCTAGCTGACCTCTCTTGCAAGCCTAGGAGAAAAAAATTAATTTTTGTTTTGTCAAAAATCTATTTCTGCTAATATTTTTCCTCAAAAAACATAGCTGTTAATATTTTTTCAAAAAAGTATTATCAGAGGCCTTGTTGTTGGATGCAGGTTATCGTCATACCCAGCACGCGGATGCAGGTTATCGTCATACCAAGGACGTTAAAGTAATCTGAGTAAAACTGTAATTGCCTTTGTCTTGACATGGCTATATTTTTTAATCATTTAATCCAAAGCAAGGCAATAAAGCCATTAAGACACAGGAAGTGGGAAGAATATACTTGACTGACTTAATTTTTAAAATGAAACAAAATGGTATTATATGTACATTTCAAATTAAAAAACACATTTTGTTTCCTTCTTTACTCTATTTTGCTTTTATTAAACCTGCAAATGTGTCAAATCATTTTGCTGGTCACTGTATAATCGTCGTCTTTGTTGCTTTTTCATCTTTATAAATTATCAGTTTTAGAAATGCTTCAGTTGTATTAATAAGTGGATTTGGGGATTTTAATCACTGATTTTTATTAATAAACAGAAATGAAATAGATCAGAGTAGATAGTCTCTCAAAATTTGCCTTTGATTTTTAAGTAAAAACAAAAGTTTGACAACACAATGTGGCTACATCAATATATTTACTTTTAAAGTGTCCTCATCTTTTCTGTATTTAAAGTAGTATTGACTGGTGAACACTCTTATCTTCAGTTGCCATACTGTGGATATTTTATTATGCTGTGACTTCATTCGAGAATTGGATGTCATAATTCAAGGACACTTAACTGCTGAACTTTTGATTATTTTGCATTCTGCCATTTGGATAAAGCCCTTAAGAAGTTATTTCCTCCTGACAGCTTTTAAAGGTTTTTTTTTTTTTTTGATCTGAAACATTTTCTCAATAAGAGAACAGAGGAAAAAATGATGCAGAGAGACATTCAAGAAGAAAATTCAAGTCAAAAGGTTAGAAAGAGAAAAAAAAAAAAAAAAAAAAAGAGAAAGAGAAAGAAACAAAAAGAAAATATATATAAGCAAAGAGTGGACAGGAAAAGTTATGAGTGTTAAATGAGAAAAATAAACACATGAATGAAAGAATAACTGAAGAAAAATAGCAAAGAAGAAAAAGAGAAAATAGAGAGGAGAATAAAAAATGAAAAAGAATAATCATCATCATCATCAAACCATATGATAATTAACAATATGTATTTATGTATTTCCTGTCCCATCTGTAGTGTGGCAAGGGAGATAAATAGTCTTAAGTTAGTAAATTTATGAATGATTATTTCTTAGTCGTTTTAATAATCTACACAAACAGAATATTTATCTGCATCTAGACAAATTCCTGAGAAAAATGAACCATCTTATTAATTTTACTTTACTTCTACATTTCTTGGATTGCGGTCTTATTTGTTCAAGCCTTTCATATGAGGCACTCAGATACTAAGTGATCATCTTGCTTCAACTTGGTCTTGTCATTGTCGTTAATCTTTTTCTTCCAAGAGATATTTTTAACACGAAAAGATATTGAGAAAAAGGCAATTTATATAATACCAGGAGTAATTAATGAATTACAGATACTATTGAATATCTAAAAAAATATAAAAGGACCAGATTAATTAAATGTTTCATGAGCTTGGCTTCTGTTTTAGTTGTAAATTCTTTATCGCCACCTTATTAAATTTCAAGAATTTTGTTTCATGGTTTCTCATTCTTAAAACTCTCTAACAATTGCTGTCATTTTTATCAGCATGGATACACTAGTAGAAATAATGATTTATGAATTTCTGCAGTAAGGAGTTATTTATATTATTACATCAGCAAGCAGGTTAGGTTTAAGGCTCCAAGTTATCCACAGAGAATTATTCTACAGGACAAAAGCCTAGTAGATTAAAATACTGGTTGCAGAATTTGGAGACAATTCCTAAACTGAGCAATGTGTATTTTGACACAGTGGAAACAGGTCTAGCAATGACTGTGTAGTCTTAAAAATAGGATAAAAAATAAAAGCTAGACTAGATAGATATGGGTAGGGATTGAAGAAAGGGTTCAGTTTGAAATTCCCTGTAGGTTACCCAGATTGGCATGCACCTGATGAAGGCTGGAAGATACAATAGCTGAAAAGTTGCAATAGCATAAAGTGAATTGGTAGGAACATAAGCCATCACAAGTTGTACAGAATTATGAGATTATCATCCTCTGGAATTTCAGCAACCAGATGTGAAAAATAATCTCTTCGGATAGAGGCTGCAGTCCCAGCCAACAAAATCATCTTTGAAAACGTTTGAGAAACTAAGAAAACACAAAGATTTTGGGATAAAATTAGTAGAACATAACATCTCAAGACAACCACAACACCTGTTATTGAAGAACTGGGAATGATGTTAAAAGGAACAAATTAATATGAATCAAATTTCTGACAGACCTAAAATATATGAATTGCAAAAAATTATACTCATGGATACTTCCACCATTTTCTACCTTCATGAATCCTGTGTAGGAATGCAAAAGGTGATTTTCTCTCTTTGTTGGAGATAAGTCACATGGGTCATGTGACAGTCACTTAGGGATATCACTCCATACAGCGATGAAAGTGTCTGTCAATTTTCAGTTTTGTTTACAGCAGCCCAATCAAAAGGTTGCTTTCTTTAGCCCAGAGCAGAGGCTAAATCTGCCTCCTCCTTTGGGAATATATCTTTTCCAGATATAGAAAGAAACTCCAGCTCTCAGTTTTCAACTTGGAATAGCCCAAGGCTCACTGTTTCCTGTTTGTGGAATATTTCTTTGCCCGAGACATTATAAATGAATCCAGCCCATTTGAATCTGCAGTCCTAAAAATGGCTTCTCCAGTCATAGGAGTATTTCCATATTACATATAAGACCCTTCATTTTTGTTTCTCCTCACACTCTGCTCTGCTGGGTAGATTTGTGTATGATATATTATTCTCAGTGTGGAACAGATGTATCTATATATAGCTTTGTGCATGTCTTCATGATATAAAAATCTGAGAAAAAAAGCATGTTCGTCATTCTTTTTCCTTTCAAACCATTCATTCCATTTGTGAATTATAGTATTATTATATGATGGATATAATAATTCCCATAATGGGTGCAATTATAATTGGAGAACTCGACTTTTACACTTGTTCCAATATAGTCCTTTTCCTCACTAAAGTCTTCTCATTCTCTTTAACTACTTGTAACCCTTGCATCCTAATGGCATTGTAACTTTGCTTGGGGATGGAGAGTAAACTGATATGAAATTTAGTGAGTATATCGAATTAATTGCTAGGTCTCCTGCTAGGAAAGTTGGTTCATTGTATCATGCCAGTCAATTTCTCCTCATCTGTATGCATCTTCTGATACAAAAACTCATCTCTTGAATATCTGGTTGAAGCTTGGGGGCAAATTATACAACAAAAAAAAATGAAACAATAATAATGACCTGGTTCTACACCAGGCATGACTTCTGATCATAAATGATTGGAGATGTTAGGATACAAGGTCTGATCAAAAAGTATCAGGACTGTTGCTATGGTAATGGTGCTAAAAGTACATGGAGTGAAGCTGCTTGGCACAGACTGACCGACCTTATCATGCATACTCACTAAGTTTTAACATTCTTGCTTGCTTCCATTGTTTATAGCTTGGAAGTATGTCGACTGTAGTCATTTCACCACACCAGAGGTTCTATCAATGACTATAGCTTGTGCAGCAGTTTTTGGCAAAGTACAACATTCTCCAGTAACAATGCCAATGTAGGTGAACTAAAAAGCCATCATTTGCCACAGAGAGCAAGGCTAAAAGCAGAAACAGAGACATTTATAATGGCTTCACAAGATCAAACCTACACATTAATAAAGAATGCTGCAGACCAAATATGTTTATTATGTAAACAATGTCTTGAGAGTTGTCCAATTTTAATACCAAAGGAAAACCCAGATTAATATAGTATTGGGCACTATATTCATATGAAGACATGTCATTATCACAGGACACCTTCTCCTCTTCCTTCAAGATGTTGGTGATCATGGCTCTCCACAATTTCCTGTCCTTTGTAGCTCTTAATAATTTTTGTCTCTCCCAAACCCTGCTCTACTATCCATTCACTCAAGTTTGCCATATGTTGCTTTCCTGTCTGGTTGTCCTTCAGTCTGTCCTGTGAGTGTCAAATTTTCCAAGTTGTTCTTTCCTTATTATATCCTCTAAAAATTTAAACTGTCTCTTCTTGATGTTAGGTATAAGTATCCTTTTTGTTGGCATGTCTATCTAGAACTCTATTGTTGCTCACATGTTCGATAATGCACCATATGATTAAAAATGGTATGAGCATCACTCTGAAATATCCATGAGATCATTATTCTTTGAGACTAACATTCATATTGATAAGCATATAAAAGCTAATAGACCAGACTATTGTGATTGAAGATTACAAGTTAAAAAAAAAAAAAAAAGAAGAAATGTCTTCTTATAGACAAGACAGTGCCATCAGATAAACAATATATATGTTGTGGAATATGATAAAATAGATAAACATAAGGAAATTGAAAAAATCGTGACATCTTGACTATCATCATACCTATAATGAACTGAGTCCTGGGTATGATAAACAGAGGTACTGACAATAACATTAAAAAAATCCTTGGCAACACCTGTTTACAAGAGATTCAAAACCTGCATTGTGTAGAACTGTTCATCTATTGAGAGAGTATTATTAATATTTAACTGATATATTTAGCATTAATTTATATTAATATTAAAACAACATATATTAATATTAAAACAACATATTTAGCATTAATTTATATTAATATTAAAACAACATATTTAGCATTAATTTATATTAATATTTAACTGATATATTTAGCATTAATTTATATTAATATTTAACTGATATATTTAGCATTAATTTATATTAATATTTAACTGATATATTTAGCATTAATTTATATTAATATTAAAACAACATATTTAGCATTAATTTATATTAATATTAAAACAACATATTTAGCATTAATTTATATTAATATTAAAACAACATATTTAGCATTAATTTATATTAATATTAAAACAACATATTTAGCATTAATTTATATTAATATTAAAACAACATATTTAGCATTAATTTATATTAATATTAAAACAACATATTTAGCATTAATTTATATTAATATTAAAACAACATATTTAGCATTAATTTATATTAATATTAAAACAGCATATTTAGCATTAATACATATTAATATTAAAACAACATATCTATATTAATTTATATTAATATTAAAACAACATATTTATATTAATACATATTAATATTACAACAGTATATTTATATTAATACAAAAATATAAAACACCGTACATATTAAGTTGTCAGAATTTGTACAAACAGAAGACATATTTATTAACTTGCCTGAACCCAGGTCATAGATCAAGCAAATCGATTTCAAACCAAAACCCAAAAATCCCTTCTCATAGATATGATAGTGCTGTCAGATAATAATATATATTAAGAAATATGACAAGTAAATACTAAAGTGGTGGAGTAATGGATAGTGGCTTGGATTGAAGAATCAGGGAGAGCAGAGTTCGAATTCCAGTCAAATCCATTTACTTACATGCTAATACCCTTGGGAAAGGTATGAATCCTCTTTTTCTCCCCCATCCAGCTATGGTAAATAGGACAAACTGGGTTCTATAGACTTGGATGGCAACTGGTCTACCATAGAAAGAAATGGTAACCTACTGCTGTAAATATCTGCCTCGTCAGTCATGTATCAAAAGATACATGATTACCTACGTGTGTATTATGCATGGCATGTAACTGACTGACTGAAATACAAAAGATCTTGGAATTGAAAAAATATGGTACCCTCAAATAATAAATGGAGCCTTGGGTACAGTAAAAAAAAAAAGGTACAGGCAAGAATATTAACAAGATCCCTGGTAGCTCGTGTCTACAAGAAGTTAAAGAAAATGCAGTGTACCCAGGAGATTATCAATATAACGGTCGATTGATAGACTGATTTATTTTTTTATCCCATATCAACCTTTTGTAGGTTACTTAAAGTTAGAAAATATTTTTAGATTCTAAGAACTTTTTTTTTGAGATAATGATTTTTACTGACACAAGTTCTACTATTTAACCTATAGCTGGGGAGAGAAGATATGGATTCATGCCTTTCCCAAAGGTATTTGTGAATAAGTGAATATAATGAACCCAACTGGAATCAGAGCTGTCTGATTTCAAATTCTGAGCCATTATCCATTAAACCTCCCACACATCCAAGCTTATAGCACCTGGGATTATAAAAAGGTCATCCATCAAAGTATTTTCCAGGTTCAACATTGCTAAATTTCGGTTATTGTATAACAACCAGTGTTTCAACATGACATGTCTGTAAGCCCCGTCAATATAAAGAAAGTAACATTGTACAGAGTGCGATGGATAAATTGTCATCTAAATTATGCAAAAATGAAAATAACAGACATCTCATTTTAACAAATATACAGAGTGCGATGGATAAATTGTCATCTAAATTATGCAAAAATGAAAATAACACCAACATCTCATTTTAACAGATATATTTATCAAAATTACACAGAAATATCTTGAAATACGAAAGAGTAAATTTATTTAGTAAAATTATTGGCTTCAAGCACGGTCTCCAGACGACTTTGAAATCTCCTGTATCCTTTCTGGATTGTACCCTTGTTCAGTTGGGGAATGCTGCCATAATCCTTGCCCTCTCTTTATCTTTGGTGTTAAAATGAGTTTTATTGTTCTCTTGCTCAACTGCACCCCACACATAATAAACGGGTTACAGTCTGAGAGATTGGGTGGCCAGATGTAAGGGGTGATGTGGTTACAGAGATTGATAGCCATGACTGGCTTCTTCCACTTGTGTGGTATGGTGCAGAGTCCTGTGGCTAAGCATAGGTTCTTTCAGCAGCCACCCTCTTGACCTAGGGCAGCACTACTCCCTCAAGGCACTTGTAGTGTTGAGTCTGAGGACCTGTGGGAAGATGAATGGAGGCATAATGTCACCATCAATGGTGATCACTCCAGACACCATCATGTTGACTGGATATATCATCCAACTCTTTCCGAATCCTTTACACTGTCCTCAGATTGACATCCGGACACGGAAATGTTTTTATTTGATCTTCTGGTGTATATTTGTAGCAGAGTGAATTGTGTCATGGTGCTTCTTTTTCAAAATCAAAAAACAAACAACGTGCATGTGTGAAATTAAAAATATAAAATGGCGACAATTTAACCATCGCACCCTGTTCATGTTAAGTATCACTTGACATCAGAATTTGTACAAATCAAATGCATATATTTATTAACTAGGTATTGGGTAATGATCTGATAGTGATCCTATGAAACAGAAAGCAAAAAACAATAGTAATTATCACACAACGCAGTAAATCTACCCAGAAAGAGTAAAAAAAAAACAAAAAACAGCCATTACAGTAGTGACAGTAATAAACAGAGAACTGTAAAAATAATTTGTACTTATAATTATTTAAGCAGTTAATGAAAGAGTAGACATCTACATTTTATTTTTTTTTTTTAACTGAAATTAATAACTACTAGCTTCAGTCATCAAGCCTGGCCAGGTGGCGAGAACGTTCGCTTTCAGGTTTGGTTTGGTGTGTTTTATGGCATGTCAATCTCGACAGGTTATTTAATGCCAACAAAGTTTTATTGCTAGTAAT
Organism: Acanthosepion lycidas; assembly: GCA_963932145.1. Taxonomy (NCBI): domain Eukaryota; kingdom Metazoa; phylum Mollusca; class Cephalopoda; order Sepiida; family Sepiidae; genus Acanthosepion; species Acanthosepion lycidas. The sequence goes on along the minus strand of OZ010597.1, from coordinate 41,211,735 downwards.
AGTTTTTTTTCCTTCAAAAATTTATTGCTGGTAATAGTTTTTTTTTTTTTTTCTTCAAAAATTTTTTGCTGGTATAAATTTTTATTTTTTTTTTTTTGTTTTTTTTTACAAAGTATTCCTGGTATTAAAACCCATTTTTACTCCAGTTTCGGGGTTAACTATTTGCTCATAGCTGTGAACCTAAAAGGTGCTACCACCCCAGGTCAGGGTAGACCTGTGAACACCAGCAATTAAGAGGTGGTTCCACGCTCCTCAAAACTTCCTGATCAGAGGCCTTGCTGCTGGACATAATTTATTGTCTTACCCAGGTCTCGGATTTAGTTTATCATCATACCCAGGACAGGTTTGCTTTCTGGTCATGAGAAATGGGTTCAAATCTCATCACGGTTGATTTATCAGGAAAGTGGCTACTTGATGTGTTTGGCTTGGGGAGGCAATCCTAGCATGTAGCTCCTTTGGAAAGTGCCTGAAAACCATACCACAGAATAACCTAAGCCTTTTGAGTGAAATTGGATTGATTCCTAGCACAAAGTCCCAAGTCATCATAACCAATAGTTTGAATATTCTGACCTTGTTCACACTGTTGATACTGTGTTACAGCATGCGAAAGCTAGGGCCAGAATTGTCAGTGATTGGCTGAAGTGACTCATGTTGAGAAGTACATTTACTTGAAGACTTCCGATCATCTAGGCCAACAGACATTTCAGCTGTCTCTTTCTGATTGTATGTATATATTTCCTTGCCGTTTCTTTTTGCATTTTTTTTTTTTTTTTGCATGTTTTGTCCATGATATCACTGCTAGTAAAAAGAATATATGATTAATTGTTTGTTTTATCAGCATATCAACCCCTGTGGGTCATTTAATGCTGAAACTGCATTTTTATTCAGGAATGTTTAAAAACATTTCAAGTGGTCGTAAGGTTTTAAAATTGTTTTCAAAATATCACAAGTTTTATAGTTCGGGAGTATTTCAAATCACAAGTTGTAAGGTTTAAAACACAAGCTCTATTTTCTATAGAATTTGTAAGTATTATTTTTTCTTCAGATATCCTATTATTTGGGCAGTAGGTACATTTTTGAAAAGCATGTTTAGATTTTGTGCTCAGTAATAGTGTCTACGTATTTTTTTTGTGCTTTTTACATTCTATTAAGACATGTTTGACTGAGAAATTAATTGCAGCGGGTGCACTGAGATGTTTCTGCCTTGAGCATGTGTGTGTGTGTGTGTGTGTCCAATTCTTATTCTGTTGAGCACTATATCTTGTAAAAGAATAGAAGAACAATCCCAGTGAATTAAGAGGAAATTAGTGAATTGAAATGCTCATGTTTTTAAATAATTCCAGTCCATTATCTTAGAAGATAAAATGAATGCAAGACAGTGAAAGTAGACTTACTTTTTGTAGAAGGCATTAATTTGCATCTGTTGACTGTAATGAAGAATGCAGTGAAAATGAAAAGTTTATAGCAGCAAGCTACCAGACAAATTTCAATGCAAGCAAGTTATTCTTGTGGCAAATTAGGCTGAGAAGTGATTAACACTGGAGTGGAGGAGCCTGGATCCAAAAAAGAAAAAAAAACCTTTCATTGAATTAAGCTATCACTTGGGATAAAGCATAATCTATTTTTGATAACTGCAGGCAAAAGAAGGTGGCAATAAAATGTTTGCAGGTTGTAAGGGGTGGTTTGCAGGCTGTAAGAGTCGCAGTAAGTGCTACCATGTTAAGCTGACAGTCGAGGCAGAAAATGCAGATATTGAAGCTGCTGAAGCATTCTCAGCAGAATTCCAACATATTTCAGAGAGTGGCGAATATACTGAGGATCTTATTCTCAATGTTGATACAGTTTGGAAGGAACCTTGACATGAGTCAATGAATAATGTTGAAGGATCTCTGCAAGTAGCTGAGAGCATTCCAGTCAGGCAAGAAGTTTTGAAGCTGGCAGAAGAAAGTGGATTGGAAGTAGTTATGGGAAATGACATCTTGGAACTGATTGTTGATAGAAAAGAAAAAGAAACTGAAGAATTAGCAAATTTGACACCTGAAGAATTTGCAAATTTGGCACCTGAATACCCAAAAAGAAGAGGAGAACAAAGATAAACCAGAAGGTGTATCGAAGTTAATAAAAACTGACACCCTTAAACGGTTTCTTGCTAATGCTAACTTTCTGATTCAGAAATTTTGTGAAAGGGACCATGGCTGGGAGGGAAGTGTCACTAGAAATGAGAGTTTTAATGAATTATTAGGAAATTCTTAAGGGAAAGAAAAGCCTAGCAAATAAATCAGGATTCTTATTTTTGCAAAGCAGATCAACTTCATCCTGGTTCCTACTTCATGAGAAGGATGTAAGCTTGACTTCTGTCAAAGGGAACATTTTCTTCATTAAAAGTCTCTCAAAGATCCAGGCTGTTAGATGACACTTATACTGTTTGAAAAAAACAGAAATGCCCAAACACAGGTAACCACTAAATAGAACTTCTTTTGTTTCACATCAAACCAGGCAATAAAGCCACTAAGATCCAAGGTGTTAATTAGCAAGAATTTGAGAAAAAAATTACCAAGGATAGAGAATAATACAAGAAAAGGAATTAAGACGGGACTTGTATTCTATGACAGATGTTCTGATGAACTACATTCCTTCGTACCATCACTGCTGATCTTTACAACCTGGACCCGACATGCTCTGTACACTACTGGGAATCATACACATTCCCTTTGTATTCCATTAGTCAGACGTTTCTTCCATTTTTGACATCTTAAGAACTACTGCTTTGTGGACATGCTCAATATTTACCCAAGCTCCCTACAGATTGGGATGTGGCACATGGCTGGTTTAATGTGGGTTTTTTTTTTAGCCCGTAGGCCCATAAAAAATTCCTCATAGACCCCATAATAATGGGGTTGGGTTTATCTATCACTCCAGATGAAACTCTGCCCTTCGGCATATCCTCATCTGGGTTCCTTTCTGCCTTCGGGCAGAAAGTTTGCCAAGCTTTGTAGACGGACTCTTAGCAGCGCCATTTCCAACATTCACTACAATCTTGAACTCTTCAAGTTTAGGGTTAACTGTTATCTTTTCCTTTCTTATTTCTATAGTAAGAAGTAAGTTCCATTTGGACAACTTCTTCCTAAGAACTGCTGCTTTGTGGAACAGACTCCCAGCAGCTCTGTTCTTCCAATCAGTACAATCTTGATCTCTTCAAATCTTAAGTGAACTTCCATATTCCCATGAATTTAACTTCTTCCTTTTTTTTTTTTTTTTTTTTACATTCTTGCAACACCACACAGTAACCCTCTACCAAAAGTAGCCATTGAGCCTTTTCTTGTGGGCACGTTAGTATAACAAATATTTTGTATTTGTGATAATACAAAACAAAAATACCTGAAATTACTACATATAATGCCCCCCACTGACCAGCATCTATAAATATAGTATAAATAGCTTTCCCTTGTCTCATTTTCCCTCTATCTGACCTGTGAGTATCAGATTTTCCAGGCCCTCCTTTCTCCTCACGTGTCTCAGAAATTTCATCTGCCACTTCCTTATGTTAAGTATAAGCTTCCTCCTTGTTTGCATCCCCTCCAAGACCTCATCCTTGCGCACACACTCGCTTCATGATATCCTTAGCATCCTTTTGTAGAACCACATCTATGCTGCCTCGAGTCTTCTTCACCTTTGAGGAGACCATCCAACATTTGCTGCCATAGAATACAGATGCCATGTAGCAGCTTAGTACTCTGTTCTTTGTCACCAAATAAATTCTCCCGTCTCACAGTACTCTGCCCAGCTTTTGCAATGCATCCTTGGCCATCCCAATCTGTCTTTGGATCTCAGCGTTGCACCTAACGTCCTCTTCCCAGATATTTAAACTTCTGCACATACTTGATTTTAGCGTTTCCGACCTGCAAATTGCATTTTGGGTTCACTTCTTGCTCCCTCTTTTTACACCCTCGTCCGCCCCATTCAGAAATATCTAAACTATCAACAGTATTCATTTCTAAGATCAATGGTTATCAATGGCTTTGTGCATGTAAAGCCTGTGGGTTTTGGTAAAGACCTTCTTTGAACATTGTAAACTGGCACTACAGAATCACAAAGAACTGTACCAAATAACAGAAACCACATAACTTGGGGACTACCAACAGCAGCAACAACTAAAATGGATAGAAAAAAAAAAAAAAAAAAAAAAAAAAAAAAAAAAATCAAATTTACCTTTCCATTACATATGAAAATGAACTTCATAGAATTTAGCTCCAGGGATTTTGGAGGTTACTTTAATAGAAAGCACATTACTCTGTCCCATGAATTACTTTGACACGATTTGTAACATCATGCATTGTTCTATTGGAAGTAGCCACCAAATAATAGAAACCACATCATTTGAGGACTTTCAGCAGCAGCAACAATTAAAAAGGATAGCACATGTAACTCAAAGAGAAAATAATGACATAATCAAGATGTTAACATTCTATATCCCCATCAATACTGGAAAGAGTGATATCAGCTACTGAACTTAAGAATCCTATTTGCCTGAAAAATTCTCTAAATTTCAACCGTATGTTACTTGGTCAATGAATGCCAAATCTTTCCTTGTAGTAAAATGGTTAATATGACTATTACAACAAACTCATTCAGTAACTGTCTACTTTGACTGGCTCTTGGGCCTTTTTCTAAGTTGAACAGTAGTATAAAAGATATTTCTTTCTATGGGAAATTTTGTTCCAATTCTACTCAAATAGGCTTATGGTGCATCATAAACCTTTTTGGATATTTCTTAGACACGAGTTGTTATTAAATGCCAAATTTCACCATCCAAGAATAACCTTTTTACAATAGATAATGTTTTACTATACTTCCCAACAAATAAATCTGTATTTCAATTCATGAGCTAGACAAGTTTCACTGCTTACATTTTACAATGCCATCCATGTCTGTCTTAAGACAGAAACTTAAAGAGAATTGAACTTGGCATCACCACTTGATGTCAGCTGTATCCACTCCCGTGAGAGTGCATTTTATAGCTTCATGTATATCCTGAAAGGAGGAGTAATCTATATGAGAAAGTATACTAGTTTAGAATCTAAGTCTACAATAATAAAAAACAAAGCAAAAAAAAAAACAGTATATTGGTGAAGTCAACTGTCAGGTAATTCACCCAGGTTTATAATTCTTGTGCAATATAGCACCAAACATAGCCGACAACACTGAAATTTGGTACTCTACATGAAATTATATGAGCAGCCTATAGATCATTGGCATGGGTCTTCTGCCCTGCTGTCTGGAGCTCTGCCATCAGCCTGAGGGCTAACACTCATCTGTTTCCAGGCTTTGGTTGCTAAGTGCATTTGCATGAGAGTGGATGTTAATCTCAGGTTTGAATGTCTGTAAATGCCTACAGTGATATCATTTTGAAACATCCAGTCACCAAAGTTAAGCAACATTGAGCCTAATCATTTCCTAGAGGGGTGACCGCTTGGGAATGCTCTAAGCTTGGATATGCAGGTGATGGAATGGAATTATGTGTAAATGATTCTTTGAACAAAAGTTAGCCCATTGTAAAATACTCTATATACCTTTACTAAAAAAAAATGTCTTGGTTCAGTTTAACTTATCTTTCCTTACTACTTATCACAATGTTTTGGCTGCTATACTCTACAGCCTTCTTCATATAACTGTTGTATTTTGGGAAACAATGTTCTGAGAAAGTCTGTGCTTTCTTTCACGTGTGTGCCACATCCAGTGCCTCTGCAAATTAATTCTTGGAACTCTCAGACATTATTAATAATATATGACACTTCATTTTTTTAACTGTTTTAGGTAAATGGAGCAGGAGTCCGAGCTTCATTGAAAGCATTTCTTTTTTATTTCCAATCTTGTAGAAACAAAGAAAAGAGTACCGAATTGTCATGTGATATCTGTCCTCCTGTATTGCAGCAAATGCTGGACAATCTCAAAGATGAACAGGAGACTTGAAGCAACAGAAATGTGGTTCTACAGAAAGATGCTGAGGATACCATGGGCCAAACATGTGTGCAACAATGATGTCCTGGAGAGAACAGAAACAAAAAAGAAAACTTATACTTAACATCTGGAAGAGACATTTGAGGTTTCTGGGGCATGTAATGAGGAAGGGGGGCTTGGAAAACCTGATACTCACAGGACAGAATGAAGGAAAGAGAGATAAAGAAAATCAGTGTGTAACATACTTTATGAACTTGAGCAAATGGATGGCAGAATAGGGTTTAGGAGAAATAACAGATAAAACTTATTAACAGCTACAAGGGACAGGAAGATGTGGAGGGCCATGATGTTTATATCCTAAAGGGACACATTACATAAAAGAATATCATTTACTTACTGCTGTAGAGTAAAGGCTTGATTAAAAGTTCAATAAAAACCAACTGAAAATTAAAATCTTTTCTCACTCTAAAATTTTTTATTAGGTAATAATACAAAATAATTAAAAATTATTAAAAATTACAAATAAATAAAAACTTCTAAGTTTTTCAATGATACACATGTTTTAGAGAGGTGTATTATAAAGGAAGCCTGATGATTTATATAAAACTAGCAGTAGAGCCCAGCGTTGCCCGGGGATGTAACAGTAAGAGATAGATCAAGTATCGACCATCAAAGACTTTACAAAGATTATTGTTTAAGGTTGACGGACACGCATGTCTTAATTAGTTTTTCTTTTTTCTTTTTTTTTTTTTTTTCACGAATTGGTCAAACCCAAACTCAAACAAAAACATTGTTTTCAATCGTTATGAGTCTACCAATTGAATAGAATTTTATTATAAACAATTGTCTTGTAAATGGAATTTTTAATGCATTCTGAATGTAAAAATAAAGAAAAACGTGTGCAAGACAATAAGAAACACTATCTGCCACAAAAAGTGAAGTTTTGTTGAAATCGGTTGAAAAATGTAAGAAATCTGATCCCATATATAAACGAACACACACACACACACACACACAAACAATCAAATTTCAAAGTGGAAGATCAAATTTTCAGAGAAGAACCGTATGTTTCGACCAAGGCAGAAGATGAAGTGACACAAAAATCATATCTTGAGGACAGAATGATAGAAAAGCAATTTTTGGCTACCACTTGAGAAGTATATGCAAAAAAGAACTGAAACTTGTTAATAGAACAATGCTCTATGAAAGATAAGTTATAAAAAGTCCCCAAAATCTATGGTTTGAAATTGCAAAAGCTTCCTTTATTCTCTAATTTTTTTTACATCTTACGATTAGGTGGGTGCATCTTTCTCTTTAATATATTTCCTTATTCAAATTTTGTATTAACTTCAAGGTTTTTATCATTTTTTGAAGATTGTTTTGAAATTGTTTTACATCACATGGATATTTTTCATATTCTATCAAGCCTTGAATTTTTTTTTTTTAAATAAGGTACACAAAAGGAAATTTTTTATGCAAAAAAAATATTGCTAAATATTGTATTTTATATTATTTTTTTATTTTGCAATAAATGTTTGTTGTTTGAGATATACTTCAGTAGTTTCAAGTTTTGATTTTTTTCTTATGCGCCTTTGTAAATGTTCAGTATAAGAGAAAGGACGTTCACTCTTCCCCATTCTCTCCAAAGGAGTAAGAAAATTGTTTTACTCTAAATATACATATCTAAGTCATATCCCAGATGTATTTTTGTAGTTTTTCTATAAGTAATGTATACATGCCTAAAGTAAGTACTAGTCAAAAATTAATAATAATGGTTGGCAATACTTCATCGTATAAAAATGAAAATAAATATTTGTCAAAAATTAACAACAGTTGACAATGGTTCATCTAATAAATAAAATAATAATGCTGATGTCCTCAACACTGGAGAATAAGAGGGTTGTAAGAAAATGTTCACATACTGTTCAGTCAGCAGGCCAACATTAAAAAATCAAGAACACATGAAAACCAGTAATCAAAAAGAAAAATAAATAAAAAGCAATTGATGAATTAATACTTTGGTACTTGTTGCTTTACTGACAATATTATTAATTTCAAATCTAAATTGTTTGTCTATTCTAAATACAAAACTTATTAGAAAATATATTCAGTTTAAATAGAGAACAATGCATAAAATTGGTTTTTAGAGGGATTTTTGCCAGAAAGAAAGGGAAACTAGTCCTAATGACACAGATGTCCATTTCAGTTACATACAAATTGGGGCATACGAGTGGGTAGATATAGTAATTCAATGCTTGGTCTAAAAATAGGTCTACAAAATTTAAAAAATAAACTAAAAACTAATTTATTTATTACCAAATAACTTTGCAAAAGTTCAGTAATATAATTATTTTAATTTTTAGGGCTAAAAAAAATAAACATTTTTTTTCTTGTCACCAGTTTTATGAACTTTATTGTTCAGGGAGGGCTTGTTCCAACTATGTAGAAAGGGAATGTTTTATGCCAAATTGTGTATGTGTGTGTGTGTATGTATATATATATATTAAATAAAACAAGCACTCCTGTAAAACACAGACATACATTACATATGCAAAGTCCCATACGGACTGTGTGATGGATGGAGAATCAGCTATTTTTTATAATATATGTAGAGGGACATCCCATTAAGAAGGTTAATGCAGGCAGACAGGTGCACACACATATGTATGTATGTATGTTCTATGCAAAACCACATGCAGACATTGTGTGATGGACAGAAAAACAATTTTTCTTTTATAGTATAGATTCCTTATAAATCCTTTTTACAGAATTGGGCAACAGTCACACCATGGGGCAGAATACTGCTGTGATTTTTGGTAGCAATTAATTTTATATAGTAAAATTGATGCTTGTAAATTCAATCCTAATCATTTGCCAAGGGGTGGGGATCTAGTTCAAATTCAAAGTTGTCTTTCAAGACTGGTTGCCATCCAAAGCTAGAGAGCCCAGTCTGCCCTGCTATTTTACCAAGAGCTAGGTGAGATGTAAAGATGGGTTCATGCCTTTCTAAACAAAGTAAATGAATTGTTTTCTTTAAGCCTTGAAAACATGTTTGCTTTGTTTCTTAGACTAAAGTCTCATTCTTATGCTTGCTTCATTAAAACTCCAAAAATGAGTGATGAATTTCAAGTTCAAAAACACAACACCTAAAGTGAGAGTGCTCTATGATGTTCACCTCATTCAGTGTTTAGGTCAATAGCATATAGCTACAAAATCGTGCAGGCAGAGACAGCAGCTGTGATATATAAAAAGGAGAAAGCACCTATCCTGTCAAAGGAGAAAGCACCTATCCTGTCAAAAAAGAAATTACTTGAGTAAAGTAGCAAAAATCTTAACAGATAAATTTATCTGGATAAACCAGAATATAATGACTAACTTCTTTTATGTACCATATCCCTTCAAGACGTGGATGATCATGGTTCTCCACGACTTCCTGTCCTTTCAGAATTTACTGTCTTTTTTGCTATCACTCCTAATCCCTATTCTGCCATCCATTTACATAAGCTCATTACATAGGTTACTCATTGCTTTCTGCTGTCCTTCTTGCCTTCAATATCCTGTGAGGATTAAATTCTCCAAGCCCTCTTTCCTCATTATGCATCCTAGAAATATCAGCTGTCTCTTTATGTTTAGTGTCTTTTTTGTTTACATTTTCCTTAAAAACTTTGTTGTTCTGTCAATAGTATTCTCAGCATCCTTCTGTAGAACCACATTTCTGTAGCCTCAAGTCTCCTCTTTACTAATATTACATAATAGTTCAACCTTCTTTGTTTCTCATGAAATTTTGAATTGGTTACAACAGTTTAGATAAAAGACTTTAGACAAGAAGAATACTATCTTTTATGAATTTGTATCTCAGCCTTACATCAGTAGAAACAAAATGTCCAACATTAACATTTAATTTGCATAATGATTTCTTTAAAACATGTTTTAACAAATATTTCCATGTTATTTCTTTTTAATTGAAGTTTTACAAACTGTTATATATAATGAATGTTTCAGTTAATATATTTCTTTTTAATTCATTGCGTTTGTATTGAAAGAATTTATATTTACTTTGCCAAAATTCAGTTGTAAGTTAGCAGAAAAGTGTCAATTTTGTTTACATTTAAATAAAGCCTACAATAAATATTGTCTTTTCTGAAAATAATGTTTTCATGTTTTTTTTTTTTACATGTCATGGAGAAAATAATTTTATATAATATTAGCATTTTTTTTATTTTATTTAGAATTCTATAATTTTAGGCTTGGCAACATTACAATCTTATTTCCTGCAGCGTTCATAATAACTATTGTTGTCAACTGACATTACACATTATGATAAATTAGTCAAGTGGAGCCAAAAATATTACAGAATTATCTGAATAAGTCAAAATGATCTGTCAAATTACATTTTCTTAAAACTGCACTGAATTATTTAAACAAGCAAAAAATAGTATGCCTGCTGAATTATTTGCAAATAATGGAAATAAATATTACAAAATTATTCAAAGGTATCTCTTTTGGTCAGTTCTGTGTAGCTATGTTTAGAGTGGGGAAATTTGAGGAACTTTAGAAAATAGATGCCTTACTGAAAATATTCTTTATATAGATATTTTATAGCAGTGAAAGAATTTCTGGGGACTATTTTAACAGAGGATGGAAAGAGCAACACTGAGATTTGAAGGCATATTTGAATAGCTGAGGAAGATTTCCAAAAGCTAAGCAGAGTACTGAGAAATGGAAAGATTTCACAAGAAACAAGGAAAAGAGTACTAAAATGTTGTCCTTCTGTATGGCAGTGTGTGCTGGACGATTTCCTTAAAGATGGAAGAGACCTGAAGCAAGAGAAATGTGGTCCTACAGAAGGATGCTAAGGATACCATGGACTGAATATCCGGAAGAGGCAGTTGAGGTTTCTAGAGGAAGGAGGGCTTAGAAAATCTGATACTCATGAGACAGAGAGAGGGCAAGAAAGATAGAGTAAAACAATGCATAAACTACTTAGTGACATTGAGTAAATGGATGGCGGAACAGGGATTAAGAGATATAACAAAAAGACAGTTTATTAAGAACTACAAGAGACAGGAAGTTGTAGAGAGCCATGATCGCCTATATAAAGAAGAGAGAATTTCTATTCCAACTTGATTTTATCTAGCCATAGAATGGGTATTCAGTGTGTTGATGTGTTTTCTTCCTTTAATAGATAGTGAACATTAAATTTCATGACCTCAAAGCTATAATAAAACATTAAATTTTTTTTTTTTACAGTTTCAAATTAATTGTTCTTTGTGCAATGTAACTGTATTTAATAGGATAAGACAAGCTTGAGTGGTCTAAAATTGTTTTATAGACAGATCATCAGGCTGGAGACCTGGCTGTCATCACTGGGCAAGGAAAAAGCATGCTGATTTTATCTGCCCAGAAATTTAATAAAACATGACAAAACTTATTAAACAAAGAGACAATGTGGACATAAGGATTAACACTTCATGGTGACTGTCAATTTCAGAATTGATCTGAAGCTTGCATTAAAGCAGGAAACTAACAGTCAACATGCAGTATATCTTTGTGTCCACATTTTATTTCTCTCCATGTAACTCACAGAGAAAATAATATAATCAAGATGTTGACATTCCCCATGTCTTCAAATAAAAGGTTAGGGAAGAAGCCCCCATCAAAACTGGAAAAGGTGATGACAGCTACTAGTCTCAAAAAAATATTTTTTCAGGAAAATGGGTTAAGTCAAAGATATTATATATTTCAGAGCAGTACTGGCTACTCAGTCAATAAATTCCAGATATTTTCTTGTACAGAAACAGTTAATATAATTACTATATATGCATGCAAATTTAGTTGAAGACCAATGAAAATTCTTTGTTATTGCTTAAAATTTTTATCATTTACATTTTTGGGGACCATTTTTATAGTTTGCATGGTGAACTTGAACATATGTTTAACATTTCCAAAATTTTCTGCCAGTCCAAACAGTAGAGAATTTTGAAAATCTTCACTCATAATAATAAACTTTCATTGGTGTTCAACTAAACTTACATATATATGTGTTTTATCACTTAAACATAATCTTTAATGGATACTCACATTTGAGCAGACACACTGTTTATTTTTGTCTACCAGCTTGAATATTCAAAAAATCATATTAAAGAAAAGCAGCAAACCTGCATCCCACTTAGGAGAAATTTTCATTAAATCCGACATGTATTAGACCAACTCAGCCACAGAGGTTTTTACTGCTTTGTTCAAAGCAGAATTGTAGCCAAGTTCGTTCAAAGCACAATGAATCTAATACTGGTTTCTTCTGCTAAACAGGAATGCTAAAGGGGGGATTTTATGTCATTTTTATTTGAAAAATTATCTATGTATTTATTTTTAATTGGTTTCAAGTTTTCTTTTAACTTTTAAAATTTTTATGGCCATGTTTGCTGACTTGTTTACCAAGGCAACACACACTACCTTTTTTTTTTTTTTAAATTAGAAGGAAATCACACAGCTTGGATTTTCATCAGCAGCACATGTAACTAACCTGAAGACAAAATAATGACATCATCAAGATGTTGACATTCAACACTACTCTAAACAAAAGGTTTGGAAGAAAACTCTTCATCAATACTGGAAAGAGTGATAACAGCTACTGGGCTTTAGAAGGGAAAAAAATGACATAATCAAGGTGTTGACATTCCACACTACATCAAATGAAAGGTTTGGTTTGGTTTGTGGCATATCAAGCTCAATGGGTTATTTAATGTCTACAAGATTTTTATTGCTGGTAAAAAAATTTTTCAATGTATAGACAGTAATTCTTTTTCTTCAAAAATGTGTTGCTCGAAATATCTTTTCTTCAAAAATGTGTTGCTCGAAATATCTTTTCTTCAAAAATGTATGGCTCAAAATATCTTTTCTTCAAAAATGTATTCCTGGTAAAAGTATTTCTGGTATTAAAATCTATTTTTACACTTTCATAGTCTCTTAATCCCAGTTTGGGGAGGGTAACTATTTACCCATAGCTGGGACCCTAACAGGTGCTACCACCCCTGGTCAGGGTGGACCTGGGAACACCAGCAATTAAGAGGTGGTTTCATGCTTCTCAAAGCCTTCTGATCAGAGGCCTTGCTGCTGGATGTAGTTTATTGTCTTTCTAGGATGCAGGTTAGAAAAGAACTCTCCCAATCAATACTGGATAACTTGGAGGAATATGTTTTCATGAAAAACTGTTTTAAGAGAAAGATTTTATAAATCTTAACCAACAGTCATACAAACTATTCAGTCAATGAATGCTGAATGTTTCCTCATAATGAAACAGCAAATCTTAGCATTATCATGTTAATATTTAAAGCATGTTATGATTGTCTAATATTAGTTATGACATGTATTTCTGACAGAAATTTAACAAATCTGAAAAAATACACAAATATAAATGGAAAAAAGCAATGATAGAGATTGGAAGCAGATGATATGAGATCAAAGAAACAAGCAAGTTATCAGATAGAGAGATTAATCAACAAAAATCTATACAGTTGAGATGGAGGCAAAAAGGAAAAATAACAAAGCAAAAGGTCAATTTTCTATTGTCTGTTTGTTTTTTCAGAATTTGTCTTTCAAGGTAGAACAATGATATTTTAATTCTGAAAAGAAAGTCTTTTTCTCTTTAATGTTGTCACATTATCATCTGATCCTCAAAGTTCTTTTCCTGCTCCATTCTTTTCCCTTTCTTCTTCCTTATTTGTCCTCTCTAGCCTCTACCCTTTTCCTCTTTCAGTTCTTCTCTTCTTTGCCTCACCTTTATCTAGTCTTCCCCCCTCCCCACTTTTCCATCCCTTACCCTCCTTTTCTTTCCATCCTTCCACCTCCTTTCTTCCCTCTTTATTTTCCATTCTTGCTTGTTTCTTTCCTCTTTTTCCATTCTTCCATCTTTCTTTTCTCTCTTTCCATTCTTCCATCTTTCTTTTCAATTCTTCCCTCTTTCTTTCCAATTCTTCCCTCTTTCTTTCCAATTCTTCCCTCTTTCTTTCCAATTCTTCCCTCTTTCTTTCCTCTCTTTTCAGTTCTTTCCCCCGTCTTTTCCATCCTTCCCTCTTTATTTCCCTCCCTTCATTCCTTTCCCTGTCTTCCTTCTTTTCCCTTTCTTTTTTTCAATTTTCTTTGATCAATCCCTATTTCACAACGATTTTCTTTTTCTATTTTTATTCTCCAACCAATCCTCACCCTTCATTTTCCAGATCTCTTCTTCTCAACCAAGCTCTGATATTTTCACCTTCATTCCTTGACCACACTGCCCTAACCCTGAATGAAATATTCTCTTTATTGTATTTCCATAAATTTGGTGCTGTTGAAAAGTCAATTTTATTGCACCATTATTTCAATATCCTTATCATCTTCCATCTTATCAGCAAATTCTCTTCTCTTTTTTCCACTATCATCATTGCCTCTCCTACCACAACCTCTCACTTTTCTTCTTTCCTACCAGCATTAGATTCTCAATAACAATCCTAATTCAGTCAATAGCTTCAAGTATTATTATTTTTTTTCATCTCACTCAAAACGCTGGGAATATTTATTACATTTAAAGCTATTTCTCCTTTTCCTTCCTTACAATCAATAGTTCCAATGAAGATGTACATTATTCTTTTTCACCTCTTTGCACATATTAGATTCTTTATTAACAAGATTCAGACTATCAGTTTTTACTTACTCAATTTCAAACTGACTTGTTTCACAATCAGACTAATAATGAGAACATTTTAAATCCATTTGTTTTTTTTTTTTCATTTTTGGTTGCTGATCTCAAGAGGGGAAAATCCCATTCCATGAAAGAGAAGAACATAGCAATTATAATTGGCAAAAAGAAAAAAAAAAATCTATATTTCTGAGATGAGGTATTATATACATTTACATTATTCGGACTATTGTCCTCATCTTTGTCACCATATTTATTACGTTTTGGCTTTGCAGTATCTGTCTATATTTCTGAGATGAAGTATTATGTACATCATTTACATTATTTGGACTATTGTCCTCATCTTTGTCGCCATATTTATTACAATGTTTCGGCCGTTGTACACTCCGGCCTTCTTCAGGTGGTTGGAATGTCAAACTTAACCCTTTATTTCGCTCACTGGGGTAGACTGTTCTAGTTCCAAGTGCCATGTTTAATGGATGTCAGTTATCAGGTATCTTCTGTTAATTTCCCTCTGAAAGTTCTCCACTGCCTTAACTCGGTATTGAACTCACATTCGTTTGGGTCCTGTCACTGGATCTAACCAACGCCTTTATCTGCCTTTGTGCCATGTGTCCTTGAGGAAAAAAAAGGATATATCTTTTAAGACTCGCATATGAAAATCTATCAATACAAAGTCTTAAAGGACTCCAAAGAACAAACTCATGGATTGGTCTTCTCAGATTTACTAACATTATTAACTGGAAATATATTTAAAATCTTACATGTAAAATCCTAAGTTTTAATAAAGAGAAAACACCCATCGGTTTAGTTTAGCTTGTTTTACAACATATCAACCTCAATGGATTTTTTAATGCCGACAAGATTTTTATTGCTGGAAATATTTTCATTTCAAGAAGTATTTCTGGTAATATTTTCTTCCAAAAAAGTATTGCTGGTAAGAATTTTTTTACAAAAATATTTTGCTGGTATTAAAACCTATTTTTACACGTTTTGACCCCAGTTTGGAGGTTAACTATTTGTCCATAGCTGGGACCCTAACAGGTGCTGCCACCCCACGTCAGAGTAGTCTCAGAAACACCAGCAATTAAGAGGTGGTTCCATGCTGATCAAAACCTCCTGATCAGAGGCCTTACTGCTGGATGTAGTTTATTGTCTTACCCAGGAAAGGGATGTATTTTATCAATATACCCAAGATGGAAAAACACTCATTTATGATAGGTGAAAAGTCAGGGTTTGCATTGTGATAATGAAATAATTAATTTTTATAATTACTATCATAGTACATGCTAGACCCTAGAATAATTAAAATGACCAATTCTGAGGACATCATCATTTACAGATCACCATTTCTTGTTTTCATATGACCAATGTTGGCTCATTCAGTAAATATGTTGAAAAAAAAAAAAGAAAAAAAAAAGGGGGTCCTCTCAATCTTTAATAATAATGGTATTTTGAAAAAAAAAAAAATAATCAGTTTAAATGCTTTTAAAGTCAAAAACATTGTGAGGGAAGAGTTCCAATTAATAAGACAAAGATAATTCAGATATAAAAAAATATATTACTTAGTCTAGGGGGATTTGCACCTCTTCTGTCATCAAATGGGCTTTTGGTTTGCTATTATCCACAGATTTCATTATTGACAATCTTTGTCAGATTTCGTAGTGAATCAAATTTATGTATCATATTTTTCTTATTCTTCTTAGAAAAAAAAAAAAAATGTAATTTTTATAATGATGTAAAATACATATATATATATATATATATACACAGGGTATATCAAAAATAGTTTTTACAAACTTTTCCTCAGACCAAACGAAGACAAAACTCCATATAAACATATGTCCACAAATCCTCCATTTTTGAGTTAAGTTTATGGTAGATGCTGTTAAATGTACAATCCAAAAATACGTATTGCCATAGTTTGTGGTGCCACGGATCCTGTCTCAGTAATGTGACAAAAAACAACAGCAAAGGTTGAATGACTCATCTTCCTTCAGTCTGGAAATGCAATCTGACACAGCCATGCAGCCTCGTGTCCATTACCATTGATGCGGCCATATGTAAAATCATATCTCCCTGTTCATGATATAAATGCCCTGCTATTAAAATGGAACACTTCTCAGTTAACTGACTACAACCCCCTTTTAAACACTGAAGACAGACTAGACACAAATGAATATGAATGACTAATGTGACCTAGTCTACATGACAACACAGTGCCATCTACTGTAAGCTTTCTTTAAACTTAATAACTAAAAAACAAAGGATTTGCAGGCATGTCTATATGGACTTTTGTCCTTGGTTGATTTATTGTCAGGAAGGTGAGATCTTGATGATATTGGCCTATAGAGGTGATCCTAGCATGTGCCTTGCAAAAGTGCCTGAAAAATATGGCTGACCCAAGCGTTCTGAGTGAAACTGGGTAAACAAAACTATTTGGGAACTGACTATGGTTGAGCTTGTACAAAGTAGCAAGTCATTGGGACTGAGGGTTTGAGTGTATTGTTTTTGTTCAGGCTGTTGATCAAGCCAAGAAACTGTAGCTAAAGTCGGCTCAGAATAGTTGCAGTATTAACCATTTTTAGATCAAAATAGAATTCTTTTCATTTTTCATTCAAAATACTCAAATTTTAGGAATACGTTTTCACAGCGACGGCAACGTGACCATGTTTAAACGGAACGCTGATCATATAAAACTTTCAGTTATCTGTTTGGATAAGTCTTGTTCTTATGTTCATCGTCTTTGTAATGTTAATTATATTTTATGAATATGTCCTGAAGATGGTTTATTAGACTGAAATGTCCGACGTTGACATTATATTAACATTAAAACAGCATAATTGCATATTAGGATTTTTCTTTGTTTCTTCCGTATATTTTTCTTCATACTGTCGGATCTATATCCATATATTTGCTTATATATATATATATATATATATCTTTACATTGTTCAGTTGGACACTTATTCCTGTTTCTCTGATGCAGTCAATTTAAAGTCAAATGTTAAACAAATCGAGGAGATGTGATTAACAATTCATTAAATCCTGAATGTGTTATGACTGGAGATTTTTCTAGAACAATTTTAAACTAAGTGGATTATTGTTAGATACAGGCTTAAGATTAAGAATGTGTATTTATACTGAATAAGCATACTTAAAAATCATAGAGCTGATTTTGTTGAATGCAAATTTCATTAAATGTTTTGGTATTATATAATATTTCATCTGCTTATTCTGTTATTATCCGACTGACACACTGCACTGACATGGATCATTCAGGTTACAGAACTCTTGCATGCAAGATACAGTCAATGATTTAGACTACTCTGAGTAATGGGGGTCTCTGTATGATTGACAATGTAAAACTGTGGGTGTAAAAAAAAAAAAAAAACAATTTTGACATAAAAATACAACTCTGATAAAAGGATACAAACAATTCCCTATGATGTCAATGTCTAGAGAATGCCTTGATCACAAGGTCATCTATAGTAAATTTGCAACCTGACTCTTACATTACACCATTCCTGGCAGATTTTCTTTTGTCCCAGTATGGCATACCTAATAACAAAATTGATGGAAAGAAAAAGAAAGTGACTCTAATTGAAGCTGGTTAGATATATTTCTTAAAAATCTCAAATCATTCTATCATTTGTGTGCATGTGTAGTCTTACCAACAGAACAAATTTAATCCGACAGAGTCTTGAAGGACGAAATGGGTTACAACTGAGTTTTTCCCACTTCG
>OZ010597.1:41180859-41190859 GCA_963932145.1 Acanthosepion lycidas | reverse complement strand
CCACTCAGACACTTCTATGTGGCAATGTACTGTTTTTGTATTGTGTCAAGAGGTTCCAATGAATTTCAGCCCCGAACACACCTTCTGACCAGAGAAATTGGATCACTGCTCTTTGTTCCACTTTGGCAAGATTTAACTTTGATCACATGACCATAATAATAGCAACTATAAACACTCATGAGCAGAAGGCAATATGACAAACTGTGGTTAAAAGAAGTTAGCAACTCTGTTTTTGGACATAATTTCAGATTGGGCATTTCTTCTCTCTACACCAGTTTCTTGGTATTTTTTATTGATTTCTTCCCTATATCATCGTTCATTCCTTCTATCAATTGTACATATAGTATGATGTACCCCAACAGAAGACGTCTCATATCTCCACAATTGTCTACTTATAATAGGTAATCACCAATCACTCGCTTGGATGATAGACATACTATACATACAGGCACTTCAGCATAGAGCTCTAACACACCCAGATGTCCCTCCTTGATTCCATCACACCACTCTAATATTATACACAGTTGCTAATGAACCAATTTCTTGTGGTGCAACAAAGAAGAATAATGGTCTCTTTTGATGGAACAACATACTCACTTTCTCTCAAATCAAAGTCCTACATGTCAAACAAAGTTTTTGTCAAGAATAAAGCTATTTCTGTTCATCATTTCTACCATTCAACTATATTGGTTCACTATATCTGCTACACAAACCTAAAGATATGTTATGGCAAAAGTGAGGATAATTTATACCATGATGCATTGCATCCTGAATATACACAATCAAGAATGGGGTGCTGAAAATTTCTTACATCTACCAATAGGTGAGAAAAATAAGGTGTGGGGGGGAAACAGAACAGAACATCTGAAAATCTGATACTATTTTGTTAGAATTTATGAAGTGAATCCATCAGAGAAATTTTCAACCCTACTTTTGTATTGTTGAAAGCCTTAGGAAACAACTTTCTAGTCAAATGTGTTTCAAACTATTCAGCTGAGTAATTCCTAAGGAATAATTTATCTTGTGGCATATGATATTAACATGAAAAAACAGCAAAATCACTGCTATTCATAACCCAGATTTTGTTGCTATGGAACTCATAGGGCTAGGAATCTTGTTGCTGTGGCATGTGTAGGGCTAGCAGTCAGGTTACAATGACACTGTCAGGGTTAGGCATTTTGCTAGGAGATAACTTTTAGCTTGAAGACAAATCAATCTGAATGCTAGTTAGTGGAAATATTGAGGAGTTAACCTTGAAAAATTAAATTTTCATCCTAAATCAATACAAACATAAAATTAATCCGTTTTGCTTTTATCATGAGAAGCATTGGGATTACTTATGAGGGTCTTTGTCTCGAGGTTACTTGATTCTGTGAAAGAATTTTTCCTGTGAGTTATCATAGTTACAGAGGACAGAAAATGTGACACTAAAATCCTAAGGTACATTGGAATAATAAAAGATGTCTTCCAAAAGACAAGCAGAGTATTAACAAACATGAAAATGTCATTAGAAACAAAGAAAAGAGTGCTGAACTGTTACATAATATCTGTCCTTCTATATGGCAGTGAATGCTGGAAAATCTTCTTGCAGATAAAGAGACTTGAAGCAAGAGAAATGTGGTGCTATAGAGGGATGCTGAGAAAACTATGAACAGATCATGTGAGTAACAAATTTTAGTGAAAAACAAAAAGGAAACTTATGCTTAACATCAGAAAGAGTTGAAATTTCTAGGGCACTTATTTGGCAACACAGTGCAGTCTAGCAGTTGAAAGAGAAAAATCTTGAATTCAAGCTGTGACTCCCATAATAAATCACCCAAATACATATATACTAAAACTTTGACGAGCATCAGTTGGTTAATATCAACTTTATTGGGAAAATTTTGACTTGTATCATATCTGATATGGTTTAATAATTATTATTTCCTGTTAAGGTGCATTAAGATAGTGAAAGATACCTTCTAAAAGCTAAGCACATTATTAAGAAACAGAAAATATCATTAAAAACAGGAGTATAAACTTTTATATAATATCAGTCCATCTATATGGCAGTGAATGCTGGACAATCTACACACAGATGAAGAAGAGACTTGAAGCAACAGAAATATAGATGCTGAGAATACCAAGGACTGGACATGTGAGCAATTAAGTTTTAGAGAAAATGGAAACAAAAAGGAAACTTCATCATAGTTGAATTTTCTAAGGCATATAATGAAGAAAAAGGGCTAGGAAAATTTGACACTCAAATAACATATTGAAGGCAAGTGGGAGAGAGGAAAATAATGCATAGCCTACATAGAGAGCTTGAGTTAATAGATGATGGAATAAGGTTTAGAAGAGATAAAAAAAAAGACAAAAATTTATTAAGAGCTACAAAATAGAGAAGATTGTGGATAAGTGTGATTGCCAGTATCCTGAAGGGACATGATACATAGAAGATTCATTCTCTAAAATTTAAACAGAATCCTTACTATGAAAAGAGACTACATGCAGATGAATTTCCATGAATTTCAAACAAAAACTATCCAATGAAGTCCAGGTGTTGGGGAAGGAGAAGTAGCTTCAAATATAACACCCGAGATGAAAAACAAGAATATTTGTCTATAGACATTTTACAAGGTCTTACAAGGTTTTATGAACAAAACACAATATGTTTTTAACCTTTTCACATATTTTTTTTTTATTGAAAAAAAAGAAATCTTTTCATCAAAAAATTATCTCTGGTGACCTATGATACTGCCAGCCAACTCCATCTATATTATGGCTTCCTTCCAAAATTATTAACACCAATTTACTTACAAAGATCTAATTGTTTAGGTGTAATACACATATAAATATATCTAATACCACAAATTCTAAATTCAATGACCTTGGAAAACAAATTTAACTTTATCCACTTAACTATTTTGCAGTTCAAAAAGCACAGTGTACTCACATGATAGAACCAAGGGGACATTTATCGATTTTGTGCCCCTAAATGATTTTCAACTCAATTATGAGACTGTATTAATGTTATTTGGAGTCAAGATGATAAAAACAAAACTTTCTAATTAAAAAAAATAGATATTTAGGCCTAGAATCCCTTGTCTTCAGTGAAAAACCAGTGTCCCCAAAAAGACCTTAAATTTTACATTTAACCAAATTGTGATTTCTTTTTGACAATTTTCATTCAGCACTCTAAAAACATAGGAACAGAGGTTTAGATCATGATTTACAGATGAATACAAAGAAAACTATGTTTGGTGCTTGGTTTATGATGCCAATAGCAGATAATGATTAATTTAATGTATGAAAGGAACTAAGTACATTTTAAATATGTTCAGGGGAGCAATTTTTGTTTTTACATGGGCAAATTTCAATCACTTTTTAATGTAATGTATGTTTTTTGTCTTAATTTAACATTTTTTCCAGTTTCTCTGTATTGTCTTCCTGCCTTTGCTTGAACATTTATGAATCTGGTCTGTTTGAAGGATTTCTCCAGATACATGGGTATCTCCATATTATATCTAAGACCCTTCCTTTTTGTTTCTCCTTACACTCTACTTTGCTGTGTAGATATGTGATATATTATTCTACATGTGGGACATGTGTATATATGTATATATATTTTTGTGCATGTCTTAGTGATAAAAGTCTCTCTGAGAATAAAATTATTTTTATCATTCTTTTTCCTTTGAGCCATTCTGTTCCATCCGTGAACTTCAGTGTTATTATGTCACATATATAATAACACTCGTAATTGGAGAAATATATATGGGAGAATAAATCTTTCTTCCTCATGCTCTCCCTTTACAAAACTATCCCTTGAACACTTCCAAGAGCCAAAACAACAAAAATGTTGATGTAATCCTGGTGTTGACTTTCCCCAGAATATTTTACAGACTATAACATTTAGTGGATTTGAGAAATCTAATTTCCTAAAAGACTCCTTCAAAGAGAAAGATTTTATAAATCTCAACTGACACTAAAGCTAGCCCTTTGGTCAATCTATACCAAATGATTCCTTTATGGAATCCTAATTTCACAATTACCATTTCTCTCCCACCATATACAGAGCATCATTTCATTGAGATGAAGGTTGAGCTTTGGTTAGTTAGGGTTCATTTCAAGAGCCCCACAGTTACTTGCATTTATATAGTAACTACTTTTTTTTTTATTGTCAATTTTGTTAAAAATGGATCATTTTAAATATGGTTTGTTGTGTGCTTTCTAAACCACTGTAAATTTATGAAAGAGAAGGAGCTATATTTTTAGTCTGAGACTTAGGAAAATACTCAGCTTATACTCATAGTTTGTGTATTTTACTATACCCTTGTGACTATGTACTGAGTTCTAGTGGCTGTATATTACGGAAAACCATTGGATTTGTAACTGAAATAATTTCAATGGTTTAATGATTTAGTCAATTGACTTTCAGTGTCCCCTACAAGAGATAACCCATCAGGTAAAGGTTAACTAATGTAGAAGTGATACTTGAAAACAATGATATAAGGGGCTACTTTAGACTGAGGGTTACAGAGCAAGAGGCACAGTTTATACAGATAGGTGGGGAAGATAATGGTTAACCCTTGACCTTAAGAAGTTAAGATTGTAGTGATTGGGGAAACATCCTCTTTGGAGTCTGTTTCCCAGAGCAATGGTTAACAGGAAGAAACTGTTTGAGAGGGAATGAGGGTAGTTTACAATGTTAGTGGCATGGCAGGCCTTAGCCATTAAGGTTAGAGCTGTCAGAACAAAGGAATGCAGTTCAAGCACTTTCCATGGAAGTAGCTACAGAGCAGTGAGAGCCTTGCCACATCCTATCTGTGAGAGAGAGGCTGCAGGGTGGAAGTTAATGTCACCCACAAGGATACAAAGATGCTTTTGGGCTCTATTGAGACTAGAAAGTGAAGACTGTGCAGCTCCTGCTCATATGGCACAGAAGTACTCTATTTTAGGCCTGATCTGACCTTTATTAAATAAAAGTCTAACATGACAAAAATATTTGTTAGAATTAATAAAGCAAAACAAAAAACAAAATGATTTTGTCAAAATCAATTTAAAACTACACACTAATATAAAAACTGTCAGTAAAGAAATGTTTCACCAACTGAATATCTGACATATTAAATCTCAGTTATGAACATCAAAATGTCTATGTTTTGAAAATAAATTGCGGAATCAATTTTCTGTAATTTATTGCATTTTTATACAGTTGTTTGATGAAGGTTAAATTGTATTAAATTTAATTTTCCTATTTTCAGCATTCATGAATTCCCAACCTTTCACAATTTGATTTTCTTATTGAAATTGCAGGAGTTTTAGAGAAATAGAGTAGAGAAGATAAGAAAAGATATTTTCCAAGAAATATAGTCATTTGTAAAATTGTTCAAAATGAAGTTGCTAATACACTAATGGTTGATTGAAAAAAAAAAAAAAAAAACTAGAAAGGTAGCAAAGAAAAGCAAGAAGAAAAGACTAACTACAAAAGGATAAAAATGTATGGTCACCAGCAAGATTGGCAACCAAAATGTCAGCTTTTGAAATGGAAATGTTAAAAAAAAAAAAAAAAAAAAAATAAATAAATCAAGCAAATACCGAAATTTAACTATCTAGATAATGTAACAATCAACAGAAAATGTGACACAGAGGGCTAAAGAAACATCAGAATAGCTAAAGAAACCTTTGAGAAACAAAGCAAACTATTAAAACAGGAATATTTTGCTAGAAACAAAGAAAACTAAACTTTTACATCTATTTTTCTGTCTGGCAATGAATCCTGGACAATTTCCTTGTAGATACATACTCCAAGCAACAGAAATATGGTTCTATAGACAGAAGCTGAGAATACCATGGATAGAACATGTGAGTTATGAGAAAGTTCTGAAGAACATGGGAACTAGAATGGCACTCATACATACAACTGGAAAAAGTTTGAATTTCTGGGACATTATGAAAAAGGATGGCTTGGAAAATTTAACACTCACAGGACATATTGAACAAAGGAAGTGATGATGGAATCAGTAACCTAGCTAATGAATTTGTGTGAACAGATAGAGCATGAACAAGGTTGGATGGTAAAGAGTTAAAGTTTGTTAAAATTTAGAAATGTTTTTTTGTTTAGAGTCACAAGGGATAGGAAGTTGGGGGACATCCATGTCTTAAAGAGATACGACACACAGACTATGTATAACTTGATATAATGAATTTGTAGTGGAGGCATGATGAAGTAATGGATAGTTGCTCAGATTGAGGAAAGCCAAGTTTGAATATCAGTCGAGTTCATTACATTTACTTACATTGGGAAAGGTATGAATCCATTTCTTCTCTCTCCAGTTATGGACAATAAAAGGAGAAACGTGTTTTTTTTTTGTTTTTTTTTAAGCATTTCACCCCAAGCAAGGCAGGAAGCCACTAGGACGCAAGGGGTTGCAGAAGATTTGGAGCAAGATCAGATAGGAGTGATAGAGGAAAGGATGAGGAGAAGGATAGTGGATAGATCAAGGCAACTGGAGATGTCGATTGACATTACATTTGAATAGTTGGAGATTATAGCTTTCAGGAAAGCAGGAATAGGGAAGGGAGTTCCGCAGGCGAGAGGTGCAAGATATGAAGCTATTGGAGTGGAAGAGGTGGCTACATTTAATAGTTTTAACAGTGAAAGGGTGAGAGTGGGATGCCAGCTTTGTAGGGCGCTTGAATTCCTGAAGTCTGGGAACCAGCGAATGCAGCTCCTCAGAGCAATTACCATGAAAGTATATGTAAAAAAGACAGAGTGAGGTGACAGTGTGTCGGTGAGAGAGTGGTGCGTCTGTGTAGACGAGATGCCAGATCATGGCCAATTATATTGCATACCTGCCTCTGAATCTTATCAAGAACCCCGAGGCTAACAGAAGTTGGCTCCAGACCATATAGGTCCATTAGTCTTTGGTGACAACTGTACTAGAGGAAAGACAATTCTGAATTCAAAACTGCATGTAGTTCTGGCAAAGCGCATATAACATTCAACTGGTGAAAGGCTCATGTAGTTTACAATGACTCTCTGATTACAACTGCAGCTGGCTTTAATTTGATTGATTTATTAAATGGAAAAGAAGATTTTGCAAAAAGTTTATGCATAATACTTATTGGTGTTCTTTTTCAGGTTGCCATTTTGAATCTGGGTTTGACCATATTGTCATTGAATAATTTTTTCTTCCTTCAGAATGGTAATTGTAGACAGGACCTGAGGCAATAAAGTAGCTTTTGATAAAGGTCTTAAGATTTCCACATACTTGATAGTAAGTAGAAAAGCAGGCATGGGTGTTTAGAATTGTCCCTATTAAATTGGATGTGATGGAGACAGGCTTCAGAATGTGATGGAGGTAGGGTTAGCAGCTTGGAATGAGAAATTAGAGAGCAGTTTGAGATCCAGTAGAGTTTATTATATTCACTTATCTGCCAATACTTTCAGCTAGGGGTAAATAGTAGGGCAGACTAGACTCTTCAGCTGTGTCAACCAGTCTAGGAGAAAGACAACTCTGAATTTAAACTATAAGTGTCCCTGGCAAGGCACATAATATGCAGCTAATGAAAGTATCATGGAGTTTACAATGACTGATCCCAACTGTGGTTGACCTTGATTCATTGAATGAATTCATCTTCCTATTTATTGAATCTTCCTTATTTTTGTCAGTATAAAAATGCAAAGGAAGCTGATTTGGTTTAATTTGCTGTGCATAAAATTAAAAAATTTCAATCTAAAATCTTTCTGGATTATCCTCAATTTTAATGAATTTTGTGGATGAATATGCAGTTTTAGCCGTTACTGATCACATCGGTTATAAAAGAGGTGGGGGGGATTGCTGAAATTAGCTGTCATAATTATTATTAGGATGACATTCATAAATAGCTTAAGATAATGGATGAATACAAATTAAACCTGCAGGACATTAACAATCGAAATCATTTAAAAGCAAGGTGACTCATGTTTGTCATTAGAGAAATAAAAAAGAAGACAAAAGCAAATTTGAGCACAGGAATAAGAGACTAGTTCTAAATGAGCAAGATGACCTGATTTAAAAAAAAAAAAAAAAAAAAGAAAAAATGAAGTGCTTCCATTGTCTTTTAAAAGTTTTCCTTCTGAATAACATTTTAGTTTGTTTATAGAATAAAATTTTCAGAATAGGAAAATCTGTAATACAATGTGACTTAAAACTGTTCTTCCTTTCTTAATAAAATATTCCACTGTTAACACAAGGCATTATTTGAATAATTGAAAAGATTGAATGTAATCATAATAACGGAATATCTCATGAACAAATGAGGTAGATAAGGCTGCTAATACAGTACTGTCTATTTCTTATGTTTATTGTTAGCTTACTTTTTGCTTTTAATTACAGTGTCACCCAGATATAAGAGAGTTGTCGGGACTGGAGAGGAAGTCTCTTATATCCGGGTTTCTCTTATATTCGGGTTTGGTCTCTTTTGTTTAGGTAAGTATGGCTCTAATTTGGGACCAGAGAAAATCTCTCTTATATCCGGGTTACACTGTATTTAAAAAAGAAATTGTTTTACATGCAACAATAGAGGTAAATATATAGATAAAATTACAACTACTTTTTTTTTTAATCATTTCATCCCAAGCAAGGCAATAAAGCCCCTATGATGTAAGGGATTACTGAATATGGGAGAATAAGAGGAAAACAAAACATTATTAAGTGGAACAATAAAAATAGGAGTTTGTGAATGCAGAAGAATCACTAAGTAACCTACTTAATGAGATTGTCACTAGCTGTGCCACCCATTCACACAAAGAGGGATGGAAAAAGAAATGTTTTTTTATAGCTAGAGGAGAAAGGAAGTTGTGGAGCAACATGTTCTCTGTCCTTGCTGGATGTTAAGCTGCATTCTCTATGGGTTATTTAATGCCGAAATGTACATAATTTTTGTGCACAATTTTATTTTTGGAGATAATAATGGTTTAGTGACACAAGCCTTATTAATTAACCCATAGCAAAGGGGAGAAGAGGTGGATTCAAGATTATTCGCACCTAAGTTAATATAATGAACACGACTGGAATTGGAATTGTGCTCTCTGATTAACAATTCCGAGTCATTATCCATTACACAACCCACACACCCAAGCTTACAGCACCTGGTATTTCCAAGTGGTCACCCATCTAGGTACTTACCAGCCTCAGTGTTGCTTAACTACAGTGATTGTAAGGGAATGGGATGTAGCCATAAGCCCTCATTATCCTGAATGGATACTGTGTGTGTGTATATATATATATATATATGCAAGCACATGCTACAGTTCAGTTCAAAAGTTTTAAGCCACCCCCAGAATTAGCATGGGATGAACTTGACAGAAGAGTGAAAAAAAAAGTTGCTAGAGTCATTGAAAAAAGAATGGAATCAATTATCTAACTTATACTTTGAGAAAGTCTTGCAACAAATGCCAATAATTTGTGCTGCAGTAATCAAGACAAAAGGAGGATATTTTGACAAGAGCAAAATTTAATTATAAAATGCCATAAGATTTCTAATATCACGTCCCACCATTTTTTTTTAACCATGTATAATAATTTTCTCTTGTTTAAAGTACAAAACAAATAATTTCTGGGTCAATTTAAAAAAAAAATTATCAGGGCTGCTCTTGCTCTTTAAACTTTTGAAATGTAGTTTATATATAAAAGAATACCATTTTTGTGATATATGCAAATCTCTCAAAGAAACAATGTGTGTCACACAGTAGAGTAAAAGGAAAAGACTTATCCTGTGCAATGCCAGGTATCATTGCTAGTTTTGAATAAAACTCCTTCCTGAATTATTAAGTCATACAAGGAATGTTATTTTTCTTATTTCTACAACCATTTGTATTTTAACAGAAAAGACAAAAAACATTAAAATAAATATCATCCATAACACTAGATATATTGTCTGTTTCATTTCTATTTTAATTTTATTTCGTTCAAGGTGAGTTGACCTCACCACTGATTGGGTGAAACACTACCACTCACATTTCCACTAAAATTAA
>OZ010597.1:41160859-41173359 GCA_963932145.1 Acanthosepion lycidas | reverse complement strand
CCCATGTTGTGAGCTATTATGAATTGGAGATGTCAGATACAAACAAGAAAAATCTGGGTAGTGTGTAACAGACAATGGAATATGTGTAATATAGGAATAAATTGTCACTGCTGATACTTGGGTTTGAATACAGATTGCCAGCACAGTTGACCTCATCTTGAAATAATTAGATCACGTGACTGGTAAAGGAAGAATATGGGAATTAGCAGTGTCTGACCGAGGATTTTTCAAAGGTGTTACTATTGTTGTATCTGTGATTTATGACATCTCACCTGAAAATGGGCATTATAAAAATATGTAACAGAAATTTTAAGATTTTTTTTTTAATTGAATTCACCCCAAGCAAGGTAGGAAAGCCACTAAGACACAATGGGTGATTGGGTGTGGAACAATTAGAAAACAAACATTACTAAAGACTGAACAATAGACGAGTAATCAGGAAGACAGTAGATAATGGTTGACATTGATCTTCAAAAATTTCAATACAAATTTGACTGGATAGTGTGGTGCAGGAAGAGATCCACAAGCTAAAGGTATTAGAAAAACTGTTAGCATAGAAGTTGTGGTTACATCTATCAAATTCAACTGTAAATTGATGAGATCTTGTTGCCAGTCTAGTACTGGGCTGAAATTCCTAAAGTCTATGTACCATAGTGAAGAGCTCTTCCAAACAATTACCATGAAAGTATAGAAAAAGCACAGGTGGTGGAAAGTGACTGAAGCAAAAATGTCAGGTCAGGACCAATAATGTTGCTAACTCTCTAGATTTTATCAAGAATTTTTAAATATATAGCAGGAGCATTGGATCAGTGGTAGATTTATAGATATGCAAGATAGATTCTGGAGGGTAAAATTGTCATGTACAACACAGGGAACCAAGTTTCTTAGTAGCTGACCTAGCAATGGATTCGATATAGTCTTTCCACTTCATGTCAGCCAAGAATGTTAGACTGAGAAAGTGCTATGAGTCACTCTGCTGGAGGTTACCATCAGCCATGTTGATGGAAGGTAGAAAGAGGTCTCTTAGATGATTGGAATAGCAGAAGATTCCATCCAAAAGCTAAACTAAGTACAGGAAATATGGCATTTGGTTCCGAAAGACCTGCCGTAAGACAGCTTGGTTGTAAGTCGCACAATGTTAAATTACAGTATGGTGTGCCATGATCTGCGAAATGATACTATAATAATAATTTTTTTTTTTTATTTAACTCTTATTTTTTCTCATATTCTTTTCATTGGCTCTCTCTCTCTTCTCTTTCTATTGTCATATATTGTTTTCTTCTGTCATTGACTTTATCTGTTTGATATCTATTATCGAGAGAAGATACGACTTTCTTTGTCTGAATCATCTGGGTTTTTTTAGCTCATAAATTACATGATATGGACTAATTGCATCATGTATTATCCATTCAATCATTGCAAATTGTTCAATGTTGGGGTCCACTGTTTCAAATTGTGTCGTTGTAAAGTTGAACTGTCATAAGTTGCATATGCTGTAAGTCAATGACTACCTGTATTAAGAAACAGGAAAATTTTCATAGAAAAAAAAGAAAGGAGTTCTGAAATGCTATGTGTCCCCGTATATGATATTGAATGCTAGACGATCTCCTTGCAGATGAAGAGGAAAATTGAAGCTGTGGTTCTAGAGAGTGCTGTGAAAATTATCATGGATGGAATGCGTTAGTAACAAGAAATAGTTATGGAAAATTGGAATGGAAGACACTTGCTATGTCTGAGACACATAATGAGGAAAGAAAGGTAGACAGCTTAAAACTCACAAGAGAATACCAAAAGCAAAAGGTGAAAAGGGAAACAATAAGTAATTTGTCTAATGAAAATCCACTTACACAAGTGTGTAAGTGGATGGTAGAACAGTAACTGGGGAGTAGTGAGGTGACAAACATTGTTAAGAACCACAAAAAGTAGAAAGTTCTAGAGAGGCACAACCACCCACATCCTGAAGTAACGTGATAAATAAAACATTGGAGAAACATGTTTGAATATGTAGTTAATAGTACAGTGTAACCCGGATATAAGAGAGTTGTTGGGACCATAGAAGAAGTCTCTTATATCCGGGTTTATCTTATATTCAGGTTTGGTCTATTTTGTTTAGGTAATTATGGCTCTAATTTGGGACCAGAGAAAAACTATTATATCCAGGTTACACTGTATATCATGGTAATATTAGTGGTTTCTTTATAAAGAAACATTTGGCATTCATTGAATGAGCAGGCAGTTGAAATTTATAGAAAATTTGTTAAAACAATTTTTTCAGGATAATAGTTATCTCAAGCACAGTAACTTATCAATCTTTCCAGTATTGATGGGGATTTCCTAACTTTTTGTTTTAAATAGTATGAAACAACATCTTCATTATAGCATTATCTACTGAATTGCATGTGCTATCCATTTTAGTTGTTGCTGCTGCTGGAATTCCTCAAGTGATGTTTTTATTTGTTACAGTTCTTTGTCATTCTCTAATACCAGTCTATGATGTTTGAAGAAAAATGGTCCTCTTTAAGACCTACAGGTTCACTCACTTGAAACTAGTTTGAATCATTAATCTAAGAAGTTTCTCTTCAAATGGGATTAGTGTCACTATTTCTTGATAATGTTTAATTACATTATTTGTTAGTCATGAGTACTGCACCATTATGATCAATCAATCAGCAACCAATGATAGAATTTGGGGCATGAGAAGGTTGTAGAATAATTTTAATATGAAAGCAAAGAAATTTGGTGAACTCTCGAAGAACACATTTTCAGAATAGGACCAGC
Source organism: Acanthosepion lycidas (assembly GCA_963932145.1). NCBI lineage: Eukaryota > Metazoa > Mollusca > Cephalopoda > Sepiida > Sepiidae > Acanthosepion > Acanthosepion lycidas. The sequence continues at coordinate 41,170,581 of OZ010597.1, read as the reverse complement.
GAGAAATTTTTTCTTATTTTTTGTATCAGAACACAAAATGGCATTGCAGCTAAGAAACGGTACAAATGGCAAAAGATGTTAGATTCAATGCTAATGCAGGCACACCTACTATACAGCTCTAATTTAGCACCATCAGATTTTTTGTTGAAAGGTCGACAATTTTCATCAGTTCCTTAAACAAGTTCATGTATACAACTGGATTTGAATTAAACCAAATACTTTCTTTGTGGGTAAAATAAAAACTGGATATGGTTTTAAAAAATATATAGCACTAAATGGTGAAAAATAAACTAACCATGAAAAGAGATCAATTTATCATATTTAGATACCAGTTTTTTTTTAATTCATTCTGATCAAAAACTTGTTTTTTAGGAATGGAGACCTTCCATATCAATTTACTTCATTTTGATATCAGTATAACTATTGACATTTCACACTACATCAAACAAAAGTTTAGCAAGGAAACCCCAAGCAATACTAGAAAGAGCAATAACCCATTTTCCTGAAAAATTGTTTTAAAAGATTTTATAAATTTTAACCATAGCACTGACTGATTGTTTAATGAATGCCAAATGTTTCTTTGTAAGGAAATATCTAATATTAACATTTGGTCTAAAACTTTTTTTACAGGATTGGAAACTTTTATCAATCAACCCCTATAATTTTGAAGAGAAATCATTTTAATTCATTTTGATTTCAGATTCATTATTCTATCTAAAACTGGTTTTATAGAGTTGGAAACCTATTTTTATTTTTTTTAATTATTTCATCTTTCTTCAAAAATTCACCTTCATTTTTCTTCATCTTTTCTTTCCTGTTCTTTTGCCTTTCTTTTTTTTATTTTATGCTTTTTATCTAATGTACCTATATTTTCTGGATTCACTTGATCACCTTAATATTTTCCCTTTTCTTCCGATTCTCCTAGCTTCTTCAACTTAATCCTTCCTTTACTTTTACAGGTGTCTTATGCTCTCCTCCCCACTAACAAGCCATCTACAAAACAGTATCAATTGCACCTGGTTGGTTCTTTCTTCCCTTGTCTACAAAAGAATATTCCCAAAGTGAGTTGAATACAGATCATTTTTAGACTTAAGACCAAATAAAGCATATTTAATAGTGCAAAAAAAATAATGTAAAATTACAATATGAAAAAAAAGGTCTGAAAATAAGAACCCTCTTCTGAATAGAAAAAAAAACAAAAAACTTTTCAATATAAATGGAATACTTTGCAAGATTCCCCAAATGATTACACATGCAGACAAGTGTGTGTGTATGTATGTATATATATATATATATATATATATAAAATGTATGCATATCAATATATTTACTGAAATGTGCACATATATACTAGCTAGCAAGTTATCAGAAAAAATGTATGTGTAAGTCTATTTTTAACAAAATGATTGCATGATAGGTTCCTTATTTATAGGAGTTTCTGCTTTTCAGAAAGAAAAAAAAAACATTGTAAGAGCAATTAATATAGAGCCAAGAGAAAACTGGAAAGAGGCGAGAGAAAATTGGGAAAAAATTAAGAAAACTGAGAAAATGTGAAGAAATTAGAGGAAGTAAGATTCTCCATTTCTTTCCAATGACTTGTTGCCACTTAGATGACTCTTTGATACCTTTTGAGTAAAATTTCACATATTTTGGTGTGAAAAGTTTTCAATGAATTATAGAAATATCCACCCATAAAAGTGTTTTACAATGATAAAAAAAAGCATATAATTGGTCATTGCAAGTCCCATTCAAATATAGTGTGTTGGGCAACAGATTTCCAATATTTCAAAGAGTTCCCCAAAAAGTTCTTGCACAGTCATAGAGGAGAATAAAAGGGTGCTTTTTGACCTAAAATTTATGAATGTGTTGCAGCTGCTGGATGCATAATTGTGCATTTAGTGTTTCATCACATTTTAAGAACTTAGTGAATAATACCCCAATGATCCAACCATATGCACATCATTAACTTGCTTACATGGAGCCCCAAATTTTGCACTGGACATACTCATATATTAGTGTACACGAAAGTGATTCTTAACAACCCTATATGATTAATAACTGGGATGACACATTGCTGATAAGGCCGCCCATGGAAGACCATTGCTGATAAGGCCGCCCATGGAAGACCATTGCTGATAAGGTCACACATGGAAGCTCGTTGCTAATAAGGTCACCCATGGAAGCTCGTTGATGATAAGGCCGCCCATGGAAGACCATTGCTGATAAGGCCGCCCATGGAAGACCATTGCTGATAAGGCCGCCCATGGAAGACCATTGCTGATAAGGTCACACATGGAAGACCATTGCTGATAAGGCCGCCCATGGAAGCTTGTTGCTAATAAGGTCACACATGGAAGCTCGTTGCTAATAAGGTCACCCATGGAAGCTCGTTGCTAATAAGGTCACCCATGGAAGCTTGTTGCTAATAATGACTTTCACCAAATCTCATTTGTAACAAAGACTAGAAAACCAGTCAAGAAAACCCTTGAAAAAACTGATGTTTGATCATTTAGATGGAAGTGTGCCGCACCATACTTGTGTATGTGGTGTGTATCTATCAAAAATTTCACTAAGTGTGAGATAAAATTAGATTAATTCTTTGTTTAGTAATTTCAAGAGATGTGAGAAATATTTATTCAGACACAGGAAACATTTTTTGGATTGATTCCAATTCCAGCAATGTAAAAAGAAATACAGGATATAGTCAATAAAATCTTGCTTATTACTGACAACACCCAGTTCTTGACAATGACAGATAGTTGAACAAACAAATACAAACATGAATTTTGATAGTTTATTCATAATTTCACTCCCAGCATAGATTTTATTTAGATATTTGAAAAAAAAAAAAAAAAAAAAAAAAAAAAAAAATTGAATAGGCTGGCTGTCATTTGAATATATCAAACACACACATATCTATATACAGTGTAACCTGGATCTAAGAGAATTGTCGGGACTGGAGAAGAAGTCTCTTATATCCGGGTTTGGTCTAATTTATATACATTAACACAGTCTCTAATTTGGGACCAGAGAAAATCTCTTATATCCGGGTTACACTGTATATATACTTAAGTAATTCATTGAGTCTAGAAGAAACCTCAACAGAATTTCTATCACCGCGCATATATATATATATATATATATATATATATATATATAAACAGTAAAGTTTTAATGATAATCCAAGGGAATAGTAAATAATTAGGCAAACTTCTATTTTGAAAGGTTTTATAAATGAAATAGCATCATAAGATATTTCAACAAAATCTATATTTAGCAAGACAAAATATAATTCATATTAAGTATATGAAAAATTGATTTTAACAGTTTTACTACAGAATTTAGATTTTAACTCGTATTTTGAATTATGCATTTATATATATATATATTTTATATATTGCGAAATGGACAAAGTCCAACAATTTATTTATTAAAGACATTTTTATGTTTAACGTTCTTTTTATAGATACAAGTATTTAAGTAAATGCTCTGTTTATAATAAACAGTATTAAATAACATTTACCAGCCTGAATGTCCGAGAAATTTTCGTAGAAAATATTCATCCTTGGACAGGATTCGAATCTGCATCCTATACGGAACCGCCATTTACGGTCAAGGCACGTCAGCGAAAATGACGGTTCCGTATATGATGTAGGTTCGAATCCTGTCCAAGGACAAATATTTTCTATGAAAATTTCTCGGACATTCAGGCCGGTAAACGTTATTTAATACTGTTTATTATAAACAGAGCATTTACTTAAATACTTGTATCTATAAAAAGAACGTTAAACATAAAAATGTCTTTAATAAATATATTTTATAGTTTGATTAGTTGATTTGTTTATGTTTAAACAACCCTTTTCTGCATTATTTAAACCAAAACATTTTAGATTGTAAAAATAATTCTTTTGGGAGTGAATATTGCATTAAATTTTTTTTTTTAAGAATTAAAATAATTTTTCCATATCCAAGTCTTTCTATTTAACCCACATGAGAGGAGAGGGATTCATACCTTCCCCAAGTGCATTTCAACATAATATTTAACAAAACCTGACTGGAATTTGAACTTGTCTCCGATTTCTTATTTACACATGCTCTTTTATTTAAATTTTTTTTTATTACACATTATTTCAGTACTAATTTACTAAGAACAGGTTATAAACTGAAACAGCGTCATCATATATTAATTGTAGTAGCATCATAGATCATGAAACTTTCAATGCATGTTTGAGTAAATGAATTTCTTTTTTTTATATTAAAACTTGTCTTTTCAAGGTAAAATCTGTGAACCTTTGTGATCACAATTTATCAGTTTTAAAAAGAGAACATCATCCTGAAAATGATGCAGTACAAGAGCCTTATTCAGGTTCAATTATATATATGAACGTAAATCTGTCAGTTAAATAAAAAAAGAAAAAAAGAAGCAAAGCAAAGATTGAGCAGATATTCTGTAATAAAGAAACAAAAGCAGTCGACAGGAATACAGAAGATGTATTTTGCAGTCCTAAGAAAAATCTTTGCTTACTGGTATTAAAATCCATTCAATAGGTGACTGATACCACATTGGAGGAGTTGACATTAACTCATTTTTGCATGAACTTCCTCACTGGATCAAATTCAATATACTAAACACCTTACCTGGATTCAAATTTCTGGTACAGGTAAAAAAATCCAGTGAATAGATAAAAGGATGCACTTACCTGCAAATAGAAATGAAAAATTAATTAGTCATTGGAAAAAAAAAATGATTTAAGAATTGTTCAATAGGGATTAAGAGGCATATTTCAGAAGTGAGGCTTACTTCACAAAGAACATATATTATTCATATTTTACCATACACCTCCACCACAACTGATTCTGAAAACTGATTCACAACTAAGAGATGGCATCAGGGTTCAATTAAAAGTAAAGATACAAAAGATCTATGTCTACTGAGCAGGTTTAAAATATAGTGAAGATTTGTCTTAGGAATTCTTTTACAGCACAAAGGTGGCAATATATGGATAGGATTTGGCTTAAAAGTACATTATTCTGTGAAAATAAAGAAAAACGTATGTTTTGCTCCTATAATTTCTTGACTTTGGCATTCATTTTCCCTTTGTTGGATTTATAATTTCCTAAGAAGACAGAAAAGGCATGGAAAAGTAACCTGCATAATAAAAATCAATGATCAACACAAAAAAACTACTAAAGAATTCCTCCCAATGTGGAATAAAAAAAAAGAAAAAAAGTCAGTGTAATTTAAGCATATAGTTCTGTACATGATTGTTACTTTTTACATAAAAAACAAAACAACTTGTATGGTAATAAATTTAGTTCTGATTGGTCATTTACTTATCACCTTATAAATTAACTGCTTAAACAAACTCCAAACAGGCTATTAATAAGGGGACAACTTAGTCTTGCCATTAACAGACAGGTCTGAATATACATCAATAGAACAGTTTTTTTGTGACATTTTCAAATATGTACATGCACCAACATGAAAAGAAATGCAAAATATGATTTTGGTTTCAAGTTAGTCAACAAGTATTGTGACTTTTTTTTTTTTTTTTTTTTTTTAGAAGTGAATCCAAAAATACAGCAGTACTCCTTTAAAAAGTGTTGAATACTCTCACTACTATGGTGAAATCACTTATTTGATAACTTTGTTCTGGAGGATACACTGAAGCCATTTGTATAGAAAACTGAGAAATGCAGATTGTTTAGTGTGACACATCGTATACTGGAGTTATGGTACAAGTAACTTTAACTTATTATTTGATTGGGTCAGAGAACATAATATAAATATAAGGCAACAATAAATCAACAATAATTACATGAAAAGAATAGAAGCAACAAGGAAAATGGTAGATAAAATATTTTTTTCTCTTAATGGTTACATTTCCGTTATTATTACTATTGCAATTTTTTTTTATTAATGTTCGACAAGAATACCTATTAAAAAATAAGTACTGTTATTATATATCAGTTTATTTGTATGAGTATCCTCGTCTTGATTGTTATAGTCTCGTTTCAGCCTTATTCACATGCCTGTCATAATTGGTCAACTTCTGGAGATTGGAAACCTTTCATTTAATTTATGGTTGATTTTTTTTCATACCACTGTCCATGCCAGGAGAAATATCATTTAATTCATCCCTTGTTGTGTTGCTTTCTCTTATATTGAACAAGAGAATTTTTCAGAGATGTTGATTTTTACCGATACAAATTCTACTAATTAGCCCATAGCTGGGGGAGAAGAGATGGATTCATACTTTTCCCAAGGATATTTGCATGTAAGCAAATATAACAGGCCCTAGTAGTCACCAACCACTGGGCTGCAGAATGGTACAGGGCTATGGATTATTAGGACCACACTGAAAAAAGAAAAACTTGGTTATGGTCTTTTTTTAAATTGATTTTATTATGCTTGTGACTGACAACGATGTTCTAACAGAGGATGGAAAATGTAATTGGTTTGGTTTGGTTTGTTTTACGGTATATCAACCTCAATGGGTTATTTAATGCCGACAAAATTTTTATTGCTGGTAATGTTTTTCTTCAAAAATCTATTTCTGGGAATATTTTTCCTTGAAGAAATTTATAGCTGGTCATTTTTTTTTTTCCAAAGAATGTATATCTCTTTGCATTGCTGGTATATTTTTTTAAAGTATTGCTGATAATAATTTTTCCTTCAAAACTTATTGCTGGTAATAATTTTTTTATTTTTTATTACAAAGTATTTCTGGTATTAAAATCTATTTTTACACAAGTTTGGGTGTTAACTATTTGCCCATAGCTGGGACCCTAACAGGTGCTACCACCTCAGGTCTGGGCAGACCTGAGAACACCAGCAATTAAGAGGTGGTTCCACACTTCTCAAAACCTCCTGATCAGAGGCCTTGCTGCTGGACATAGTTTATCGTCTTACCCAGGACACGGATGTAGTTTATTGTCATACCCAAGACGGGAAAATGTAATACTGAATCTGAAGATGCATTGGAATAATGAAAGATCATTTCTGAAAGGTAAGCAATGTATTAAGAAACAGTAAAATTCTTTTAGAAAAAAAAAAAAAAAAAAAAAAAAAAATGAAGAGTACCGAACTATCACATAATATTAGTCTTCCTATATAGCTGGACAATCTCTTTACAGATGAAGAGACTTGAAGCAACAAGAATGTGGTTCTACAGGAGGATGTTGAGAATACCACGGACTGAACATACAAAGAACAGCTAAGTTTTAGAGAAAATGGAAACAAAAAGGGCACTTACACTTATCAGAAAGAAACAGTTGAAATTTCTAGGGTACATAATGAGGAAAGAGTGCTTGGAAAATTTGATACTCACTAGTCATTAAAGGCAAGAGGAACAAAAGAGAACCATACATAACCTAACTAATAAGCTTGTGAGTTGGCAGAACAGGGATGAGGAGAGATAGAAGACAGACAAATTTTAATAAGAGCTATAAAGACTAGGAAATAGTAGAGAGCTATGATCGCCCAGGTCCTGAAGGGACATAGTGGATAAAAGAAAAAAGATGGATGGTTATAAAGAAATATGAATATTTCATCAATTTTTGGGGGCTTCCTTGAAGCAGCTGATTTTATTTGGCCAATTGAGAAATACCATTCTTATTTCAAGAGTTTTGGCAAGTCAAAAATAGGAAGACAATTTTGTGAAAATATGATATGGCTGTAAATCTGAAATTGCTTTGCAACATTATTTTTTATTATCTTATTTTTTAGTCAGTTATTTTTTATTATCTTATTTTTTAGTCAGTTATTTTTTATTATCTTATTTTTTAGTCAGTTATTTTTTATTATCTTATTTTTTAGTCAGTTATTTTTTATTATCTTATTTTTTATTATCTTATTTTTTAGTCAGTTATTTTTTATTATCTTATTTTTTATTATCTTATTTTTTATTATCTTATTTTTTATTATCTTATTTTTTATTATCTTATTTTTTAGTCAGTTATTTTTTAGTCGGTTATTTTTTAGTCGGTTATTTTTTAGTCGGTTATTTTTTAGTCGGTTATTTTTTAGTCGGTTATTTTTTAGTCGGTTATTTTTTAGTCGGTTATTTTTTAGTCGGTTATTTTTTAGTCGGTTATTTTTTAGTCGGTTATTTTTTAGTCGGTTATTTTTTAGTCGGTTATTTTTTAGTCGGTTATTTTTTAGTCAGTTATTTTTTAGTCAGTTATTTTTTCTTTTTAGCTTACCAAATACCCTGTCTACTTTGTCTTTTGCTTTCTTTCAGTCTATTTTTTTTCTATGATTATTGAGAATGTCTCCATTTTTTCTTTCATTAAAAAATTTTAATTTCTCGGGGTTATTATGGACAGTGTTTTTTTGTTTTGTTTTTTTCAGCAAGAATTGTTTTTTTTTCTTTGGATTATTGAGAGAGATATTCTTTTATAAAATTATCTCAAGATATGTGCTTTCTCTCAATCTTACTTTGAATTATCACAACATACATTCTCTCATCCTTTCTTAGGATTATTGCCAAGATATGTCCTCTCATTCTTAGGATTATCACAAGATAAAAAGTTTTCTTTCATTCTTTCTTAGGATTATCATAAGAATGTACTTTCATTTTTTAAAAAATTATTTCACTCCAAGGAAAGCAATAATGTCACTAAGATGCAAGGAGATACTGAGTGTGAAAGAATATAAAGAAAACAAAGGTGAGAAAACAATAAAAGAACAGGATTTAAGAATACAGAGGATAATGATTGACATTGCATTTAAATTTTTGAAGATGGAAGTTGACTGGAAAGCAAGAAGTTGGAAGAGAATACCACAAGTGGGAAGTGTGAGAAAAAAAAAAATTATAGTTACATCTAGCCATTTCAACTGTAAAATGATGAGACCTAATCACCAATCTAGTACTGTGTTTAAATTCATAAAGTCTAGGTACAGAAGAAGAAAGCTTATCAGAACTATTGTCCTGAAAGTATTTATAGAAAAGGCATAGGGAAGCTGTGTTATGGCCGTGGCAAAGTGACTTAACTGTGTTTCAAAGAAGAAAGGTTGCTATGGTAATGACTTTTTCCTTAGATTTTTTTTTTCATTTGTTCTGAGGATGCTCTTACCAAGCAAAACATTGAGAATAGAATTAAAAATTTATACATCCAAATGGTTTTCCAAAATTTTGTCTTGCATACTTTATTTGGATATTTCATAACAGGCATTTTTAACATAAACCTATACGTGATCATTCATTTGTGGTGAAGCTTGTGTGAGCGGACTTCTTATGTTTGTAAGTGTTATATAGGAATAAAGTATCGCTGCTGACACTGGAGGTTGAACACAGATCACCAGAGAGCAAACACAGGTGATCCCATTTTGAATAAACAGATCATGTGATGTTAAAGGAAATGTATATATGGGAATTAGTGTGACATCTAAGTGATCACTATACAGGTTACTATACAGATCACTATTTGGTGGATACTATTTGAGCAAGTATTATCAAGCAAGTTCTATTACTGCAGGTGTCATTCAAAGGCGTCTGACACCAGTATTGTTCAACGGTGTTAATATAGTTATATCTGCCATTGCAAAGTCTTTATTACAACAAGCATTATGAAAGTGACAATGAGTATTTGTTGACATTACAAAAGTGGCAACGAGTGTTTGTTGACATCACAAAATAAGTGAATTTAACAAACCCAACTGGAATTCAAACTCGACTCACTAATTTTTCATTCTGAACCATTATCCATTACAGCAACAA
>OZ010597.1:41099929-41149929 GCA_963932145.1 Acanthosepion lycidas | reverse complement strand
CCAAAAGGAAAGCTACATTATGGCTGTAGAAAAGTATCTGAAGCTTAGGTGCTCGGTCAGGATGATTAATATTGCAGATACTTTTTTATTTTATTAAGAATCTCTAAATACATAGGCCTTATAAATGTATAAAGTAGATTCTTCTAAGAAAAACTGTCTTGCATGACACAGTGAATGCACTTTCCCAGCAGCAGACCTAGCAACTGATTCAATATACTTTTTCCATTTCATTTTAAGAGAAAGCTTCAGAAAGTGTCATTCTCCTGAAGTTTATCATCAGCCATGCTAATGGAAGGCAAAAAAAGATTCTTTCTGATGATTAAAAGGGAGCAGTTTCATTGTGGTTTAACTATAATACTTTTGGCTGCAGAAATGGTTCATGCAATGTGGAAATGAAGAATATAAAAAAAGAAATAAAGAATATAAAAAAAAGAAAGTAAAAGTAAATTGAAGGCTAAAGATAATGATGAAACTACAGAGACAAACAACTGTGAAACAATACGAGACCTTTTTGTCAATCTACTACTGTGCTTAAATTCACAATGTCTACGTAACATAGAGGAAAGTCTATCATCAATAACATTGTAGATTCTTCTTTATATTTTATCAGGAATCTCTGAATACATCACAGAAGCACGAAACAAGAGGTGGCTGCAATGAAGTACATTCTGAGTGGATGAGGTGTGCATCCTATGACTACTAGCAAAGATAGTTAACTAAAATGTCCAGGTCTGCAAAGCAACAGTAGGATAATATTTTTAAGAAATTTCAACAGATGTTACCAATATAGAATTTAAGAAATCTTCAATAAAATAGGATTTGAAGTTGATTTTTTTAAAAAAAAAAAAGTCAATCCTGGACTAAAAGATCCATGGATTTAGCTATAACTGACTTGAAAATGTTACAAATTATAACAAAAAAGAAAAATCGCCAGTACAACAAACACCCACAGATCCTACCTTTAACTGCAGGACAAATTCTGAATGCCCACTAAATGATAACTACCTACAAACCAACATATTATACCAAGCTACTTTAACATTTAAAGGAAAATCCACAGTACTAACAGAATGTCCATGAAAACTGAAGATCCTCAAGTGAAACAATTTAAGAAAAACAGATGTGGACATTAGTCTGAATTTCAAAACTCAAAATGCATATAAAATTACTTAATTACACAATCATATTAAAAGTAAAAAAGAAAATAAGAAAAAGCTTACAGCAACACTTCAAAACAATATAATCCAAGAAAAGGAAATAGAGATACCTTTCAATAACAATAAATCAACAAAAAGATCAATGTTCAATTTCAAATTCTCACAGATAAAAACAAATTCCTGCTACATTACCTACAACTATCACATGATCCAAAGAGACTAAATAATATTCCATAATTTAAATACAATGTAACCCGGATATAAGAGAGTTGTCGGGACCGGAGAAGAAGTCTCTTATATCCGGGTTTGGTCTAATTTATATACATGAACACAGGCTCTAATTTGGGACCAGAGAAAATATCTCTTATATCCGGGTTACACTGTATAAGAAACTATTTCATATTCTAAAATTTAAGGCTGGTGAAAAATATTCTTATGTTAATATCAGTCCTTCTATATGGCAGTGAATGATGGATAAACTTTTTACAGAGGAAGAGAGTTGAGGCAACAGGAATGTGGTTCTACAGAGGGATGCAGAGAATAACGGACTGAAAATCTGATCAATTTTTAAGCAAAATTGAAAGTCTTGACACATAATTAGGGAAGAGGGCCTGGAGAAATTGTCACTCAAATAACATAATGAAACCTAAAATAATGACATCAAATTCTTGGACATTGCAATCTGAAAGAAAGCTGCAAGAAGTTGTGGAAGGCATGAAAATTACTGATGAATCGAATTTAAACCGTGAAATATGTATCCAAGAAAAAATTTTGCAAACTAAGAATTAACACAAGAGAAAATTTGGATAAGCGAATGTAGCATTATGACTTCAGGACAAGACAGGCTGGAACATTGTCAGATCAAATCAAGAACTGTCTTATATTGGCTAGGAAGAAATCCCAGCATGCATTTGTGTAAAGAGATAGCTGAAGATTCAATGGGAAGGATAATAAAAAGGCACACATTGCTAAGAGTTATGAAAGATAAGAAGTTGTGGAGAAATAGGATTGCTCACTTCTTGAAGGGACATGACACATGGATGAAGATGTGTCTTTTGGCTATAATCAGGCATTCATCTTTGGCTGATATGAAACAACTGTTGATGTGTTTTTTTTTTCTCCCTGTGGTATCACAATTCTTGTTCGTTCTTGCTGAATTTATCTTTATCGTTTCAGTAATGGACCAAAGGACTGATCTCAAAATCACTTGATGACAGTAAAACATTTAAACAGCTCCCATATCTACTAGGCTACTGTCTCAAAGGAAATCAGTGATATACTTTTGGAGTCTCTATATTCGATATCGTTTTGACATTTGTTTATAATGGCAAATTCATACAGATTTTGAAAATTTTGCATGAAAAATTAAAAAAAAAATTCGCATATTTATCATTGATCTACACTGGTTTATATTAGCATTTTCAAAATCATATATATGGCAACTTAAAAATGTTGACAAAGTTTAACAAATGTACCAAACGTATAAAAAAAGAAACACACGTATAACAAACGTAAAGTAACAAACGTGTAAAAAAAAGAAACAAACAAACGTGTAAAAAAAAGAAACAAACAAACGTGTAAAAAAAAGAAACAAACAAACGTGTAAAAAAAGAAACAAACAAACGTGTAAAAAAAGAAACAAACAAACGTGTAAAAAAAAGAAAAACAAACGTGTAAAAAAAGAAACAAACAAACGTGTAAAAAAAAAAAAAATAACGAAACAAACGTGTAAAAAAAAAATAACGAAACAAACGTGTAAAAAAAATAACGAAACAAACGTGTAAAAAAAAAAACGAAACAAACGTGTAAAAAAAAAAATAACGAAACAAACGTGTAAAAAAAAAAAATAACGAAACAAACGTGTAAAAAAAAAAAATAACGAAACAAACGTGTAAAAAAAAAAATAACGAAACAAACGTGTAAAAAAAAAAATAACGAAACAAACGTGTAAAAAAAAAAATAACGAAACAAACGTGTAAAAAAAAAAAATAACGAAACAAACGTGTAAAAAAAAAAATAACGAAACAAACGTGTAAAAAAAAAATAACGAAACAAACATGTAAAAAAAAAATAACGAAACAAACGTGTAAAAAAAAAGAACGAAACAAACGTGTAAAAAAAAAATAACGAAACAAACGTGTAAAAAAAAAGAACGAAACAAACGTGTAAAAAAAAAGAACGAAACAAACGTAAAAAAAGAACGAAACAAACGTAAAAAAAAGAACGAAACAAACGTAAAAAAAAAGAACGAAACAAACGTAAAAAAAAAGAACGAAACAAACGTAAAAAAAGAACGAAACAAACGTAAAAAAAGAACGAAACAAACGTAAAAAAAAGAACGAAACAAACGTAAAAAAAAAAAACGAAACAAACGTAAAAAAAAAGAACGAAACAAACGTAAAAAAAAAGAACGAAACAAACGTAAAAAAAAAGAACGAAACAAACGTAAAAAAAAGAACGAAACAAACGTAAAAAAAAAGAACGAAACAAACGTAAAAAAAAAGAACGAAACAAACGTAAAAAAAAAAGAACGAAACAAACGTAAAAAAAAAAAGAACGAAACAAACGTAAAAAAAAAAGAACGAAACAAACGTAAAAAAAAAGAACGAAACAAACGTAAAAAAAAAGAACGAAACAAACGTAAAAAAAAAGAACGAAACAAACGTAAAAAAAAAGAACGAAACAAACGTAAAAAAAGAACGAAACAAACGTAAAAAAAAGAACGAAACAAACGTAAAAAAAAAAGAACGAAACAAACGTAAAAAAAAAAGAACGAAACAAACGTAAAAAAAAAGAACGAAACAAACGTAAAAAAAAAGAACGAAACAAACGTAAAAAAAAAGAACGAAACAAACGTAAAAAAAAAGAACGAAACAAACGTAAAAAAAAAAGAACGAAACAAACGTAAAAAAAAGAACGAAACAAACGTAAAAAAAAAGAACGAAACAAACGTAAAAAAAAAGAACGAAACAAACGTAAAAAAAATGAACGAAACAAACGTAAAAAAATAACGAAACAAATGTAAAAAAGAAAGAAAAAACAAAAAAGCCAAGAAAAAGCGAATCAGAAAATGTTTTTTTCTCTTGACATTGCTATGACGGTATAGTTCAACTGTAATTTTCCTTGTTTTAAAAAGCTATTTTGACAATTTTAATGTAACCCAAATATATCAAACTGGATTTATATATTTTTTCTTGAAAATTGAGAACAAAAATAAACAATTTGTTTATTAAATTATTTATTTATATGAATGATTTTATATTAACAAGAGTATAAAAATATTTGAATCAACTAAAATGCAATATTTATTATTTTCCATATAAATTTTAAAAAAATTATTCATAAATTTATAAAAATGTCTGAACTATGCACAAGAAAATGTAAACATGACTAACTATAATAAATTTGGACAAAAGACATTTTCTGAGTATTTCCTTTATTTGCCTTTACCATATAAATTCACTATGATAGGTTGTAAACATCTGAATTTACATTTTTATTCTCCGGAACTGAGAGCAAATATGTTAAACACGATTAGATTGTTTATACAAATAATTTAATTAAGTTTAATGAATGTACCTACAAAATGTGGAAGCATACAGTAATTGTGGTGACAGCAAAAAATCTGTCCCTTTGAAACACCTTTTTTTTTTTTTTTTTTTTACAGGTACATTTGCTAAACTTTGCTAAAATATGATTATCAGTGTCACATTAATGATACCCATCTTCAAATTTCTGTTCAATGCAAGATGCAAGCATGTAAATTATTTAGCTTGTGTCAAAAGAGAAGAATCAGGTGACTTTCAACCAAATACTTTTTTAAACATCTGATGGCGAGTAATCAAAGGTAAAATAGAATTTTCTGTTTCAAAATAATGCTGTCAAGTAAATAGGTCTTGGAGATTGATACTTTTTTTTTTAAAGTCATTTTCTTATCTTTCATATATAAATTAATGGCAGCATTAAATTTGGTTATGAAAGAGAAAAATATTTTTTGTGGAAATGTTTATGTTACTTTCCAAAATAATTGTGAACAAGCAAATGACAAGGGTAGACCCACCCTGCCCACAAAGCGACACACACATACAACTTCAAATATATCCATTTATAAATTATTCTTTTTATAATGGGGAGGGAAAAAATGAGAGAAAGAAATGGAGATTGATTAAAGTAGTCACATACATAATGTGATGTGTGTATTATTTGAATCATATATATATTGTTCTATGAGTGTGTGTTGGAGGACATACAAATCAACATTGCTTGATGATGTCATTTCAGCTGCAAGCAGATTATAAATACAAACACACACATTTTATTCCTCTACATGTTCCTTCATCTATCAAATGTTATACACATATTTATCGCAAGTGTTCCTTTATTGAAATATATATATATATATATATATACACACATACACTTGTATTTATCTCCATGTTCCTTTATTGAAATATATACATGCATACGTGTGTATATGTGTGCATGATAGTGCTGAAAAATACTCAGACCATCACTCTTAAATTAAGAATTCTTATTTTGTTATTTGAAATACTGATTGTTGAAAGTACACCAAGGTGATTCACTTCTTGCACTCTTGTGTGAGTATGCACCCCCCTCACACACACACACACACATATATATACATACATCTACATACACACACATGCACTCTCTTGACTGAGTGACCAAAGTGATGGAAACCATAGTTTAAATTTACCTTATTTTCAGTCTTAGAATCAAACATGAAAGAAGTTTGTCAAATTTAATTTGCAGATAGACATCAGGATACATTTATGTCTATTTCTGAGATGTGAAGAAAGGAGGCAATAATTCTTGAAAAATTCCATTTACCATTTCCATTATCACTCTTTTGTCATAACCTCAAGGGAATAATGAGAAAAAAAAAAAAAAAAAAAACATTGGCTTTCAACAAAAGAACACATACTGTTCATAAATAGATCTATTTAGTTTTAGAAATATTTAAGTTTTGCATTAAGATATAAACTACATACACACAAATACAAGTTTACATTGATCGGTCGGTCACGTGCACTCTATCTCTCATATATATATATATATATATATATATATATATCTTATTAATTAAAGAATATCAAACACTTAAAATCCCATTGGTAATAATTTTTAATTCATCAGAGCTCAAAAAAAATTTTTTTTTGTAGGTCTTAAAAGACTGAGAGTTACTTTTTTTTTTATTATTATTAATAATTATTTTGCTCTGTCTTTTGACAAAGCTCTCCCTTGATCTATATCCACCTGGTAATTCCATATGGATTACCATATTGTATCATTACTATATATATATATATATATATATATATTTATTTTTTATTTATTTTTTTCCAAGAGAGTGCATGATCTGACAAGAATTGAATCATTGTATTAAGATATTTTTTTCCACATACAAGTCCTACTATTTAACCCATAGCTCTGGGAGAAGACATATATACATACTTTTTCTAAGGCTATTTGTGCAGAACTTAATTCAATGAACTTGACAGCAAGTCAGTGTCAGAGGAAAGAATCAAAAAATTCTAAAATTTTTTAATAAAAATTCAATCATAAATTCACTTATATCTTGAATGTTTTTGAGTTAACAATGATAAATGAAAATAAATGAACTATTCCAATTTGATAGTCAAAACATTTGGCTTGCTCAAGAAGCTTTCAATTTAAAAAAAAAAAAAGGCATTAAATTATTAACAGTATATTTATTTATTTTTGTCTAGCGGCTGGAATATTCAAGAAATCTTATTAAAGAAAAATACACCCTTTCGAGCAGGATGGGGGAACACGGATCTGAATCCTGCCAGAGGAGGCCACAAATTTTTCTTTGATAAGATTTCTCAAATATTCAGGCCGGTAGATGGAAATAAATAAATATATTGTTTAATAAATAAACAGAGTGTCTACTCAGATATGAGTATCCATTAAAAATAATGTTTAAAGTGATAAATTTTGTCAGAATAATAAATAAAATTCATTGCTTCTTTAGAAAATTGATTTGTTTACATTTGGATCCAAAACTGGGCTAAAATGAAAATTTCAAGCGCCCATGACAAGAATTTCACATAGAGGCGCTATTCAAGCCCTGCCTGATTGGCTAGGTTCTTTGTTGTTCACTTGGATCTCACTCATCATGGTTCCCTCTGCCCAGGCGGAAGTAGGTTCAAATACTGTCAGGGAGGACATATTTTTCTTTAAGAAGATTTCTGTTACTCAGGCCAGTAGACAAAAAAGGAATAAACTGTTTAATCAATAAATGGATTGTCTACTTAAACACAAGTATCCAATAAAAATACATGTCACTACATAAGTGTTAACTTATATTTCTTCTTTTCCATCTGTCTTGTTTCCCCCGAGATATGAGAAGGTCACTGAAACAGAATCTGCTCACACAAAACTGTAAGAAAGAAATTATGCCAATACACATATGGAGCCTCAAAACCAGAAATCAAACAGCAGAAATATGTATATGAAAAATAGCATCATTTCAAAACTATGTAAACTTTGCCATGAGAAGACCATAATTACAGAACGAACTACCAGAGTACATTCCCAAATAAAGAAATGAAAACAAATTCCTATTTTGCTACCTAAAAACTACGACAACATCAAAGACTAAATTACACACAATCTTAAAACTTGAAGTTTATTTCAAATAGATTGGTGCAAAAATAATGACGTAATAATGTAGTTTTTTGACGTTAAAAAATACGTCAAAAACTTTGCACCAACCTAATACTATACTTTACACGCAAAGCAAGTATATAAAAAAATGAAATTAAAAGGAATAAAATTAAAATATCATAAAATGAAATAGATAAAACAAATTATAAGGTTCAAAATAATCTGAAATCTTTAACTGAAAGCAGTCAACTTCTCAAAATCTACCAGCTGCTCTGTCTTTTTCTGCTTCTATGAGATATATATATGATAAATATAGTTTTAAGATATGTTATATTTATGGGTAATTGTGGTCATTATCAGGGATAGAATGTTTGGAAATGTTTGTTTGTTTGTTTAAAACTTAACGACCCATCGATCAGCAAGAGATCAGTTTGAAAATGTAAAAGTGGGCCTTGAGGTCAACAGCAAGTGGTGACTGTGTTTCATACTTGAAGACAATAAAGGCTATCTCTCTCTCTCTCTCTATATATATATATATATATATATATATATATATATATATATATATATATATATCTATGTGTGAGAAAAGATAAATTAATAGTTTACAATAAAAGTATGAAACTGAACAGCGGAAGAGGTATGTAGCAACACAAACTATATATATATATATATATATATATATATATATATATTTATGATTTATTTATATATAGTCAAACCTAGAGAGCCAGACAAACCTACCAAGGTTTCACCTAAGCAGATGATCAGGGAAAGCCAGCTTTCCCTGATAATCCTCTTAGGTGAAAGTTTGGTAGGTTTGACTAGGTCTCCTCTACTTTTGTATTAAGCAATATTTTTAGTTAGTTGATTACTCGTAGGTTTTTTTTTTCTTTGGACTTGTATGCTGTTCGATTATTTACGACAGACGTTCATGTTCCTAGCTCTTTCTTTTTTTAAAACCGTTTTTACTTCGAAATTGGTTTGATCATTAGCAAATCAAGAAACCGAAGGTTTTCCGAGACAAGTGTAGTTTATATAACACAAAGGCACAGTAACAGTTTGATTATTGCTTTCAGAGTTAAACTGCCAGCCCCTATACATTCTTGTATGTCTAAACTAGATGTATGTTATGACCTGGCATCTTTACTCTATGTTACTTTGATTTTATGAATTTAAGTGCAACACGAGACTGGCTGCAAGGTCTTTTTTTTTACTTGAAACGTCTAGATGTAAGCATAAGTTATATGCTAATGGTTTCTTCTCTCACATTTTTCATTTGTGGAACTCACTTTTGTCTTCTTGCTTCGCAGTCAAGTTTGATATTGAAAAATCTAAATGTAATATCATTATCTTTTGTCTTTCTAATTCCTGCTCTTTAATAGTATTTTTGTTCCACACAGTAACCCCTTGCATCTTAGTGATTTTTGCCTTGCTTGGGATGAAATAATAAGAAAAATTATATGGATATTAATAGACTGAGGTCGTTATGGATAGATCTGAAAAGATGGTAAAGTAAAAGACAAAGTCAGACAAGCAGATTGGGACAGAAATATACATATTGACAGTGTAATATAGACTGAAATTGATAGAGAGATATGAATAAACTGAGGTAGTTATAGATAAATCTAAACAGTTATGAAAAGAAGTCAGACACGAGACAGAAATATACATATAACTGTGTCATATATAGCTACACAGAGAATGAAATTGATAGATATGAATAGACTGAGGTAGTTACGAATAGATCTAAAGAGTTATGAAAAACAAAACCAGACATAAATAGACCGGGACAAACATATACATTAAAAGTGTCATATGCAAACTTTGATAAAAATAGACTGAGGTTGTTATGGCAAAATCTAGATTGATAAAACGTGTTAAAAGAATTCAAAATGTGTTTATTGAACAATTTCTACATTTTGTCTTTGGGCTAAAGGGAGGTAAGTATCCTAAGTTTAGAGAACAAAATTTGGGCACAAATCAAAACATTACATAAAAGTTTCCTTTCAAATATTTTTAAAACCTCCAAAAATCTACAGTTATTGAGTTCTCAACAAACACTAAATTACCTCCACTTACTGGAACATAACATTGAACAATGTCTTGCAGTCAGTGCTTCAATTGAAGGCAAGAACACCTACACATAGATGTCTATAGGAGAATACGATACATAAACTATACATCAAACTGATGATGGGTGATTGAATAATAAAATGGGGAAAGAACTTCTGTGAGTAATTGCTTTCAAGCTAACTTAATGCAATTGCATATTCTAAATAATTATACTTAACTAAGTAATCACAATTAGAGGTGGAAAGGTCATCTTATGCTCACATATTATCCTTTAGCCATCATGTCTCCAACTGGGGTTTGGGCAAACATACATTATTAGCTTTGGTAGGAAAGTGTAAGCTGTTGCTCAATGTAGAGTTGAATTCAATTTTATACACTGCTAAATATTTGTGTGTGTATATATATATATATATATATATATATATATATATATATATATGTAAGCCGTTATAGTGGTTCCAATGAGAGAAAAGTGTGTATATTAAAAAGAAGAGAGTCTGTCTATATTTCTGAGATGAGGAATTATGTACATTATTTACATTATTTGGACTATTGTCCTCATCTTTGTCACCATATTTATCACGTTTCGACCATTATACGCTCCGGCCTTCTTCAGATGGTTGGAATGTTGAACTGAACCCTTTATTTTGCTCACTGGGGTAGACTGTTCTAGTTTCACGTGCCATGTTTGATGGATGTGAGTGAGTTCAATTAAGGCAGTGGAGAACTTGGAGAGGGGAATTAACAGGAGATAACTGACATCGATCAAAAATGGCACATGGAACTAGAACAGTCATGGCAGATCATGGGATGTGAGGTGGTTAACCACCTCACATCCCATGATCCGCTCTCAGACAAGCAATATGCCTTTCGCTTTGCCCGATCTACAGCTGATGTGCTTACGGCCATCACTGAAACTGTCTACCGAGCTCTTCAAAATAACAGGAAAGCTTGTGCCGTGGCACTAGATATCTCCAAAGCATTTGATAAGGTTTGGCATGTCCGCCTTCTTTGCAAGCTCCAGGGTTATGATATTTCGGGTCGATTGTTTGACCTAATACAATCATTCCTGTCAAACCGTAAATTGAAGGTCGTTCTCAATGGATTCTCCTCCAGTTCCTATCCCACGAACACAGGTGTTCATCAAGGCTCCATCCTAGGCCCCACTCTATTCCTTATCTACATAAACGACCTCCTTGACGCCATAAATTCCCAAGTTGGCATCTATGTGGATGACACCACAATTTATTCCTGCCTCAAAAACAAATCTAGTGTCACTGACAAAACTAACCTGGCCGTGTGTCTCGAAAAGGACCTCCAATCGGTTGTGAACTGGGGCAGGAAGTGGCTGGTCAACTTTAACGCTTCAAAAACAAAACTGCTGTCTATTAATCACGACAGAGATCCTTCCTTGCCCTCCATTAGAATGTCTGACGCTCAACTTCTCGAGAGCAACTCTCTGCGGCTGCTCGGTCTCACATTGACTGCTGACCTGAGATAGAACAAATACACCTTGCATGGAGTATTGCTGCCATATATGGTCTGGAGCCCCTTCTGTTTGCCTCGGGGTTCTTGATAGGCTCCAGAGGCGGATATGCAAAATAATTGGCCCTGCTCTGGCATCTTGTCTACTATCACTTTCTCACAGACGCGCCGTCGCCTCTGTCTGTTCTACAAATACTTTCATGGTAATTGCTCCGAGGAGCTGCATTCGCTGGTTCCCAGAGTTCAAGTGCCCTATGAGGCTGGCATCCCGCTCTCACCTCTTCACTGTCGAAACTCCTAAATATAGCCATCTCTTCTACTCTAATAGCTTCATGTCTCACACCTCTCGCCTGTGGAACTCCCTTCCCTATTCCAGTTTCCCTGAGAGCTATAATCTCCAGCTATTCAAGTGTAATGTCAATCAACATCTCCAGTTGTCTTGATCTATCTACTACCCTTCTCCTCATACCCTCTTCTATCACTCCTATCTGATCTCGCTCTATATTTTCTGTAACCCCTTGCGTCCTAGTGGCTTCCCCGCCTTGCTTGGGGTGAAATGCTTAAAAAAAAAAAAATAAAATAAAAATAAAATAATTTCAACTACAAATAAAATGTATTATTGGTCATTTTTAATAAAAAAAAAAAAAAAAGAAGTAGTATTTTTACTATAAAAATGTATTCTTACAGCATTTTTTTTTTTTAATTTGGGTGTTTGTTTATTGCTTGCCTGTAGCTGGGGACCCTAACAGGTGCTACCACCCCAGATCAGAGTAGACGTGAGAACAGCAATTTAAAGGTTATTCCTGAAAACCTCCAATCCCCTGATCAGAGGCCTTGCTGCTGGATGTAGTTTATAGTCATATATGATTTCTCATATATATATATATGTGTGTGTGTGTATGTGTGTAAAGTGTGTGCATATATATATATATACAACTATATATCTGTGTATAATTATTTATATATTATATGCGCGGTACTTATTAGAAACCGCTCAATATCAGAGATAGAGCTAACATATTTGGTTAGATAGATACGCGCAATCTACATAAACCCAAATTTTTTTAAAAAATTAATCAGTTTGTCTGATGATCGCTAAAGCGTGAAACCCAGGGTCACAAACTCACATCTATCCAACTATATATATATATATATATATGAGAGAGAGAGTACTCTATTGTAAGAATAATTCTGTGTTATTTAACAACTACTTATTGGCATAGAGCTAATGCCATATGACGGATATATTTATAAAAAACTAAATTCAATGATCTGTACTCATTTTACTTGGTTTATGCATGTGTGTACTCAGAGACACAATCACAGGCTTCTCTTGTTTTCTGCACAAACTTGTCCACTAGAGTGGCTAACCAGTCACTGTTCTAGACATCTGTTCAGGCATATTTATGTTAACACCACAGAAGTCACTTGTGGTTGATAATGTAACTAATTACAGTTTCTGAGAGAACACACATACTCAAACCCTTGGTCACAATGACTTGTGACTTTGTGCTAAAACAACCATTGATGACTGTTCAAACATTTGTCTACCCAATTTCAACCCCAAGGCAAGAGCCAACCCAGGGTATAACACTTTCAAGCACTTTCCAAAAGTACTGCATGCTGAGATTTCCTCCCAGAGACAGATAACATCAATAAATCATCTTTCTGAAAAATCAGGTTTCATGTTTGGTAAGTAAATGTTCTAACCACGTTGCCATGCACCCCTTCACATCTTTTTCATTTTAATTTTCACTCTTTTTTTTTTCTTTTTTCACTACTACCGATTAGCAAGAGCAGCTACAATTCTCTCTCTACTATCAACAAATCCCTTGGTAATAATGTTAGTAATTTATATGTCATCCTTCAGTGAGGTTCTTTTGCAAGCTGACAAAATCATTCAGGTTCTTCTGTTGTGCCAATAACAGGTAAAAAACAATTGAAGATTATCAACTGATTTATATTACATTTATCATTGATACAAGGACATATGGATTCTAATCAAAGAATGGATTCTAATCAAAGAAACAAATGAAAAACTTATTTTTTTATTACTATTAACAGTGTGTGTTAGTATTACATAGCAGGGCGTGGCCAAACCACAGCCTGCAAGCCACATGTGCTTCTTTCACCTTTAATATGCAGCCCATAGAAATATGATGGCTAAGCTTCTTTTTTCATCACAGTTAATATAAAAGCTAAGTATAAAAAAAAAAAAAAAAATTTAAGCTTAATAATTGTTTACTTGGTATAAATTGAGACCCCATTGGTCTAAAACAAATTTAATGTTATATATATATATATATATATATATATATATATATATATATATATATATATATATATATATATATATTAGTTTTTGTTATTCTTCAACCATACCTGCATTTATATATATATATATATATATATATATATATACTCGAATTTGACGTATGAGGGTCAAGCAGATCAGTTCCTAGGAAACCAACAGCCCAACAACAGCACGAGATTTTGATTATAGTGGTGATGGTTTCGTGCAGGACCATCCACACTTTTTGAAGGGCCGATTACAGAGACCTGGTGCACTACGTGCTGCAAGGTCCCCAAACGACCCTCCACAGGTTTTGAATTAAGAGTTTTCCTTTTCCTAGATCAGTTGCCATCCAAGGCTATAGAACCCAGTCTGTCCTGCTATTTACCCGTAGCTGGAGGGAGAAGAGGATTTACACCTTTACGAAGGGTTTTAGCACGTAAGTGAATGTAATGGATTTGACTGGAATTCAAACTCTGCTCTCTTATTCCTCAATCAGAGCCACTATCCATTACCCCACCGTGCCTCCTATATATATATATATATATATATATATATATAATGTACACATGGTAATAGAATGAGAAAAAGCAAAATATATAGTGATATTTCCATGTTCACCCAGATATTGATATATAGTAGCTTAAAAGCAACACTATCAGGTGACATTTAAGCTGGCCCCTGTCATGGGCTCTTGATTGAGCCTTCATCGCAAGCAGTAGATGCGACATGTAACAAACTACAGAAGAACTTAAAATTGATCACCGCATTTAAGTATTGCATTAATATTTAAGCTTACCTTTTAAAAATTAAGATTCTTCTGCTGCCACTTAATTTTCTGTACCAACAACTTTTGAAATTAAATTTCAATTATCCAAAATTTATTTCCAAGTTATAAAAACTATTATCTTACAAAAAATTCATTATAAAATCGAGTAAAGTTGAAAAAGCATGACACACTGACATTCGCATTTATTAATATATATATATATATATATATATATATATACTCTCCCATCGGTTTCGATGCATGAGGATCTGACAGCTTATTGATTCAGTTATGAAAGTTTATGCGCTAATCTTAAGTGACATTTAAGACCCGCTGTGATTTACAAAGTTAGTTATATATTTGCGCATATATATATATATATATATATATTTGCATTTATTATATATAATGTTATATACACACACACACACACACACACAATATTGGATTTTAGTATGATTCCTATTTGTTCCTTTCAGTATTGAATATAAAAATTAAATGTTTTAACATAACTCATATTTGGTATTCCTTTCGTTAGAATGAATGAATGAATGAAAGTGATACTAGTAGATTACAGGCTATTGTGTATAATTTTTATACATTATCAGTTATTTTACTATATGAATGCATTGTTAATTAAGAACGGAATTGACAGCGGTCAGGAATTAATGCAAATGACATTATAATATAATGCTATCATATGTATAATGTATTGCAGAATTAAATAACAGATTTTACAAATTAAAATCTAATATTTTAATAAAAGTCATATTAAAATAGTATGAGAAAAACAATGTTGCAACTTTGTAAAACTTAATATAGAAACTATTTTAATAAAAGATATTAAAATTCAATGAAAAATTAAAATGCTTGTATGTGTAAAATTAATGTAAAATTTAATGACATATAATACTGACTTGCATGAAAAACTAATGAAGAAAATTATGTTACTAACAAAGTTACTTTAAAAAAAAAAAAAAAAAAAAGCCAACAAAATGAAGCCAGACGGCTTATGAAAAAAAAAAAAAAATTAAATTTGATGTGTAAAGATGAAAAATAAAAGGAAAAAGAGGCTCCAAATTGATGGTATAAAAATCCACCACAATGAAGTCAGACAGTTTAAACTTTCTGTGGTAAAGATTTACAAAATGAGGCTTGGATTTGATGTTCTCAAACCAGCCAAATTGAAAACAGCTATAGTTTGATTGGATAGAAATTCTGAGTTATTTTTTAACTGATGAGGAGAGAAAATAGACACCCAGTAAGGACTTTGGTTTTGATTCAGATGGAGTTGCTAGTTTGTTATATGAGGGGGAAAAAAATTTAACTGCACAGTTGGAAATAAATATACCACACTTGGGTGTGAAAACTTTAATCTGAGACTGGAATGGATTCATCCACCGGGACAAAAAAAAAAGCTGTGACTTGAGATGAGAAAGATTACTATTACTACATTTGCTGCTGAAGAGAGGAAAGAAAGTGAAGAAAAAAAGAACCTTTAAAAACCTATGAGATTTCTTTTAATGAAGAACATCTCATTCAAAAGTCTTTCTAAATGTGTGAGAGTTCATTTGATATTTGAGAGTGCCTGTTCTGAAACTCTGAATATTTTGTCTAAAATATGACACAGAGTATCAACATTCCTTGAGGTAGGAGAACTTTCTCACCCAACTTTAAACTTAGACATTTTGAATTGTGAACCTTTTTGAAATCAATCTGTTTTGTTCCTAAGAAATTGATTTATATGAAATGTAAAAAAAACAAAACTTTTAAATGAAAGTTGTTAAAGAGAAAATCTGCTTTTCATGAACTTTTTGAAGAGAAAACCGATTTGCATCCATCTATATTTCTGAGATGAGGTATGATGTACACTATTTACATTATTCGGACTATTGTCCTCATCTTTGTCGCCATATTTATTACAATGTTTCGGCTGTTGTACACTCCTGCATTCTTCAGGTGGTTGAAATGTTGAACTAAACTCCTTATTTCACTCACTGGGGCAGAATGTTCTAGTTCCATGCGCTGTATTTTAATGGATGTTAGTTATCAGTTATTTCCTCTCTATGTTCTCCCGCGCCTTAAACGGGTATTGAACTCACACTCTTTGGGTCCTGTCATTGGATCTAACTAACGCCTTTATCCACTGTGCCATGTGACTTCAATACCTGGTTAAGGCAGTTGAGAACTTAGAGAAGCAAATTAACACTTTCACTGCTACTCATTTGCTCAGTGCTGCCCCCCATCTGGCCAGCCATTTTTAAAGAAAATGCCAAATTTCAACCTACATATTTTATTACACAGAAAACTGGCACCAGTGTGTTTTACAGCCTTCCATTTTCATGGATATACCTGGGAATGACTTACCAGATCAGTAACGGGTATACACATGATATCTTTCGAAGCATTGTCCTTTGTGAGTTTACGACAGATGGCACAATGGGACACTCATAACAGTGGTATGCAAAAAATGTAGGTTTTCGTATTTAGCCAGCTGGAGCAAGATAAGAAAAACGAAGATCTCCGTAGTTAGCAGCAGAAGTGTTAACAGGAGATAACTGATAACTGACATCCATTAAAACACGGCAAGTGGAACTAGAACAGTCTACATCAGTGAGCAAAATAAAGGGTTCAGTTTGACATTCCAACTACCTGAAGATGGCCGGAGCAGACAATGGCCGAAATATTGTAATAAATATGGCGACAAAGATGAGGACAATAGTCCGAATAATGAAAACTGATTTGTATTGCATAGAACTGTTTAGCTGCCTGCCTTGATAGTTTAACAAAGAAAATTTTGTGCAAGGCCTAAGTTATAAGAGTGTCATTTTTATAAATAGCTCTAAAATTATTAAGTTGGTGCAAAAATAATGACATAATAATGGCGTTTTTGACGTTAAAAAATACGTCAAAAAACGACATTATTACGCCATTATTTTTGCACCAACCTAATACTTATGAAAAGAAGGATAAGCAATTTGAAATCATCCACTGAAATCCCCACCCTATTTCTTTTCTTTTTAATATTTGATTTAACAAGTTTAGTACTTAATCTATATTTTGTGTATTGAAAATTACAAAGAAAGAGATTGTTAAAAGATTAGAAAATTAATGCCAGCATTATTGACAGAACAGGAATATTAAATATATAATGTAATTTCATTGCTAATTTAACCATAGAAATTTTTGTATAATGAAATAGATTTATCTATTCCTGGTGTTTTATAAGATATGGGTTTGGTTGGTTCTTCTCATACTGCTTCCTGAAATGTACAATATGTAAATGAAGTTTTGGAACCAAAATATCTAGTAGAATGTCTCCCTTTTCAACCAAAATAATTCCAATGCAAAATACAGAAGTCAGACAATGACAAAAAATAATAATTATTAATATCCTTTAAATATTCAAAACTATGAACGTTTGATATTTATAAAAAAAAAAAATTACAAACACCATCCCAGAACTCTCAACTAAAAAACCGGCTTCTATTCACAATACAAAGTTAGGATTGCACTCTCAATGTTTGTGAAGCTCTTATGTATTATTCTTCTGTAAGAACTATATTTTATACAATAGAAAGCTTAATTGAGTTAACATTTTTTTTTTTTTGTGACATGAACTTTTTATGTTTTTTTTATTTAAAATGGGTTGAGAATAGATAAAAAATAAAAGAAAAACAGCTACACCTATTAGAAAATGTATTGAAATTGGCATCATCAAACGATTTGTAAGAGTTACAATTAGGCGAATAGACAAGGCTATAAAATCCCAAAGAGAGTAAAGCTTTTGTCCCCTGTTGTAGAGTGAAATGGATTTGCCTCTTTGTGTTTTTTTTTTTTTAAATAAAACAGACTTGTCTATATAGCAGATAAGGAAACTGAAGACAGGTTCACCCCCATCACTTGGTAAAGAATTCCACTTGTCTATCAGCCTCAGGATAAAGAAATTGGATCTTACAACCATTTCAGTGGTTTCACATCCTTCTTTTTGATTGATTCATTCATTTTCTATGGCACTTCAAACATTTACAGGTTATTTAAAGTCAGAAAATATTTTTAGATTGAAAAAAAAAAAAAAAAAAAAAAAAAAAATTTGTAGAGAATTAACCCATAGCTGGAGCAGGGAAAATTCATAGCCAATCAGAGTGATAGGTGTATTCATAGTTAATCAGAATTTGATAAATTATTGCATTGTTGATATCATTCTTAATAGTCTGGGTTTCAAATAACAGCTCTATATTAGAGTACTGGTTGCACAAGTGTAATGTAAATGGCTTTTACATTTTTTTGGAGTACCATATATGGTGGTGTACAAAGTAACTGGTTGTATAAGACAACCCCCAAAGTTTTAAGTTAAAATGTACATTTCTGGCTATGTGCTGTACAAGATGATCCCTTCCTCGGCAAATCCTATTTTAAAATATATATGGAATAACTGTATTCAGAAATTAAAAACATCCCTACCACACACTAATACATACACAGAACGCGCACACTCAATTAAGCTGAAAATCAAATCATCCTTGATAATGGCTAAAGGTATAGCTGAAAGTGATTGGAAATATAAAACATTTGGACAGTTCTTACACACCCTTTGTCCAGAAAAGAAAGCTCTTGTCAGAACACAAGAAAAATTAAATAAAAAGCTTAACCGTAGTACCTTGTCTGTCGTTTTTAATGAAACATGTGTATGTATATATATATATATATATATATTTATCACCATGACATTTATTTTTTTTACCATGCCAGACACACCATGTAAGTTCTCCTTAGGATTAAGCAATTTTAGAGTTTTCTGAAATGCAACATTTTATTTTTAAAAAATTTTTTTAAGTATTATTTAAAATAAATTACAATTAAAAAAAAAAGTTACTTCTTGAATTGTATGAACCATGAAACAGGCAGTTATTTGTATTGCTCAAACTATCTGTTGAGTCATTTTTAGTAGGAATTGTCAATACTTATGAGACTTGGATACTTAGCCATCTCCCAAAATGGATAGTCTTACAGTCTATAGATTCATGCCTTCCTCAAAAGGTTTAAGCACAAAGCAAATGCAGAGAATCACATCTGGAATTTGAATTTGATTATGTTCTCAATGCTGTTAACTATTAAGCCTCCCACAACTTCTTTTACATTTCCTAAAGATTATGAGGCCATGAAAGCAAATGATATGAACAGGACATTGTTGAAATCAAATAAAAACACAGTAAAAATGAATAAGTCACATGCAGAAAAAAAAAAAAAAAAAACACAGAAGAAAAAACACACAGCAAATAAAAATAAACAAACACATATTGCAAAAAAAGTATATACATACACACACACACTGCATAAAAATGAAGAAAGAAAAAAGGAGGCA
Source organism: Acanthosepion lycidas (assembly GCA_963932145.1). NCBI lineage: Eukaryota > Metazoa > Mollusca > Cephalopoda > Sepiida > Sepiidae > Acanthosepion > Acanthosepion lycidas. Next base: position 41,130,133 of record OZ010597.1, on the reverse strand, counting down.
TACACACACTGTGAGATAGAAAGGAAGACACACACACACACACACTGTAAAATGAAACGTCGGGGAGACACGCACACACGCCGAGCGAGGAAACGTCGGGGAGACACGCACACACGCCGAGCGAGGAAACGTCGGGGAGACACGCACACACGCCGAGCGAGGAAACGTCGGGGAGACACGCACACACGCCGAGCGAGGAAACGTCGGGGAGACACGCACACACGCCGAGCGAGGAAACGTCGGGGAGACACGCACACACGCCGAGCGAGGAAACGTCGGGGTGACACGCACACACGCCGAGCAAAAATATTAAGGGAGACACATACACACACACACCGAGCAAAAATATTAAGGGAGACACACACACACACACACAAACTGAGCAAAAATATTAAGGGAGACACACACACACTGAGCAAAAATATTAAGAGAGAGACACACACACACACACACACACACACACACACTGAGCAAAAATATTAAGGGAGACACACACACACACACGCTGAGCAAAAATATTAAGGGAGACATACACACACACACACTCCGAGCAAAAATATTAAGGGAGACATACACACACACACACCGAGCAAAAAAAGTAAAGGAGACACACACACCGAGAAAAAAGAGTAAGGGAGACACACACACACACCGAGCAAAAAAAGTAAGGGAGACACACACACACACACCCCAAGCAAAAAAAGTAAGGGAGAGACACAGAGTGAAAAAAGTAAGGGAGACACACACAACGAGCGAAAAAAGTAAGGGAGACACACACAACGAGCGAAAAAAGTAAGGGAGACACACACACACACACCGAGCAAAAAAGTAAGGGAGACACACACACCGAGCGAAAAAGTAAGGGAGACACACACACTGAGCGAAAAAGTAAGGGAGACACACACACCGAGCGAAAAAGTAAGGGAGACACACACACACACAGAGCAAAAAAGTAAGGGAGACACACACACACACAGAGCAAAAAAGTAAGGGAGACACACACACACACAGAGCAAAAAAGTAAGGGAGACACACACACACACAGAGCAAAAAAGTAAGGGAGACACACACACACACACAGAGCAAAAAAGTAAGGGAGACACACACACACACACACACACAGAGCAAAAAAGTAAGGGAGACACACACACAGAGCAAAAAAGTAAGGGAGACACACACACAGAGCAAAAAAGTAAGGGAGACACACACACAGAGCAAAAAAGTAAGGGAGACACACACACAGAGCAAAAAAGTAAGGGAGACACACACACAGAGCAAAAAAGTAAGGGAGACACACACACAGAGCAAAAAAGTAAGGGAGACACACACACAGAGCAAAAAAGTAAGGGAGACACACACACAGAGCAAAAAAGTAAGGGAGACACACACACAGAGCAAAAAAGTAAGGGAGACACACACACAGAGCAAAAAAGTAAGGGAGACACACACACAGAGCAAAAAAGTAAGGGAGACACACACACAGAGCAAAAAAGTAAGGGAGACACACACACAGAGCAAAAAAGTAAGGGAGACACACACACAGAGCAAAAAAGTAAGGGAGACACACACACAGAGCAAAAAAGTAAGGGAGACACACACACACACACCGAGCAAAAAAGTAAGGGAGACACACACACACACACACCGAGCAAAAAAGAAAGGGAGACACACACACACACACCGAGCAAAAAAGTAAGGGAGAGACACACACACACACACACACACCGGGCAAAAAAGTAAAGGAGAGACACACACACACACACAGAGCAAAAAGGTAAGGGAGACACACACACACACACACCGAGCAAAACAGTAAGGGAGACACACACACACACACACATACACCGAGCAAAAAAGTAAGGGAGACACACACACACACACCGAGCAAAAAAGTAAGTGAGACACACACACACATACACACCGAGCAAAAAAGTAAGGGAGACACACACCAAGCAAAAAAGTAAGGGAGACACACACACACACCGAGCAAAAAAGTAAGGGAGACACACACACACACAGAGCAAAAAAGTAAGGGAGACACACACACACACAGAGCAAAAAAGTAAGGGAGACACACACACACACGAGCAAAAAAGTAAGGGATTACACATACAGACACACACACACACACTGCGCGAAAAAAGTATGGGATCTCACTCACACACACACACACACACACACACACACAGACAGAGCAAAAAAAAGTAAAGGAGACACACACACACAATGAGCAAAAAAAGTAAGGGAGACGCACACACCGAGAAACAAAAAAAAAAAGGGAAGGCACAGATACATACACAGCAAAAAAGAAGAGATACACACCTAGAGCCAAAAAAGAACGGACATACACACACAAGCATACACATCAAACAAGAATGGAGCCAACTATACAGTAAAAAAAAAAACAAAAAAAAAACAACACACACACAGAGATAAAGCAAATACACAGAATAACAAAGAAAACATAAGAAAAAGTAAACAGCCAACAAGAGTGAAGAAAACCCCACAAAACAGCAAATAAAAATCAGCCTAAAAAGGCAGAAAAACCTAAAATCAAATTATAGTTCGGTGCAGATATAAAATAAAATCTTTGAACATGAATAAATTGAAATTACTAATAATAATCATAACTGCAATAATATTTTTTATTTATTTATTTTTTTTTCCCAAAATTAGGTTTCAAAATTAATGTCTAAATTCTGTCAGTTTTACAGGCAACATTCATTGAATAATTTTGAAGACTCCTTATTCTGGGTTCTCCAAAGTACGCAATATTATTGTCAAGTGGATATTTTTATTTTCTTCAAAATAAACTAGTGCTGTATTTGCTTAAATCTTTTCCATCCCTCAAAATGTCAAAGTAAAAGAAATGTAATTTTAAAAAATATTCTTTACAAGTTGCTCATAAAACTATCTTTTGAGAACCTTTATAGAATGTTTTTCTCCAAAAATATATTAGGAAAAATTTGTATGGAATTAGAATAGGATGACAGAGGAGGAGAAGTCTTTAGAAAATGCCAAAGAGACATAAAATGGATCTAAAACAAGAATATGGACAAATATAAACAAATGAGATAAATGAATGTTGGTTGGGTGGGGGGCAAAAAAATAAGCAAGAAGGTAGTGGTGATGATGGAGAAAATGTATTTGACTTAAGAAAGAATCTGACAGTTATTCCCACAGAGGTTAAGCTCTAAAATGATCCTAGAATATTTTCAAGCACTGGTTCCCAAAACCAATGGTCGCAACACAAATGAGGCTTGAAAGGATGCTCCTGAGGATGGCAAGATGGTTTTGAAAAAAAAAAAAAAAAAGATATTAAAGATAATAAAAAAATAGACCAAATTTATCGAAAATAAAATTTGAATACAAAGTGTCATTAAAATTCTCGAACCAGCAAATAGTTGTGAATAAATAATTGTAGCCTGATAATAAAAATTTCTAACTCTTAACATTGCCTACCTGTTTTTCAATGCATAAAATTTTCATTCAATTAAATGAATTACAGAAGATAATAAAAAAAAACAACCTTTTTCTCTTTATTTTTTTTTAATCATATCACCCCATGCAAGGCAGAAATGCAGTCTTTATTTCCACATATACATTGTGTGTGTGTGTGTGTGTGTATATATATATATATATATATATATAAGGTTGGTGCAAAAATAATGACATAATAATGTTGTTTTTTGACGTATTTTTTAACGTCAAAAAACGACATTATTATGTCATTATTTTTGCACCAACCTTATATATATATATATATATATATATATATATATATATATATATATGTGTGTGTGTGTGTGTGTGTGAAAATATTGTAGAAAATAGGAAAGAAACTGGTTTGGTAAATAATCCAAAGTTCCTTAGTATTTTTGTTATTATTTTTAAAAAATAGTGCTCGATATGAAAGTAGAGCATAAATATACTTATTTATTTAAAAATATGATTCCAACTCACTACATAAGAGGTCTCATGTTTCAAAACAAGAGCCGAGAACTTCAAAATAATATTTGAATTAACTTGAGTTAAAGTAGGCTCTGTTCCATCTTCAAGCGAAATTTTTTTTTCCCCAAAAAAATTTCGCTTGAAGATGGAACAGAGCCTACTTTAACTCAAGTTAATTCAAATATTATTTTGAAGTTTTCGGCTCTTGTTTTGAAACATGAGACCTCTTATGTAGCGAGTTGGAATCATATTTTTAAATAATTATATATATATATATATATATATATACACACACACACACACACACGCACAAAGGATGTCCAAAAAGTAAGTTGCAAGCATTTACTAACCCAAAACATCAATATAATAATGATAAATATGTTGGTTGAGTAAATGCTTGTAATCTTTTTTTTTTTTTTTTTTTTACAGTAAGGTTCACCCTGTAAAATGGTCTGGGTGTTGGGGTGGGGGGGTCACTTAAACTAGAAAGTTGCATTAAGTGATAGTTTCTATGGATAGGCAGAGAAGATAATGGTTAACTCTATACTTGAACTGGTTAAGATTGTGGTGATCAAGGAAACATCCACTTTAGAGTCTGCTTCACAGGAGAGTGGTTTGCTGGAAGATGCTGTTTGAGTGGAACTTACTTCTTGCAGATACAATATAGAGGGAATGTGGGTAGTTTGCTAAAATGTAAAGTGGCATGGCAGGTCCTAGCTGTGAAGGTTCGACCTGGCTGAACCAAGGAATATAGTTTGTCCTAGCTCTTTTCATGGAAGTAATGACAGAGCAGTGAGACACTTGCCACATCCTCTGAGAGAGAGGTTGGAAAATAATTCTTATCTAACAATGACTGATTTTTTGACATCATGTGTGTGTGTGTGTGTGTGTGTGTGTATATATATATATATAATTTATATACATACATACACACACCTCCCACACAATGGTAAGACATTAGTGGCAATGGTGTTTTCATTGAGCTAATGTCTTACCATTATGTGTGAGCACCCTCTCTCTCTCTCTCTATATATATATATATATATATATATATATATATATATATATCTCCAAATGTAAAAGAACGAAGAGTAAGATTTCAGCATCCAAAACATTAATCTAAAACAGGGCTTAATACAAAAGTAGAGCAATAAATATTTATTTATTATGTAGTGTTACATTAGAACATGTACTACAAAACTGTACATCTTGTTTCAACATTAAAAAATATTTTTTATGTTTCATTCAGTGGTAAATCATGATGCTACTATATTAATATCGTGATTTCCCACCTAATGAAATGTTAAAAAATATTTTTTTAACATTGAAACAAGATGTACATTTGTTTGTTTGGGTTTTATGGCATATCAACCACTGTGGGTTATTTAATGCCAAATCCAGTTTATATGAATTTTAAATGCCTATTTTGTATGGAAGGAAAAACGTATAGCTGGCACCATTACTCCTTTACAAAAAAAACGTATAGCTAGCAACATTATTGTTTCAAAAACGTATAGCTGGCAACATTATTTTTCTGAAAACATTATCTGAAACCTTGGTGTTGGATGCAGTTTATCACCATACCCAGGATGTACAAGATGTACAGTTTTGTAGTGGCTATGTACATATTCTAATGTAACACAGCATTATACATATACACACACACACATTATATATATATATATATATAAAAACAATATTTGATATTTAGCACTCTTTGCTTATAAATATAACAAATTTTAAATAGTGTGTGTGTGTGTGTGTGTATATATATATATATATATATATATATATATACACACACACACACACACACACAAAATGGTTTTGTATTTATGAATACCTATATAACAATGCACTTGTGGTCATCGGGGTGAATTTATTGCCCAGCGCTTGAGCTGGCAAAATAAATTGTCCCCAGTGAATTGTTCAGTATACTGATGCAATTCAGAAGGCCTATACCCAAAACCTAGGCTTTCTGTGTTGGTAGTTACACTAATCAATTTCCTCTGAAATAGATTATTCTGCACATAGAGACGCTCGGCTTAGCTTATTAATGTCAAGTGAACTTGGAGTTGTTGTGCCATGGTAGAACGCATGTGTGAACCTCTACATGTTTCATGCATCCTGGCCAGGGATGGGAGGTGAGGTATGTTGTATTCCATTGTGCAAATTTCATTGAAACAAAAACATTTTTCTGATCACTGTTTGATCAGAGAAATAAGAGATTTCCAAATTTTCTTATATATTTACCATTCCATTGGATTCACACCCAAATTTAAAATCTATAAGATATATGAATAAAAAGATGAAAAAAAAAATATCCTTAGGAGCATTCATACTCTGAGGAAATTTATCAAGACAATGTAGGGTTTATTTTGTTGCATGTGTTTATATAAAAGAAATTGTGGATGTCATTGGTTTATTAAAACTTTTAAATTTTAGAATTTTCCATGAATGTTCATCAGGTGGTTGAAAGGTTGGAATTACTATTTTTCCCAGCCAACATGCACAACCACAAATATAGTGAAAACCATTAAATACATTATCTCATGTTCGTGGAGACATACATTGAATTGAATTATGTCGTATAATTTATGGTGTACTTATATTGAATTGAATTATGTCGTATAATTTATGGTGTACTTATATTGAATTGAATTATGTCGTATAATTTATGGTGTACTTATATTGAATTGAATTATGTCGTATAATTTATGGTGTACTTATATTGAATTGAATTATGTCGTATAATTTATGGTGTACTTATATTGAATTGAATTATGTCGTATAATTTATGGTGTACTTATATTGAATTGAATTATGTCGTATAATTTATGGTGTACTTATATTGAATTGAATTATGTCGTATAATTTATGGTGTACTTATATTGAATTGAATTATGTCGTATAATTTATGGTGTACTTATATTGAATTGAATTATGTCGTATAATTTATGGTGTACTTATATTGAATTGAATTATGTCGTATAATTTATGGTGTACTTATATTGAATTGAATTATGTCGTATAATTTATGGTGTACTTATATTGAATTGAATTATGTCGTATAATTTATGGTGTACTTATATTGAATTGAATTATGTCGTATAATTTATGGTGTACTTATATTGAATTGAATTATGTCGTATAATTTATGGTGTACTTATATTGAATTATGTCGTATAATTTATAATGTACTTATATTGTATAAGGGTTCTTTTTGTAATGACTTTGTAAATCACAGATACAATAATAGTAATGTCTTCAAACAATACTCAATTAGACACAGCTAATTCCCATATATATATTTTTCCTTTACCCATCACATGATCTAATTATTTGAAGATGAGGTCAACTATGCTTGCTCTCTGATGATCCATGTTCAAACTAAAGTGTCAGCAGTGACACTTTATTCCTATATGACAATTCTCTACACATAATGGTTTGGGTACTGGCTGGGACACCTGTACTAGTTAGTCTGAAAACCAACTCCAAATGACGACCAGTCTCACTTCTGACCTGGAGCTCTTTATAGTAATGGACTAGTTCATATAGTAACCAAGAGTGTACTATTTATTCCACAACAATAACCTAATGACAATTAAATATATTAAAAAAAAAAAAAAAAAAAAAAAAAAAAATCTTTCTTGAATATTACTTGCTTACTTTTTACCAAACTTTGAATAATGACACTGTGTCCTCCATATGTTTTGACTGACTTTTCAACCACTTGATGAACATTCCTGAATGTTCCAAAATTCAGAAACCTTTATAAACCAATGACATCCTTGTGTCAGCTAAGAATATTTCTTTTCATATCTTTTTATTGATTTTTATTGGTTTGCCTCACTCATTGGGCAAAAGTAGGTATACAGTAATGAAAAACAAAAAATTTATTGATTATACAAACATAATAAAACATCAATCATTCAGATCGTCAAAACATTTGCCCATCATTCTCACATGCCTCTTCACGTCATTTATTATTTATTAAAATATAAAATTATAATAAATGTATTGTAATAAAAATATTAAAAATTATTTTAATGAATTAAATGAATTGTAGTATTAAATGAACCCTAGAACCACTATTATATATGTAGATATATGTATGTATAGCTGGCCACTCGTATTCAAGCATACCTGTCTACTAAACTAGTTAGCTAATCCCTATTGCAGATGCTTGCTCAGGTATATAATTTGTTTATTCAACACCCACAGAACCCACCTGCGGTTTATAATGCAACTATGCTGAGCAGACCGTAGTTACAGTTTCTGGGAAAGTGCATGTTATCTATGGCCACAATGGTAGTGGCAAATCGAGTTGTTTCGCCCTTATGAAAAAAGGGATACAAATTTGATTCCTGCTGGAGGCAAAATTTTATTTAGTAAGACTTCTAGGCCAGTTGTTAAAAATTTTACTATTTAAGCAAATGAAAAAACACGCACGGCAACTCAAACATGTTTACCCAATAAAAATAATGTTTATATTAATAAGAAATAAATCCATATACAAAATGGGCCAAGCACAAACTGTCAAGTTCTTAAATTATTGGAAGAGAAATAAACAAGAATTAAACAGATAGATAATGATAATTTTAGATAATTTTCACCCCAGGTAAAAATATTGCTGACTTCAAAACAGATGAAAGGTTGAAAAATGTTTCCTGTCAATTAATGTGAGAGCACATATTCTTTGAAGGTTTCAAATCTTAATTCTGATCAGACCAAAATATGAAACACATTAATTTGTTCAGAAGTCTTTGGTAGTCTTTGCATTATCGTTAGAAGGATTGTTCCACTTTCAAAAATATTTTTCACTTGCAAGAAGCAAAGCTCGAATATTATAAAATTTTGGCTTTTCACATTTTAGTATTATATTTGTTTGTTTGTTTTTGCTCAGAAGTAGATCAAACATTATACATGGAAAATGCCAGATCATAATTCAGGCAATAATTATCTAAGTTTCTAGTTTAAAAACCAAATAATAATGCCAGAGTTTTGAATTAGGGTACATTGTCAAAAAATGCTTTTTAAAATATAGAGCATTCCATTAAAATAAATTATATAGTTTGTCAAAAACAAAAAACAATGCTTTTAAAAGAAATAGTGAAGGCCATCAAAAGAAAATGATGTACTGTCAGAGAATGCTTAAAATAGAAGACAATCTGTCAAAATAGTCTGCTAAAAAAAGAAATATGTACAATGTCAAGAAAAAAAAAGACAGTCAAAAGAGTAGTGTGAAAACAATGATTTAAAAATACAAATGCAAATAGAAAATCCTTATTTACATTATGCAAGCAGAAAAATCCTGCTTAATCTCTTGTGCTTAATCCGGAATCCATTCAAACAGATTAAAATGTATTACTGGCTAACAGTGTGACATTTTCTCAGTTGTAGAATAAATATCTATCTAGTGAAATATAACAACTTTTTTGAAAGCATTTTCTTTTGCAAATAGAGACGTGCATTGCCAGAAACATTTGGAACATAGTTATATATAATAACCAACTGAATTGATTTTTTTTTTTTGCTTATATATTCAATCTCTTGAGAAATTAAAAAAAAATGTTCTTCATGACCTAAATAGGAAAAGGCTCAAAGTAGATAAAAAAAAAAATGAAGATAAACAAGTCAATATTCTGTAAAAGATTATGAAAGTAGAGGCTGAAGAACTGAAAGATGTCCATAAATATATCATCTTAGGGGAGGTTACGACATTAAAAAAAAATGACCGTAAAAATCAAGTAAAACAATTAGTAGAAAAGAATTAAATAAAATTGGAGACAAAAGGAAAAAGCATCCTGCTTAGATCTGAATGTACAATTCCAGCTATGATGTTTCAGTTTGAAACATAGAAATTAATAAAAATGCATAAAACAAACTTGGAATTGTGAAAAGAGCTACGGATAACTCTAAGATATTATAAAGTAAGGGGTCAATATAGTTTGGAGATCAAAATAAACGATATCACACAGGAGATTAAACTATCATACTACAAGCTGGCAGCCATATAGTAAAAAGAAAGGATAACAGATGGAGAAAAAGGTTGATAGATTGCTTCCCACTTCATAGCAGATGTAGTAGAAAAGTATCATACAGAAATATAGAGTTGAGAAAAAGGCAGGAGTTGTATTTTAATTTCTTAAACAATTCCTTCTTGGGGATAGCGACTCAAAAATGTACCCATGAAAAATGACTTATACAGTGTAATCCGGATATAAGAGATTTTCTCTGGTCCCAAATTAGAGCCTGTGTTAATGTAAACAAAATAGACCAAACCTGGATATAAGAGACTTCTTCTCCGGTCCCGACAACTCTCTTATAATCGGGTTACACTGTAATAACAAGCCAGACAAAAAATCCTTAAAAAATTGTTTACATTTTGTATATGATATTGAAGTTTGTAGATATAAATTCATATAAGTCACAACAAGAGAGGGTACTTTCCTTAAACATGTAATTCATAACTTGCTCTGTCAAGCTGGTGTTCGTGACCAAACTGGTAGTGGGGTATAACTGTTTCCCCTGATGAAAAAAAGGGATACAAATTCGATTCCTGTTGGAGGCAAATTTTTATTTCGTAAAACTTCTCAATCTAGGCCAGCTGTTAAAAATTTCACTGTTTAAGCAAATGAAAAAAACGGACAGCAATTCAAACATGTTTACCTACTAAAAATAATGTTTATATTAATAAAGAATAAATTCATAAACAAAATGGGCCAAGCACAAATTAGTAAGATATTAAATTTTTAAATTATTGGTGGAGAAATAAACAAGAATTAAACAGATAAAATAACAATCTCAGATAATTTCCATCCCTGATGAAAATATCGTTGACTTCGAAACGGATGAAAGGTTGAAAAATGTTTCGTATTTTCACACAGAAATATAGAGTTGAGAAACGGGCATAAGCTGCTAGGATGGTAAAGAAAATAGTATCATCAGGTTTTCATAGTTGGTATAAGAATGAAAGAAATAATAATCAGCATTCTATACCAAGTGTTTCAAGTATTAGGACTTTAAATAAATCTTTCTATAACAGAAACCCACATCAAATCCTATAGATGGGTGTTACAAAATCACAAAAACCATATCACTTTAACAGTTCCAACAACATAGAAATGGGTAGCACTGAAAGAGAAAGTCATGATATAAACTAGCTGTTAACATTGCACTCTACCAAAAACAGAATTGATTGATTTACTTAATGGAATGTCAACTCTTTATGGGTTATTTAATGCTGAAATTGCATTTTCTTGGTATCTTTAAGGTAATAAAAAATTGATATATGTTATTCTGCTTTCACAGTTGAATACATGGTAGATGATACTCAGCTTTTGTGTTTGTGTGGACATAATTACTAGAAGTAGTGATAAGTGTTTTACGATCTGTCTATATTTCTGAGATGAAGTATTATGTATACTATTTACATTATTCAGACTATTGTCTTCATCTTTGTTGCCATATTTATCACGTTTTGGCCATTATACACGCTGGCTTTCTTCAGGTGGCAGCCCAGTGGATAAAAGCGTTAGATAGATCCAGTGACAGGACCCAAAGAGGTGTGAGTGCAATACCTGGTTAAGGCAGTGGGGAACTTGGAGAGGGGAATTAACAGGAGATAAATGATAACCGACATCCATTAGACATGGCACGTGGAACTAGAACAGTCTACCTCAGCAAGCAAAATAAAGGGTTCAGTTTGACATTCCAACCACCTGAAGAAGGCCGGAGCCTACAACAGCTGAAACATTGATAAATACGGCAATAAAGATGAGGACAATAGTCTGAATAATGTAAATAGTGTGTTTTATAGTTTTGTTGAAGTTATGCTTTAGAATATAGTTAGATTTCTTTAAGAAATTGTAGGAAATTATATGGACTAATGTAATGAAAGAGTTCTTTCATGTTAATAGTTTGGTTGGTTGGTTGATTTTGTCTAGCAGCATATCACCCTATCTGGGTTATTTAATGCTGGAGTATAAATATTTTGAATATATTTTTAGGACATCAACTACAGATAAAATGTACTTTTTGGTCATTTTGCTATAAAAATGTATTGGTGATTCTACTATAAATATGTATTGTTGATAATTATTTCTTTATATAATGTATTTTTATACTTTCTAGTGTTTGGGGGGGGGGGTCACTATTTGTCCATAGCTAGGACCCTAACAGGTGCTAATACACAGGGTGAATCTGGGGACAGCAGCAGTTAAGTGATTGTTCCACACTCCTCAAAACCTCCAATATCCCAATCAGAGGCCTTACTTTTGGATGTGGTCTATCGTCATACACAGGGCTCCTAAAACAGAAAATTTTCAAGGAAATTCCCATCAAAACTTGAAAGAGCTATAACAATTAGTTGACTTGAGAAATTGTTTTAATAAAAAGATTTCATTAATTTGTTTAAATTAATGAAATCTTTTTATTAAAACAATTTCTCAAGTCAACTAATTGTTATAGCTTTTTCATATAGCTCTTGCCTGAATGGTTTGTGTTACTGTCTGTTTAGACAGTAACACAAACCATTCGGGCAATGAATATGAAATATTTCCTGTATGGACATGAATAATTTCCCTATTACAATTACCATGGCTATAGAATGATTTGGCAAAGGCACTTAGGTAGGTGTCCATGCTATGGATTTTTATTTTACATTTATGGATCTTTTAGTCTGAATTAACAAAAAAGCTTCTGACATAATTATATATATTGATGTATTCATATTCAGAAGCAAAATACCTTGAACTGAGATATGGATTTAAACCTTTTCGGTCCTCGAAATGCTCAGGTATTACTCTTTATTAGTCTTTAATTTCTTCCTTTCCTTCTCCTTGGTCTTATTAGATCCCAGCGCTGTGGAAAATAGGGCCACAGCCACACCATAGTAGGTGGTTCAATCAATTTCTCTAGCAAGCAATTATTTTACATGACAGAATTGCTAGTCCCATTTCCAAATGGTTTTGAGTTGGCCTTCTCCTAGATTGGCTGACAACCAAAGCTAGAGAACTTTTCTGCTGTTAGCTTTAGGTTTTAGCTCTGTTGTGTTTAGAACAATACTAATTTTTAAAGTATTAGGTTAAAAGTTTGTTTGGCAAAAGACTTTCAAATATGGCTATAGTTTTTTATTTTTTTTCATCACAAACTGTCTTTCAAATAAGGATGCATTTTTATGCTACCGAGTTTTATATTCCCAAAAATATGGTACGTAAGTATATAGAATGGTCACAATTTAACAGTTAATAGGCTTTTGTTGTTAAGAGTTATTTTTCATCAGAAACTGTAACATATTAAAGCATTAGGAAAGTAATTACATATTCACTGGTATGTAGGAGTCAACCAATCAAAGCTAAGAGAAAGCTGAATGGTAGGAAACTGTATTAAGAATTAGTTTATTATCTTTTTTTATCTAATAATTTTTGTAGTACTTTTCAGAACCCAACTGGTTTTTCAAATTGTCTTTCTTGACTGGTTGCTAACCAAGGTGAGAGGCCCCAGTTCAACCTGCTGTTTTAACCTACAGTTCATATGGAGAGAAGTTATTTCACACCTTATTTGTGTAAAAGTGACTACAACATTGGTTGGAATTTTAACATGACACATAAATTCTACTTCTCATACCAATAACCACTATGCTACACACACATCCATCAGCTTTCTCTATTTAGGTGAATATTTTGCTTGGTTATTAGTCAGCTGTATTTGATAAGCTGTATCTGTTCAGTATAAAAAAACAAAAAAAATCTCAGACTTTAATTTTCAGAGCCAGCAATATTATCTCCAGATATAAAGTCATGAATATTCATTGTTCAGCATCGAGTGTTCATCTCATCTTAATCTCATCTCCACTGTGTTTGTCACAGAGCTAAGAAACGAGATATCTCTGCTCTCTGTGGATATTGGAGTAAGTAGATTACCAGAATGTGTTATTTTGGTAGATAAAAGTAGTTGAAGTTTGATTCAGCTCCCTGGGAAATAACAAAATCAAACAATTTTAAGAGATTTAACCATATAAGAGAGGTTGCTCTTATAGAAGGCAAATTTTAATTCAACCCAGGGAAGGTGATAAGGCCATTAAGATGCAAGAGGCTCCTGAGAGTGAAAGAATGAAAAGACTTAAGAAACTGAAAACCCAATTTTAAACAGGAAACTATTTCTTTGTAAACAAAACAAAAAACAAAACAAAAAACAAAACAAAAAACAAAACAAAAAACAAAACAAAAAACAAAACAAAAAACAAAACAAAAAACAAAACAAAAAACAAAACAAAAAACAAAACAAAAAACAAAACAAAAAACAAAACAAAAAACAAAACAAAAAACAAAACAAAAAACAAAACAAAAAACAAAACAAAAAACAAAACAAAAAACAAAACAAAAAACAAAACAAAAAACAAAACAAAAAACAAAACAAAAAACAAAACAAAAAACAAAACAAAAAACAAACAAACACAGGGGAACAGTGTGAACTGGACAATAGGCAAACCTGTCTAATCCTATTGAGGAAAAATGAATAGTAAATATAATTTCAGTGTTCATGCAGAGACATCAAAAGTATAGAACTGAAGTAGACTTTAGAAGCTGGACATCTAATCCTAAACAGGACACAAGAGATATACCTCTACTTTTGTTCAAAAGACCAGGGTGGAGTGTGAACCTGATGATAGGTGAATCTATCTACTCCTGTTGAGGAAAATAAATAAAATTTGCTGGAAACATGTGAACCTCTTGGAGTTGATGAGATTTAAATGCTTATTTTATTTTATTTCATACAATTTAGTACAGAATAACTATTTTGTATCAATATCATTTTCATTTTGGATTTGAAAGTAATGTCATGGTTATCAGCATGAAAAGTGAAACCATCAAGTAGAGTTCAAATTCAAGCCCAATTTGTATTCATTTTGCACTCTGGTCGGTCTCGGAATGAATGTAACTTTTTCCTTCTTCCAGCTACACATTAAATAAAATATATTTGATTACCTAGCTTTGGGTGGTAACCAGTCTAAGTGAAAGTAAACTGAATTCCATACCGTGGAACAGGAAACTATACTTTTTCTCTGAATTCATGGTAATTCATAGATAATAAAAAAAGAGTTTGTAAAGATCTATGATTGCCTACATCCTGAAGGGATATGATATTACAAAAAAAATTATTCTCATTACATGAATTAATAGTTATTGTTTTTTTTTTTTTGTTTTTTTTTGCTATTATTTACTTTTAAGTATTTATTTGTTTTGTCTAACTTTTACTCCAGTTGTCAATCTATGGGAGCAAAGCACTGCCTATAAAGAATGAAGTTTTTGTGAGATTCAAAATTATTTCCCTTTGGCCAAAGAGAAGCCTGTTTGACTGCATCCTGCAATTTTAATCATTGTAGATGGATAGAGTAAAAATTACAATAAAAAGTAACTAAAAATTACAATGAAAGTAACAAATTATGAACTGCTTTTATATGTTCTCAATTTTAAAGAAAATGTACGATTTTGTCGTGTCCACTAAAATACCAAATGCAATTTTTATAAACCAATAACATTCAATAAAGTACTTAAAGCTTAAAACACACCAATAGAATATAAATTATAAAGGTTGCTTTATTAGTCATCATGATTTAGGTAGATACCACCAAAACATCGTGCGGACATAGAAGACGTACAACATGGCTTTTTAAGGCCAATTATGAAGAAATAATTCATTCTGGAGCCGATGTTCTTACAAAAAAAGTGTATAAAACTCACGAAATTCGGCCCCAAATGAGATACACGCAGATGTGACCAGGATTCATGCCCACTCTAGCTGCTGATCCTCATGACCTAATTCATGTCTAAATACAAAAAGCAACAGCGCTGACGAACTACAAAGAGACCGCTTCAAACTACGGCGCCACAGTTCACAGTAAGAACCAAATTCTAATTACCTTTGGTATCCCCTTTACTATTAATCACGTACACACGTGCTGAATCTTTCACACAAACACACATATAACAGCATTTCATTGTTTCTCATATATATATATATATATATATATATATATATACGCAAATACAATTTATTAAGGATTCCTACAAATGGTGACCACAACAAAATTGACAAATGGAACAAACAAATGTACGTATCATAAAAAAAAAAAAAAAAAAAAAAAAAATGTAACAACACAAATTATACGGAAGTTTCATTGACAAGAGTCACTCTGTACCTGCATATAACCAACAACGTAAGTCATGGTTTATACAAATGCAGGCCATATTCATTGCCAAGAAAATTGTTTCGCAAAGAGCACGATACTGTTATTTAGTGGAAGAAATACGAACAGAAGTCGGAGAAAAGGTTACGGACGTACTCGAGACAATGCCAGAAAAAAAAAAAAACTATGATAAATTGAAAACGGCCATTATTAAACCAACTAGAATTTTAAACGAGACTATGTTACACGACTTATCCCGAGTGGAGTTTGGTGACGGAACTCCTTCCCAGTAATTGAGACACATGAAGACTTATGTAAATGTCTTGGGAGAAAATATTTTGAGGAGAGTGTGGTTAGACAAGCTACCAAACACAATGACACAAATTTTAGCACCCATGGAAGAGGAAACGGAACTTGAAAACCTTGCGGATTCTGCTGACCGGATCGAAGTGTGTTTCAGATACAGGGAGGTGAATGCATTGACACTGCAACCTACGAGCTAACAACAAAACGAGAAATTTGAGCAACTGCAAGCAACGGTTGCAAATTTAGCTAAACAGATGCAATTCCATTTGAACTTACAACAATAACGGACTCCTCGTGAAACGATCAGATCTAAGTACAAACGAAGGCGTAACAGCAGGAGTTTCAGCAATGATAGAAGACGAAATTTCGACATCTGCTACTACCATTATAAATTTAGTACAGAGGCAAAACACTGTTTGCACACTTGTGCCTTTGTAAACACAGCACCTAGAAAACTTAAAAATTCCAGCCAGTAGAGACGACGACTGTTGCTGGACTCTCACAAAAGGGTCGTCTGTTCTATATCTTTGATAGAAATAATGGATATACGTAATCTTTTAATAGGCACCGGAGCTGAAGCCAGTGTTTAACCACCAGATCCACAACAAAATTCAAAACCAGGACTTTACAAACTTCAAGCTGCTAACGGTATGGAAATTGATACCTTTGGTGAGAAAGCTAACGGTATTAAGAAATTAATACAAAGATACGTGGAATTATTGAACTTTTTAAAAACAGACACACAAACACAATGCCAAACTCTACAAAAATTCAACAGGACAGCCAGTAAAGTCTAAACTGAGACGATTAAAACCTGACAAATATAAAATAGCCAAGGTAGAGTTCCAACAAATGCTACAGTTGGGTATCATACTCTCATCTGAGAGCGCATGGTTATAACCATTGCAGATGGTCGAAAAATCCAACATGATAGCATGGCGTCTATGTGGCGATTTCCGTAGATTGAATGCCAAAACAATCCCTGACAGATACCCAATCCCACACATACAATTTTTTAATGGGTCTCCAATGCGCTCACATTTGCTTGATGCTAGACCTAGTGAAAGCATATTACCAAGTACCAGTTGCCGAAGAGGGCATCCACAAAAATTCTGACGACACCGTTCGGATTATACGAGTTCGTAAGAATGTCTTTTAGGTTAAATAATGCCGCTCAGACCTTTCAGAGACTAATCGACGAGGTATTCAGAGGTTTACCTTTCATATATGCCTATATAGATAATATTTTAATTGACAGCAAAAACTGGGAAGAATATAAACTTCATTTGGAACAAGCTTTTCAAAGACATATTTTGGACTCAAAATCAATGTCCACAAGCGTGTTCTTAGAGAACCAGAACTAAATTTCCTCGGACATGAAATTGACAAAGAAGGTATTTCACACAAATTAGAGGCAATTACCAACTTTCCACAATCAACGTCACTAAGTCACTTGCGAAGATTTATAGGCCTTTTCAATTATTACAGGATATTTATACCCAACTGTTCAGCGCTACTATCACCTTTGACGATTCTATTCAAGAACAAGAACAAAAAGATTACGTTAAAAGGAAGACACTATAGAAGCATTCAACAACGCCAAAACATCTTTGGCTAACTTTACTAAGCTGAATTAGATCAAGGATAGTGAGGAAATTAAACTTACCCTCACAACAGATATACACCAAATATGCCTATATCTTTCTTCTATGTTAAACTAAATAAAGCGCAAACTAAGTACAGCACATTTTTGAAGGAGCTATTAGCAATATACCTTTCCATCAAACATTTTCAGCACCTCCTAGAAGGCAGAGATTTCACCATATATACAGACAAAGCATTACACACACATACTGAGAAATATAATCCATAGGAAATCAGGCACCTGGATTGCATTTCCCAATTCTCTTCAGATATGTGACAAGAAAATATAGTGACAGATGCGCTATCATGTGTCACAATTGCTTCTTTAGATTCTATATAGTTCTTTGAACTTCAAATTAATTTCTAAAGGACAAACCACAGACACTTCACTACAAGGAGTACAACAAAGCACATCAGTAAAATTAGTTGAACTACCTGTTCCATTCGGTAATACAAACTCAACCATGGCCTTACATACCACAAAATTTGAGACAGCAAGTATTCCAACACTTCCATAAATTGTCTCAGCCAAGAAAATGTGCAAATGTGCAGTTAATTACTGAAAGTTTTGTCCGGCCAAATATGTCAACATAAGAAATTGAACAAAATCTTTATCATGCCAGAAGAACAAAAATCACACCAAATCATCTGCAGACACATTCACCACACCTGATACAAGATTTATAAACATACATATTGATATTGTAGGACCCTAACCATGTTCTCAAGGATATAAATATATATCCTTAATATCATAGATGGGTTTACTTGCTGGTTTGCTGCGAAAGCAATCAAAGATATAGCCACAACAATAGCCAAAACTATCCTTACTGACTAGATTGC
Organism: Acanthosepion lycidas; assembly: GCA_963932145.1. Taxonomy (NCBI): domain Eukaryota; kingdom Metazoa; phylum Mollusca; class Cephalopoda; order Sepiida; family Sepiidae; genus Acanthosepion; species Acanthosepion lycidas. Next base: position 41,111,196 of record OZ010597.1, on the reverse strand, counting down.
AATATTTGGAGTACCTACAGTACTCAGACAGAAGCTCAGTTCTTGTCTATATTATTTAGAGAGTCAAATCACCTACTCGGAACTTGATACATAAAAACTACAGCCTATCACTCTTGGGCAAAAGGGATGGTAGAACATTTCCACAGACAGTTGAAGGCAGCTCTAGTGATGAAACAAAACAAAACTAATTCACTACAAAATTTACCACTGGTACTTTTATCAATTAGAAACATTATAAAAGATGATTTTGTTGGTACAGCAGCTGAAATAGTTTTTGTTACATCATTGACTCTACTTGGTCAATACTCCGATGACAACACAAATATTTTACCAACAACAACGTTTGTACATGAATTGAAACAGAATATTATCATTAACCTTTACACCTACACAGAAAGCAAACAAAAACATACCTACCAAATGACCTTTACACTTGCACATATATTTTTTATCAGAAATGACAGTAAAAAAAAAACAAAAAAAAAAACAAAAAAAAAAAAACAAACTTTATGTTCAAACTACTCAGGTCCATACCAAGTTATTAACAGAAAGGGCAATTATTTCACCATCATAAAAAATGGAAAACATGATGATATTGCTATCAATTGGATTAAACTGGCTTATGCTGGTTACCAATTTCCGTAACAGCAACAAAAAACAAAACAAAAAAAAACAAAAAAAAAACATGAGCATCCAGATTCAAATACCACTCAAAAGATGAATGAACAAACATCCAACGAAACAAATGACATATCACCAGAGACAATAACACACACGATATTACAAGATCTGGGAGATGTACATTGGCTAAAACATAAGACATACCTGAGATATTAAATTATTGTTTCCTACTTATCATTAGAAATAAAATTTCGAATAATTTGGAAGGGGCCTTGTCATGTCCTCTAAAATAGCAAATGCAATATTTATAAACAAAAAACACTCAAAATGCTTACATCTTAAGCACACCAATAAAACCATAGAATATAAATCAGAAATCATAATTTAGGCAGATACCACAATAATATTTTGTGGATGTAGAAGACATGGCTTTTTAAAGCCAATTAGGAAGAAATAAATAATTAGTTCCGAAGTTGATGTTCTTACAAAAAAAGTGTATAAAATACAAAATCCAACCCCAAATTGGATACACAGATGTCACCAAGGTCCATGTCACTCTATCTACTGATCTTCACAACCTCATTCACATCTACACACAAAAAGCAACAGTGCTAATGAAGTACAAAGTGACTCCTTCAGACTACCGTGCCACAGTTCACAGTAAGAACCAAACTATCCCTTTTACTATTAACCATGCACACATGTGCTGAATCTTTCACATAAACACACCTATAACATTTCATTGTTTCTCACATATATATGCAAATACAATTCATATTTATTCCAGAGCCATATAAACCAAAACAGTCGTTACTTTCTAATATATAAACAACCTCTTGTATTCTAGTCATTATATTAAATTAGTATTTATTTGTTGAAACTATATATTTTCTTTTTCTTCTAGATTTTATTCTTTTAATGAAATTCATGGGATTATTCTAAATGGACGAATTGTGAGCAGTCTCTCAACAATATTTTATGTCATTGTATCAATCAAGACACAAAAAAAAAAAAAAAAAAAAAAAAAAGGACCTGAAGGATTCTTACAATGTTTTTTTTTGGGTGAAAATCACCAGGTTTTTGTTGAAAGAACCAAAATATCAGAACGTTTAGAATGGAATGGTAATTTAATGGGTAGAAATTATTGGTGTAATTGTTGATTTAACGGCTAGAAATATTTGAAATAGGGATATCAAAAGATACTTTTCAGAAATTGAGTTGTATGGTATTAAAGAATAAAACCATTGAGAAATAAAGAAAATGCTACTAGACTTAACAGCAGTGAACGCTAGACCATTTCATCACTAGTGAAATAATACAACTTTAAGCAAACGAGCTTTAGTTTTATCTTTGAATGTTGGAAATATTATGGACAGGGCATATGACAAATGCAGAAGTTCTAAAGAAAACAGTAGGCATCCATCAGGTTTGAGAGATTAAAATACCTAACATGGTGAATCAATCAATAATGAAGATGCCCGCTCAAGCATATTTGTTTCTTCAACATCACATATATATATATATATATATATATATATATATAATGTTGGAGAAACAGTGAAGATGAATAGAGCTCTCCAGTCACTGGCATGTTTGTCTAAAAATAAATATGTCTAAATTCATCTTCATCCCTGCCATGCACCAATGGCTTAGGAATAAAATCTTTGACTGATACTAAAATCAGTCTGGTTTCGATTCCAGCATGAGGCAATCAGATGTCTAGCCACACTGATGAGCTGTGAAAAAACGAAACGGTCTCTATGTGGATGACTATGTGTGTGTGTGTGTGCGTGCGTGTGTGTGTGAGTGAGTGTGTGAATCCCTTGATTAATGAGTTTGATTTGTTTGCTGCAATTTTTATATACCAAAATTTGATTAGTGCATGCATAATACTTGTTTAGTGCAGTAAAACACTCTTCAGTTTAACCACAGTAATTTCAAATTGATTTTTTTGATAGTTACCAATTAAATAAAAATTTTCTCAAATTAAAAAATGGTTTAGTCAATTTTGTTTATATTTGATTAATGCATTTTCAATTAGTTCATCTTTTAATGTACACATTGCCCACACTAATTGAGGGATTCCTCTGTGTGTGTGTGTGTGTGTGTGTGTGTATATATATATATACTCACACACACACACATATATATATATATATATAATTATACTTGGTTGGTAAAAAACGCAGATGGTACAATTTACAAGTACATCAAAACAAATTGGTAACCGACGAAAAAATTGGAAAAAAGGAAGAACTAGAAACATCTGAACAGGGCCCCAAAAATTTGTCATATGCTTTAAATTTCCAGTCCAAAGAGAGAAAAAAACCTAAGAGAGTAACTAAGATAAAAAGTAGAGTACTCAATATGCTAAGTAAAGCAAAGGAATAAAATAATTCTAAAGAGCCAGGAACTACCTACCTAGGTTTTTATATATATATATATATATATATATATGTGTGTGTGTGTGTGTGTGTGTGTGAAAATATTGTAGAAAATAGGAAAGAAACTGGTTTGGTAAATAATCCAAAGTTCCTTAGTATTTTTGTAATTATTTTTAAAAAATAGTGCTCGATACGAAAGTAGAGCATAAATATAATTATTTATTTAAAAATATGATTCCAACTCACTACATAAGAGGTCTCATATTTCAAAACAAGAGCCGAAAACGGTTCGGTTCGGTTGTGTCGGCAGAAAACCGTTAATTCTTGCCTGTTGGTTAATAGGTTTTTAAACTTTTTATTGTTTAGAAACTTAATAATGTGTAGTTTCTCATGGAGGCACAAAGGGCATGGGTCATCCCAAGTTTTGCAAGTTCTAGTCCTGTTAAAAATGGAAAATCATTAACAGGACTAGAACTTGCAAAACTTGGGATGACCCATGCCCTTTAGGCTTTGTGCCTCCATGAGAAACTACACATTATTAAGCTTCTAAACAATAAAAACCTATTAACAAACAGGCAAGAATTAACGGTTTTCTGCCAACACAACCGAACTTACGCTCTGAATAACTAGCTAAAAACACGCATACAAAAAAATAAATTTTAAAATCAATAGCCCATATACATAGTTTTAATAACCTACAAAAATTGATAACCCTTTATGAAGTCGTCAAATAACAAACGTTACGGCCTTTCATATACACAAATCCCTTTCATAAAGAGATTAATAAAAGAATAAAATAAAAATAAATAAATCTCCGTAGACGCTCCAGCCAGACTATGCGAAAACTTCCTCCGTCGTAAATTTAGCCACCCCCACCTTACCGTGACCCGGCATCTATGAAAGTAACTCTACTGATACAAATTATTAACACCCCACCCCTGCCGATTCTAAACAATCCACCCTTGATGTTACCATGGAAATTTTTGATTTCAATTCTGACCATACTATTAAAACTCGTAAATTTCAGAAATAAGTCATTCCCAAAAAAATTTCGCTTGAAGATGGAACAGAGCCTACTTTAACTCAAGTTAATTCAAATATTATTTTGAAGTTTTCGGCTCTTGTTTTGAAACATGAGACCTCTTATGTAGCGAGTTGGAATCATATTTTTAAATAAATAATTATATATATATATATATATATATATATATATATATATATATATATATATATATATATATATAAATAAATAGTCCTAAAGATCCAGGAACTACCATAAAGATCCATTTAAGATGAATCCTAAGTTCCAGGCACTCTAAGACTACTATATATATATATATATATATATATATATATATATATTTTCATGGTTGTGTTAACTTATTTTATTATAAATATTAATATTCAACAAAACATTAAATTTAGCTTAATATTGACAAGGCCAAATGTATGGAGCATCCAGTGTAGACTGAACTCACTAGTCTGTCATGCCATTGTCAGGAAGGTCCATGGAGCATATATTATTTTCAATATTTTCATATATCTTACTATCTGTATATAAACATGTTCATATGTATATCAGTATACGTACATCACGTTAATCTTCTGTACATACATAAATAAATTTAGATATTGCTACATAATTGAGCACCATAAAATATTATGAAGATACATATCCATGCATACACCAAAGCAAATACATGGCACTTTTTTTGTGTACATTATATATATATATATATATATATATATATATATATATATATAGAGAGAGAGAGAGAGAGAGAGAGAGAGACAAATAAAGATAGATAAGGACACACAGTTACATATAAAGCCTTTGACTGATCATTTGTTTGTAGATCAATAATTATGCAAATGGCTTTCTTTCATTTATAATCATCCTATTTTATCGTAAACATCAGACGCCAATTATTCAAATGTCAACATGAAGAGGAAAATAAATATATATTCCCCCCGACCCAACATTTTGTGAAGTTAATTTTTTTTTTGAAGATTCTAAAAAATAAAAATAAAAAAAAATTATAATTAAAATAATTTAAAAAATAAGTTGGACACTTTAATTTTGAAAAAGTTTCAAAAATTGAAAAAAAAAAAAACAAAGAAAAAAATGCATACATTTTTCCACAGCATACCTAGTTAACTCCCCTTAAACGGTGTCCATCACCCAAGCCATGACAGTGTGTTCCTGACTCCACATATAAAAATGGTAATCTTCAGATAATCACAACAATTTTTATCTTTTACAACCATGAATACTAAATACTTACTCTATAATTAACAATACCCTGATGATGATATGTCAAAAGTACTCAAAATAAATACAATATGAGCCAACATGGTGTTTTCCTCTCGTCTTTTAATAACCACAGAAAAATGCTTATTTGTGAATATGAAAGGATGCTATCAAGAATAAGTAGGATAGAACGTGTCTAAATTATTTAACAAAACCTGTCTTAATGAAAATATGCTGCCAAAATATACACATTTCATATATATATATATATATATATATATATATATATATATATATATATATAGATATAGAGAGAGAGAGAGAGAGAGAGAGAGAGCATGCGAGACTTGTCCAGTGATTCCATTGCTGGAGAACTTGTGTAATAAACCTTTGTGCCACATGTTATCGAAAGACTTCCTGATCTCTAATGCTATGGTTCTCAAGGTGTGTGTGTATTGTCAAAGGCCTCACTATATCTGTAGGTAATGGTAGTTCAGATATGAGCAATGTATCGGGATGACCAAAAATTATACTGCTAACTGCACAGGGGGTTGTTCTAAGTGCTCAATGACTTTCTTGTTGATTAAAGCCTCAAAAAGTTTGCTGCTGATATTTAGGAAACCAATGGGTCTATACTGGGAGGGGAAGAATCATTCAGCCATGATCTTGAAGCCCAGGCATATGCTTGCTTCAAGCAGTGGCTAAATAACTAGGATTGGGGATAATTCTGGGTTGATATTCTTAAGGGCAACCACTGGAATTTAGTCTGGGTCAGTGGCTTTTGATAAGTTTAGAGACTTCTCTTACTGAAATGAGTATATTACTGAGATTGTATAAATTGTCATCTAAATTATGCATAAAGTAAAAAAAAAACACCTACGTCTGATTTTAACAGATATATTTACCAAAATTACGCAAAAATATCTTGAAATACTAAAGAGTAAATTTACTCAATAAAATCACCATTAGCTTCAGCCATGGCCTCCAAACAACTTAGGAATCTCTTGCAACTCTTCTGGACAGTTCTTGTTTAAGTTGGTGAATGCTGCCATAATCCTTGCCTTCAATTCATCTTTGGTGTGACAAAGAGCTTTGTTGGTCTCTCACTCAACTCCACTCCACATCTAATAACTAAGACTGGGGAGTTAGGTGGCCAGATGTAAGCGGACACAAAAATTGTCTGACAGACATGACTGTGTTCTCTTGCTTGTGTGGCATGATGTAAGTCCTTCTGCCAGATATAGGGTCTTCCAGCAACCATCCTCTTGACTCAGGGCAGCACTACCTCTTGAAGGTGATGTAGGCCTTGACCCTGTGAGAAGATGAATAACATCCCCAGTATTAGTGATCACTACTCATACTTTCATAATCACCATTAGACTCATCCACCTCTTTCTGAATCCTCTGCACTGTCCTCAGATTGACACCCAGACATTGAAATGTTCGTATTGAAGCTTCTGGTTTGAATGCCAAACAGTACAGTATGCTGTTTACAAATTTCAGGCAGAGTGAATTGCATCATTGTGCTCTTTTCTCACAGACAGTGCCAAACTGAAACTATTATACTGTGCAGTTGATAAAGTCAAAAACAAACATGCATGTGCAAAATTAAAAATATAAAATGGCAACAATTTACCCATTTCTGCTCGACCCTGTATAATACTTTTAACTATATATGTTTGTATATAAATTATATGTTTGCTGTATTTTCTGTTATATAATATACACATCTCTGCCTAAAATTCATTTTGCATCTTATATACAAATATTAGTACTAATATAAGTCATACCATGATTTTGTGGGGATTACACCTCCCATATCTAGCAACACACCCAGTAGCTAGTGCTGTTCAGGACTATAAAAAAAATAGGAGAAATAAATCTTCTTCCACTTTTGCAATGAAATGTAGCAGTGTCAACATACATCTTGTTCCAGCTGGGACAAATTTCTTTCACCCTGAATAGATGACACATAAATTTTAAAACATTTCCTAACAGCAAAACCTAAAATGTTATATTTTTTCTCTTGGTAGTATTGCACTTAAAATAAATATGTAAAATTCCTTCACCTGTTGAAATTTAGTTCCTTTGAAAATGCTGAATTTAATTTCTTAGAATGTTCTGAACATCAGCTTTGTCCATTATAACCTGTTGCCAACCTTTGCAAGAACCTAAGCACACCTGCCCATACACCTGATCACCCCAGAAGGAAGCATATATGAATATAAATGATTACAATTAAAAATCGATATGTTAAAAACAAAAACTAAAAAAAAGTTTAATATACTGATTTTCTAATGACGCCAGAATTAAATATTATTAATGATTAAATCATGATTTCAAATCAAAATAATGTTCAAATATAAAAAAAATGTTTGATAAACTTGCTTCCTGATGACTCCAGAGTTAAATATATGTGATTATAAATTATTGAAATATAATTACAAATTGAAATAATTCTCAAGTATAAAAAGTATCCTATTTGAGATACTAGTCCCCTGATGATCAGAGAATAAAATATATAATTATAAATGATTATGATTGCAAATCAAGACAATAATTTGAGAACTTGTTTGATACACTAGCCTCCTGATGTCAGAATTAAATATATATAATTATAAATTATTAAAATATAATTACAAATTAATTTAATATGAGAATGTAAAAAAAAAAAAAACATCACTACGGATGAATCCTCAGTTAAATATTTTTCTTCAAGATACTTTGACCTTTTACCTATTCATATCACCACATAAGAAATATGGCTTGACTCCAGGGCCAGATTATCCTTTAGGTTAGTATAGATTGCAGTCTAGAGACCCTCAAACTTTTATAAAGCAATGATTTTAATTTTCTAAATCTGATAACTTCCAAAAAAAATAATCATGAACTGAAATGATATCAAGATCAAAAGCTCATTTATTTTGATTCTTATAATGCTAATTATAAAGAAATCAGTTTTTTTTTGTTTCTATGGCTGTGTTGAAATACATGCTAATTTGATTTGCACTAAATAATAAAATAACACTGCATCTTAAAGAATATTTTTATTGCAAAACAAAAGCTATACTAGTTTATTTAAAGAATTTACAAGTTTATTTCAAGCTATGTTTGGTTTGTTTTACAGTATATCAACACATCAATGGGTTATTTAAAGCTGACAAGATTTTTATTGCTAGTAATATATTTTTTCAAATATGTATTGCTGGAAATAATTTTTTCTTTAAAAAATGTATTGTTGATATTTAAACCTACTTTTACATGTTTTGAACCTTATTTGGGGTTAACTATTTGCCCATAGCTGGAGCCCCAACAGGTACTACCACCCTGGGTCAGGGAGGACCCAAGAACACTAGCAATTGAGGTGGTTCCATGCTTCTTAAAACCTCCTGATCAGAGGCATTGCTGATGGTTGTAATTTGTTGTCATACCCAGGATGGACTTCAAGCTATGTGAATATCACTAAAATATATCACAAGTTAATTGGATGATTTTGTTTAGCAGCATATCGACCTCTGTTATTGAATGCTGAAATTTAAATATTTTCAACACAATTTTATTGCTTCAACTAAATATATTTGAATATTTTGAATGCAATTGTATTCCTTCAACTACAAATAAAATGTATTGTTGGTAATTCTGCTATAAAATGTATTATTGGTCATTTTTCTTTAAAATTGCATTGTTGGTAATTTCACAATAAATATGTATTGTTGGTAATTTTCATATAAAAATATATTTTTATACTTTCATCATGTTTTGTTTTTGTTTGGGGGTTCACTATTTCCTCATAGCTGGAGCCCCAACAGGTACTACCACCCTGGTTCTGTGTCGGGATTCCATGTTCCTCAAAACCTCCACTCTGGTAATTAGAGGCTTTGTAGCTGGATGTTGTTTATTGTCATCAGAAGTTAAAAATATTCTAGATGGGTGTGTGTCCTGGGTATGACAATAAGCTACATTCGCGTCCTGGGTAAGTCAATAAACTACGTCCAACAGCAAGGCTTCGAATTAAAAATATTACCAGCAATACATTTTTGGGAGAAAAATATTACCAACAATAAAAATTTTTGTCGGCATTAAATAATCCATTGAGGTTGATATGCTGTAAAACAAACCAAACCAAAAAAATCTTGATGGGTGTCAGGGAGTTAGAAGGTGGCTTCTTAATTTGATTTTCTCCAAAAAGTCATAATCCAGGCCTGCATGTCTGCTTTTATGATATTATTAATATTTATTAGGTTGGTGCAAAAATAATGACGTTTTTTGACGCATTTTTAACATCAAAAAAACGTCATTTGCACCAACCTAATATTTAAGCATCAATGTTTTGCACCAACCTAATATTTAAGCATCAGCTGAACATGTGCATCTATGTTTATATTAATATAGGCATATAAAGTGAAAAACTAAAAAAAAAATTAAATGAAGCATGTGGCTCACAAGAGGTAAAGTAGTATTTATACTATTTACATTTTTCGGACTGTTGCCCTCATCTTTGTCTTATTCACCATGTTTGGCTGTTGTATGATCTGGCCTTCTTCGGGTGAAACTTGGAGTTTCAAGTTACTCAAGGGAAATAACTTTAACTGAGATACTCAGAAAAGGCATGGCATGTGGAACTAGAACTATTTACCCTGGTGAATGAGATAAAGAGTTTGGTTTAAAATTCCAACATATATCACTTGAAGGTTGGAGCATACAATGGCTGAAACATTGTGAATATGACAATAAATATGAGGACAGCAGTCCAAACAATGTAAATAGTTACAATACTTCCTTTCAAAAACAGACAGAAGGTATAAGACAAATAGATTATAATGCTATTTGTGCAATGAATGATGGGGCAAGAAATTTGAGATTACAATTGATCTAGGTTTTTACTAAGGCAATAATTAAGCAGGACTACACCAGGGATACTGGATGAATATCAGTCATAGACGAAAACTGCTTGTACCATAAGGCAAGAATGAGACCATCAACTGGTAAGGATGGTAATGATCCAAGGAAGTGGAACTTTGCATCCAAACAGATGCCAGTTCAATGGTGGTACTTGTGACCCAAAAAGCAATTCACTATACAGTACATGCTAAATTCTATTGATTTTTGAAGCATTGACCAACAAAGAAACTTATTAAGAATACTGTCAAGTCTACCAAAAATGTGAAAAGGCCTTGAAAATATCTGGTCATTGAAAGCTTATAATTCTTTTATGTACCGTGTTGATTGAGAATGTAGGCGATCATGGCCCTCCACATCTTCCTGTCCCTTTTAGCTCTTCAGTTTTGTCTTTTTGTTATTTCTCCCAAACACTGTTCTGCCATCCATTTGCTCAAAACCATCGAGTATGTTACATGTTGCTTTCCTCTGCCCCTCAATCTGTCCTGTGAGTTTCAGATTTTCCAAGCCCTTCTTCTTCATTACATTCCCCAGAAATTTCAACTGCCTTTCCTGGTATTAAGTATAAGTTTTCTTTTTGTTTCAATTCTCTTCTTTTTGCTCTTTTTGTTAGATCCATGGTATCCTCAGCATATTTCTGTTGCTTCAAGTCTCTTCTTCATAGAGATTGTCCATTATTCACTGCCATACAGGAGAAGAGATATCTTATAACAGTACAGTAGTCTTCTTTGTTTCCAACAAATTTTTTCTGTATCTTAATTTGCTTAGCTTTTGCAATGCCTCTTTGGCCATCCCAGTACATCTTCGGATATCGGTGTCACACATTACATCCTCTGTTACAACACGTCGCAGATATTTAAATTTAAGTAACTGCTTGATTTTACTATCCTCAACCTGTAAATTGCATTTTGGACTCCTCCTTTTGCTGATAACCATACATTTTTTCATTTACTACATTATTTAATAATAAAAAAAATGACAAAGAAGTTGGAAGCATGTAAATAAAGTCGATATATTTCTAAAAAGTGAATATGCTATTATATTCCATGCTAATAGGAATATATACTTGAAAAACAAGGTGGATAAAATAAGTAAAGGTTTATTGTAAAAAA
>OZ010597.1:41057429-41094929 GCA_963932145.1 Acanthosepion lycidas | reverse complement strand
GATTAACTGCTCTGTTTTAATTAAATAGCATGAAGTGCATTTATCATCCTGAATATTTCAAAAATTTCATAGAAAATACCCATTCTCTGATAGGTAACAAATCTGTATCCCATATGGAAACAGTTGTCTATTATGTCTGATCATGAGCCGTTCTAATGTTTGCTTTAATTTCTGGTGAAAATAAAGACAAAAATTGTCCAACATTTAGATATTTTTTTTTTATTACAGTAGTACTAAGCTTTTGGCTCATATAAGCCATCCTCAGAGTGGTTATACAGAGATGAAACAAAGATATTCACCAAAGATATTTTGTTATTTCAATGTAGAAAATTATTATAACAAAATAGAAAATAACAAAATATCTTTGGTGGTGGATATGTTTGGTTTGGTTTACAGTATATCAACCTCAATGGGTTATTTAATGCCGACAAGATTTTTATTGTTGGTATTATTTATTTTTAAAAAAATAAATTGTTGGTAATAATTTTTTTTTACACAGTATTTCTGGTATTAAAATTTTTTTTAATAGTGTTTTTATAGTTTTCTGACCCCAGTTTGGGGGTTAACTATTTGCCTACAGCTGGGACCCTAACAGGTGCTACCACCCCAGTTTGGGTTGGACCTGGGAACACCGGCAATTAAGAGGTGGTTCCACGCTGCTGAAACCTTCTGATCGGAGGCCTTGCTGTTAGATGTAGTTTATTGTCATACCCAGGACACAGATGTAGTTTACCATCATACCCAGCATGGTGGATTTCTTTGTTTCATGTCTGTGTAACCACTCCGAGAATAGCTCATGTGAACCAAAAGCTTAGGACCAACTTAATAAAAAATATATCCAAATGTTGGATAATTCGTGTTTTTATTTTCACCAGAAATTAAAGCAAACATTCAAACAGCTCATGATCAGACATAATAGGCATCCATTGTCCGTCATATTTAATAATATGTTTAAATAATGATCTGCTGCCCCAATACACACTCTCTCTCTCTATACATATATATATATATATATATATATGCGTATGCATTTAAATAAATCATTATACATGTATATATACCTTTGTAGTTACAATTTATATAATTAGAGAGAAATGTCCATATTTCTCAACAGACATGTTTGTAACCATTCATAATAAAATTTATCATTTATACATAGAGGTTAACTTAAGATTAATAAAGGATGAATAAATAATTCTGTAATATGTGCAGATGACAGTGTTGATGGCAGATATAGTAAGAAAACTACAGGAACTCTTAGACATGGTCCAAAGGAAATAGGGAAGAAAGGAATAACTATAGATTGTAGAAATACAGAATGTATGATCATTAGAAAGTGGAACAACCTAACATTAGTGGTATCAAAATCAAACCATATAGAAATAACTGTCTGGAAAGTGTTTTGACAGAAAAAGTGATTTAGAAATACAAAGGAGCATTGGAATAGTGAAAGATGTCTTCCAAAAGCTAAGCAAAGTATTAAAAGATGGGAAAATTTCATTGCAGACAAAGAAAATAGGGCTGAATATCAACTCTTCTATATTTCAGGGAATGCTGGACAATTTTCCCCAAAGATGAAAATGAGACTTCAAGCAACAGAGATATAAATCTACAGAAGGAAGCTGAAACCCCATGAGTGGACAAACAAGTGAACAATGAGAAAGTTTCATGGAAAATGGAAGCAATAAAGATACTTGGATCTATTAGGTTGGTGCAAAAATAATGACCGTTTTTGACGTATTTTTAACGTCAAAAACCGTCATTATTTTTGCACCAACCTAATCCAATTAGTACAATTGAAATTTCTTTAAACATTATTTTTAGTGGATAACCATATCTGACATTTATGCTTTTAAACAGTATTTTATTTCCTCTACCAGCCTGAAAATCTACTAACATTTACAGTAATAAAAAAATATTTAAAAATAAAAATTCATTACTTTTTATAGTCTAAAAGCTTAATAGACATTTGTATAACGAGATATAAACTGTTTTTATCCACAAATGCTCAATCCCCAATACTGAGCACACTTTCTCCAGAAATATAACTAAGAAATATAAAGAACTACAAATTTATATTTATCTTTGGAATCTATGAAAGCACTTATATGCAATAATCTATACAGTTCAAAATATACACACATATAAAAAAAAAACAAGAAAAAGAAAAAAAAAAAAGAAAAAAAAAGAAAAAAAAGAAAAAAAAAGAAAAAAAAAGAAAAAAAAAGAAAAAAAAAAAGAAAAAAAAAAAGAAAAAAAAAAAACACAGAAATCAGATATATATATATATATATATATATATATATATATTTTTTTTTCAGTATTGTCATTTTTGTTCAAGACTTTATCTGGGTAAGAGATTTTAGGTTTTGGCAATTTGTCTGTTGGTTCCATCAAGAGTTTTGTTTTTATTTATATATATATATATATATATATATATATATATATGTGTGTGTGTGTGCGCGCATGCACACACTTTTTCTTTCAATTTATAAACTTTATTTCACTTATTTTTTTTTTTTTTTTTTTTTTTTTTTACTTTTTATTTTTCTCATGTTTTTCTTTTCTTTATCTTTCTGGCTCTTGTACAAAGTGCCCTCCCCAGCCACATACAAGATCAAAATTATTTCACAGTTCAATAAATATTAAGCAGCATTTTCATTCTTATTGATTAGTTTTTTGTTTTTTTTTGTTTCCATTGTGCTTCCATAATTGTTTTTCAATATGGCTGATTTGTACTTCAGTCTTTCCCTTCCCACTTTTGATTGTATTTCAATTTTAACATTTTTGCAATTTCAAAAATATTTGATGAGCCATAATGAAAATGAGAAATCTTAGAGAGAAGAAAAAAAAAAAAAAAAAAAAATTGAAATTTTCTTTAAAAGATTAATTTAGGTTCTTTTGATCTGCATCCTATTTTGCTTATGGTTGATTTGGGGTTTTGCCAAGGACTGATTTTTATTTTTGCATGGGTTTGGTTTGTTTCTCTTTCATTTGATTACTTTATAATTTTTTTTTTTTTTTTTTTTTTACACTAATATTTTTTTATTGTCTGAATTTCATCGACCAGTTTTCTTTCATATTTTCGTAGTTCATTTATTTTATTCTTGTATGTAATAATTTTAATATAATATTGATTTGTTATTTATAGTTTATTAACCTTTTGAAGGTTATTTAAAGCCAGAAAATATTAGAATTTCTTGGAGATAATGATTTACTGATACAAGTCATAATTAAACCATAGCTAGGGAAAGCAGATTCATAATTTTACTAAGGGTTTTTGTGTGTAAGTGAATATAACTACCCAGACTGGAATTGGAACTCAACTCTGATTTGAAATTCCATTCTGTTATCCATTAACACCACTTGCCTATCTAGGTTTACAACACCCAGTATCACCATGCAGTCACCCATCTAGATATTGACCAAGCTTTAATGTTGCTTAACTTCAAGGACCATATGAGAGTGTTTCAATGTAATATGGCCATGAACCGTGAACAATATAAGATGCACAACACTATGTTGATGGCAGACACAGAAAGCAAAATACAGGAGGTTCCCAGACAAGTTAATAAAGGAAAGCTAGAAGAAAGGACTAACCATTGATTGTAAAAAGGCAGAGTATGGTTGGCAGCAAGGGAAAAGGCCCAAGATATCAACTTGTAGTTAATTCCTCGATGTCGTTCATACAATACAAAATACCTCTTGTTCAAATTGCTCGTGTTCCACACACTTCACGAACGTAAACTTGCTTTTTTCGTTCTCACTGCTTCAGCTCTTTTTTATCAGCCCAATACCATGGCCAACTAACCAATTAGTATTCTTTGCTTTTGTCCTCTGTTACCCAGGCAAATAGCCTCCTTCAGTCTGACCAATTAGCACAACTTGCTGTTGGCCAAACCATGCTAAGCTGTACAAAAGCCGCCATTACAGCACATACTGTGGGAACAGTCCAACACAAAACGTAGAGATTAATGCCATTTTCAAGGAACAAAATGCTGATGCTACATGCCATGTTTTGAAGTAAGGAACTTATTTTCCTTTGCACTAAGTTCAAGTCACTCTAGCTTGCTTGCTTCTATGTAATTGTTCACCACAGAGCTACAACTTGGAGATGTCACAATGAAATACAGAAATTCAAATATCTGGAAAGGGAACTGAAAAAGAGGATACTGAAATCAAAATAGCAGAAGATGTATTCCTAAAAAGCAGCAAGCTATTAAGAAACAGGAAAATGTTAGGTAAAAAAAAAAAAAATAAAAAAATAAGTGTGTGAAACTGCTATGTAATATCAATGTCCCTCTATGGCAGTAAATGTTAGCCAATTTCCTCACAGATGAAGATGTAACAGACATACTTCTACAAAATAATGCTGAGAGTACCATGGACAGATCAGCTAAACGAGGAAATTTTAAGTAAAAGGGAAATAAAAAGGACACTCAGAATAACAAACAGTTGACATTTCTAGGACATTTTGAAGAAAGGGTTAAAAAATTTGGTGAGTACTATCTGAAAATAAGATATGCAGATGATAGTGTTTCAATTAAAAAAAAAAAAAAATCCAAAATATGAACTCCAAATTGGAACTGTCAACATCATCCAGATACAGAAGTCTAAATATCTAGGTTTTTTAACAGATGGAAACTGCCACACCAAATTTTGAACACACATCGGAATAGCACAATATTAATTCCCAAACTAAGCAAATTCTTGACAAGAAATTTTCATTAGAAACAAAGAAAAGAGTGCTGAACCACTATGTAATATCGATCTGCCTATATGGCAGTGAATGGTGGACCATTTCCACAGATAAAGGGAAGATAACAAAAGAAAGCTAAAAATACCATGAACATAGTATATGAACAAGAAAGACTTGGGAGAAAAAAAAAAAAAAAAATGGAAACAAAATGGACATTCATCTTCAAAATCTGAAAGATTGCTGAGATTTTGACACTCACAAGAAATATTGAGGGCAAGAAGAACAGAAGCAGGAAGTGGGCCACCCACCTAATGAGCTTTGTGAATGGATGAAGGAACAGGTGGTGACAGGATTGGTAAAGGGAAAAACTAAATCTACAAGGGATAATAGGTTGTGAAGAGCCATGATCACTCACTTTCTGAGGGGTTACAACATCTGGAAGTATTAAGTTGGTGCAAAAATAATGATGTAATAATGTCGTTTTTTGACGTTAAAAAATGCGTCAAAAAACGACATTATTACGTCATTATTTTTGCACCAACCTAATAGTAGTCTAATGAATAAAAATGAAATTTTCAAAGTAAGTAAACTCTAACTAGAATTCTAGAATAATATATTAAATAATGTATTTACTAGCATTCTGTCTATTCTATTTGTTATTTTCAATCTTTACCCTGGCCATAGTCCTCATCTTTTTATTGTTACCATAATGTTCTGGCCATTGTGCTCTCCATCCAGATGAATTGGAAACTTGTCAATCAAGGTAACCTTTAGGGAATTTCAAACTCTTTAATCTATGATGGTCAAATTATTTTCATTCCATAGTCCATGTCGAGGGATATCTCATCTTATGAGCGCAGTTATTGTTCACGTCATTTCCACTGTCTAAATCTGCACTACCCAGCCCAGGAATTGAACTCACAATTACTATGTCACCACAGTCAGGAACCAATTCTTTAATCCACTAGGCTATTGTTCTGTGGCATAATCCTGAACATTTAATTTGTAGCTGTAAGCTTCTTGTTCTTTGCTCACACTTGAGTGTATTCACTGCTGCTGCTGCTTTTTAAGGAAAAAAAAAAAAAAAAAAAAAAAGAAAAAAAGAAAAAAAAAAAATATTTCTAATTGCTGCTGAAGCCTTATTTTTCTCTCTCTCTTTAATGCAAATTATTTTTTTTCTTCCTTCCAGTTTCTATCCTCGCCATAATTTTTCCTTATTTTTTTCTTTCTTGGCATTAATTCTTGAATTTTTCCTTCATGCTTTTTCTCTTCCTTTTTTCTTTGTACACCCTTTGTTTCTTTCTTTATTCCCTAATCACTCCTGCTTTATTTTATTTTTTCTTCATCGTTCATTTGGTTAATCCAGTTTTCCC
Source organism: Acanthosepion lycidas (assembly GCA_963932145.1). Lineage (NCBI taxonomy): Eukaryota > Metazoa > Mollusca > Cephalopoda > Sepiida > Sepiidae > Acanthosepion > Acanthosepion lycidas. The sequence goes on along the minus strand of OZ010597.1, from coordinate 41,088,857 downwards.
CCCCCCACATGTTTTTAGTTCATATTTGACTCCATCAGAAGAAACACAGTCTTTCTCACTCTCTCCCCAACCATTTTTGAATCATGTGTTAAATGCTTTATCTTATATTCATATCTTTTCAGTGAGACAGAAACCTCTTTAAATAAACCCAACCATTTTTGTTTGCTTAAATATTTTAGATTAAAATCCCTTATTGAGGTGAAATGAAGAGAAACAAGGAGACTGGTAGATTGATCCAAATAACAGCCATTAAAACAATGCATTAACAAATACATTTCAATCATTTTAAGCATCTTCAGAAAATTAAATTCATTCTATGCATCAAATGTTTTTTTTTTTTTTATCATTAAACTCAAATTTTAATAAAACGGTTTTAATTTGCCTTAATCAATAAAAATGTCACTCAGGTTTTTTTTTCCTTGCTCTTTTCTCATTCCTATAAAATGAAAGAAACAAGATGTTAAGTCGTAGAATTGTCAGTCATTGCCCACCATATTTATGTAAGGAGAAATGCACACACACACACACACACACACCAGTAGCCTAAAAAGATCTTGCCTACTGATAAGAGCATTTATTGTACAAACTCACCTTTATGTTTCTGATCCCTAAATTTGTTGTAAATATCACTCAGAGCATACAGTGAAAATTTCAGATCAAAATTCAGCTAATTGCTCATAATGAAAAATGAATTTCAAAATTTGCTTAAACATATCAGACTATAAACATCTTAAACCATCTTGTATCTAAGATTCTTACTATCTGAGGATTGATTCACATGAACTTCAAGTAGCGAGTCAGATCTTAGTTTCTGGCAGTTGTTTGGTAATATAAAATTGGATTTGTCATGCACCCAAAATATGGATTTACCTCTGAAAAACAGATTTCAACTTTTTATTTTCCTCCATTACTTAAACATTTTTAGAGGATGCTCATATCTGAGTAGTTGCTCCATTTATTTCTTAATCAGTAAATAGCCCTGAATATTCAAGAAGTCCGTCACTTCTTTTTGTACATATAATTACTTATTCGAAAATTATAACAAATATGTTATAAAATCCCTACAAAAATAGCCATTTTGTTTCAACACTCCTGATGTCTTATGTGATGGTGTTGATTCAATTTCAATTCATCTGAAAATATTGGTGTAGACTGGTTAAAAAAATTGAGCAAATTCCTGACACTCATTCCAGAAAAGGAAGAATTTAATGGAAGGAATAATGAACTACACTTGTCAAAAGAAGAGAACCAAGTAACTTTGTCAGTGTGCCATTTAATTCATAGTTTATATAAAATAAAAAACAGAAAAACCAAAAAAGTTTTAAAATAATAATTTTCAAATTATTGCTGGTTGGAAATTTAAGTTTCTTGTTCATTCCTGAATAAAACGAAACAAGCAAATGTATACAACACAAGTTTTCACCACAACAGGAAATCTTCATTGTGGTAAAATGATTATATACGAATTGATCATTGTTCAATTTGTTTTCAGCAGTAGTGATTGTATTGATGCAAAAGGAAAATTTGAGCAATCTAGAACATCTAAAGAAGCTTTTAAAGATGACTTTTTAGTATTTAAGTTCATTTAAAATCATGGCATGATGTAAACATTTAAGGAGTCTAGTGTCTCTTTAGTGTATGTGTCGATTGCAATTTTATAAAATATACCACTGCATACCCCCCCACACGTTTTTATGTGCATGTCCATGTATTTTTTTTATATATAGTTTTTATGCACTATTTACATTATTCAGACTGTTGACCTCATCTTTGTCGCCATATTTATTACATTTCCAACCACCTGAAGAAGGCCAGAGCATACAACGGCCAAAACATTGTAATGAATATGGCGAGAAAGATGAGGACAAGAGTCCGAATAATGTAAGTAGTGTACATAATATCTCATCTCAGAAATATAGATAGTTTTTATGCTATATTTATGGGACAAATGCACATAATATCAAGGACAGAGCAAGTCCAAATCTAAGCAGTGTGGACATAAGTAGCAACAGTAAATGGTATCTGTTCGAGGCTTAAATGCAATTTTTAAGCCAGGTCTTTATTCATTTCACAATTGGGCTGATGATTTCAGTCAAGCATGGAACAAACTGTTGCCATCCAATGCTGATACCTATGTCCATACACCCATATATATGTGTATATATATATATATATATATATATATATATATATATATATATATATATATGTGTGTGTGTGTGTAAATTATAGTTTTAAAGTATGCTATATGGATGTCTTAAGTACACAATGTGTCTTCTCGAACCATAGGAACATGACAAAAAATACAAAGTTTTGTCTGTTTTATTATTATTCACACCATGCTTAAGAAAGACTTCTCATTTGAGAACTGACACCATACAGAGATCGACCCAAGCAAGATAAAATAGTTTCCCTAACACCTTGCTATGTCAACTGCAGAAAGAGAAACTTCTGAAATGCTGTATATGTATACACACACATCCATCAAGGCATGAACATTTGATTTCCTTAAGCTTTACTTCTCTGAACTGGTTACAAACTATTTAAAGCTTCTCAGAATCCCTTTTCTCTTTCACTTAATGGTCACCATTGTTATTAACTAACTTTGTTCAAGTTAGCTCACCAATGATTTACACTTTGTTTTAACCCTGTATAGGATCATTTGCTCTTTCTCACATTTTCTGACAGCCAATTCTAAAAGGGATTATCAGTAAACGCCTTCAGGTCACTCGCAGGACTGAAGAAATATGACACAAACATAAAACTGCACAAAATTGTTGGATTCTCATTCATCACATGGGAGTGTCCATCATATATATATATATATATATATATATATATATATATATGAAGAAAGGTATGAATCAATTGCTCCTATGACCAGCTATGTGTAAATAACAGGGAAAACCGGGCCCTATAGCCTTGATTGGCAACCAGCCTAGGAAAAGTAAAATCTGACTGACTCATTATCCATCTTTTTGTATCTCTACAGCATCATAAACTATTAGAAACAAATATTATTGTCAAAATGTAAATTAAAAAATTTAATAAATCTAGCAGTTGTATGAAATTCAAATATTTGCTTATAATTTTATTTGTTAAAAAGCCCATTATAGATACTTTATTAGGTGATGAAAAAGTTAATTTTAGCTTGTGGATAGCAAAAAAAAAAAAAATAATGTAATTCAACAAATTAACTAATATTTTAATTTATTGATTATATCTTAATATAACCCTAACACACATTTACTTCAGAGTAATGAAATAACTATAAGTCATAATAATTTAAATTTCCCTCACTTTTGGTTCCAGAACTGAGCTAGATTACTTGTTTGCTAAACCAATGAATGTCACTTAATAATATACCTGTGACCCACAATTATCTCTTATATCAATACAGCATCATCACTTGTTAAAAACTGTATTTCATTAAAATTCATCTAATACAAAGCTTGATAGCCACTCAAGTCAGGTTATTGAAAGGTGTGCAGGATGAATGCAAAAAGGGATAGAAGAAAGTGAAGATTATAAAGAGGACAGATAATGATTGATCCTGGACTTGAAGAGGTTAACATTGTAGCACTCCAAGAAACATCTATATATACCGAGATGGAGTATAACAATTGATAAATTAGACTGAAAGTTGACGGGAAACCAGTGCTGCACCTGTCATTGAAGTTCTACCATTGCTTAATTTTGACATCCGAGGTGTTACACACAGCTTGTGCTATCTTTTATACATTGCTATTCTGTTGTCTTAAAATTAATGCTCAGTCTTTTGTACTTGCTTTCTTTGACTCGTTTCTTTAATCATCCCTATCAGTTTTTCATCTGTCATGTCCATAAAAAAATAAAAATTAATTATAGTGTCTAAAATAATTATAACAATTATAATTATCATTAATTCGCTCATTATGAGAATCGACCCCATTTTTCTTCTCTACACATGCAAACATGTGAAATTCTCATCATTAGACAAGCAGTTCGCACAGACTGGTTGTTAACATGTACATCAATGGCAATTTTGTCTCCATTTTCTTTTTCAGGCCATGATAGTAAAATTTATCATTTAGCACTCAACAAAAATTTGAGGTAAGAAACCACAGACACTTGTATTTGTATAACTATATTATCAGGATACTCATTACACACTATCTATTAAAAAAAAATGAAAATGTGAGTAAAATTATATACACTTTATCTTCATTATTTACATTATTCCAACTATTGTCCTCATCTTTGTTGCCATATTTATCACAACGTTTTGGCCATTCTATGCTCCAGCCTTCTTCAGGTGGTTGGAATGTCGAACTGAACCCTTTATTTCACTCACTGGGGTAGACTGTTCTAGTTCCACATGCCATGTCTAATAGATGTCAGTTATCAGTTATCTCCTGTTAATTCCCCTCTCCAAGTTCTCCACTGCCTTAACCAGGTATTGAACTCTCAGTCTTTGGGTCCTCTCACTGGATCTAACTAATGCCTTTATCCACTGTACCATGTGTCCGTAACGAATGTGTCTTGAAGGCGGCTTGAGTGTACAATGGCCAAAATGTTGATAAATATAGTGACAAAGATGATAACAATAGTCCAAATAATGTAAATAGTGTACATAACACCTCATCTCAAAAATATAGACAGATACACTTTATCTTATCCTTCCATCAGATTCTGATCCATATTCGATCTACATTTGACCCCAAACTCACAATTTTAGTAACTGTATTACCGTTTCTCATTTCTCTAACACCACATAAGATAATAAAAATACTTTTTTTGTTATTTTTACGTCTTTCTGTTCCTCATTTCTACAAGTATTTATGTATATATAAATGTCAGAAGGTTTATAATTAATTACTCACAGTTCTAACTCCTCATCACATCTAAATCAGCCATCAGCACAGTATCATCTGTGTAGCATACATTGTCAAAATTATACTGATTAATATGAAATAAAAAAAGAAATATAACCCAGAAGAATAAAGCAAAGATTTCAGATCTTGCTTTCATCTATTTTTCTTTGGCTTCCCTGTGAAGTTTTACAAGAGAATTTGCCAAAATATTCTGTGATGATCTCTGTGCAGAAATAGATATTTCAGAGATATTGATAAATAACGACATTAATCATGAAACTTTTCCTGATGACAAGAATTATTTGAATGGATACTAAGAGAGAAAAAAAAAGAGAGAGAAAGAGAGAGAAAAAAAGAGAGAGAAAGAGAGAAAGAGAGAAAGAGAGAAAGAGAGAAAGAAAAGAGAGAAAGAAAAGAGAGAAAGAAAAGAGAGAAAGAAAAGAGAGAAAGAAAAGAGAGAAAGAAAAGAGAGAAAAAAAAGAGAGAAAGAAAAGAGAAAAAAAAGAGAGAAAGAAAAGAGAAAAAAAGAGAGAAAAAAAGAGAGAAAAAAAAGAGAAAAAAAAGAAAAAAAAGAGAAAAAAAAGAAAAAAAAAGAGAAAAAAAAGAGAAAAAAAAGAGAAAAAAAAGAGAAAAAAAAGAGAAAAAAAAGAGAAAAAAGAGAGAAAAAAAGAGAGAAAAAAAAAGAGAAAAAAAAGAGAGAAAAAAAAGAGAAAAAAAAGAAAAAGAAAAAAAGAGAAAAAAAAGAAAAAAGAAAAAAAGAAAAAAAAGAGAAAAAAAGAGAAAAAAAAGAGAAAAAAGAGGGAAAAAAAGAGAGAAAAAAGAAGAAAAAAGAGAGAAAAAAGAAAGAAAAAGAAAGAAAAAAGAAAGAAAAAAGAAAGAAAAAAGAAAGAAAAAAGAAAGAAAAAAAGAAAGAAAAAAGAAAGAAAAAAGAAAGAAAAAAGAAAGAAAAAAGAAAGAAAAAAGAAAGAAAAAAGAAAGAAAAAAGAAAGAAAAAAGAAAGAAAGAAAGAAAAAAGAAAGAAAAAAGAAAGAAAAAAAAAAGAACAAAAAAAAAGAACAAAAAAAAGAAAAAGTGATGCAGGAGATAAGTATGCATATATTCATATGTGATAATAATCAATCCCTAATATTTGGTATCCACAATAATAGAAGTAACTTGAATGAACCTGCTTTTTCCAGATATTGACAATGATAGTCATGATACTAAACCAACTAATGAATATACTTCACTGATAAGTTATAATTGACTACTGATGGTCTTAATAATAATAAAAAGTATTTACTCTCTCTTCAGAATTTAGTTTCTGTCTGAATTGCTAGAATGAAGATATTATTATTTATATGCAGACAGTTGTCCTTTTCTTTGCTGTTATTATCACATGTTTAGACATTGTTTTTTGATCTTCATTAGGTATATATTGATATAGGTAACTGAAAAGGAATTTGGAACTTTTATTTAATTTATGAGGATAGATTGTTGTCTATTGCAAATATCTTGATCTAATTCTTTATTTAGGCCCACTCATTTATTGCTTGCCCTATTTCACAGAGTCCAAGTACACACTGCCCAGCCAAGGGATTGAACTCACAATTACTATTTCACCAAAACTTTAATCCACTAAGCTATTGTCCAGTGAGATAATTCTGTGTGGCAAATTTGAAGCCTTAAACCTAACCTGCTGTTGTTGTTTGTTATGCTTGACTGCACTTAATGAAGGTTTTCTGCTGCTGAAAACGTGCCTTCATTTATTAGTGGCATCTGTATCTTATTTCTACGCTAGGCCTACTAAGGAGGTTCTTATAGCTTAGCATATGTACTGATCCTTACAGACGTCTAACACTCCAATTGTTCTTCCTTGCCCAGGATTTCCACTTCATTCCACAGGGGTTGATGACTAACTTTTTTCTTCCATACAGGATGAGACATTTTTTTAATGATTTCACTCCAAACAAGGCAGTAATGCCATTAGTACACAGGGGGTTGCAGGGAGTGTAAGTGAAAGAGAAGACTGAGAATAGAGTGGATTAAGGGAAAGACAGAAAATGAATAGGGTTCAAAAAGACACAAGATGCTGATTGATGTTACATATAAATTTTTGAAGACTGTAATTATTGGGGAAGCAAAGAAATGAAAGTGAGTTCCACAGGTGAGAAGTGTGAGTAAAGAAACTGTTGGAGTAGATGTGGCAGTTGTATTTAGCTATTTCAAAAGTAAAAGGGTGGGATGTGGATGCTAATCTAGTAGCACACTTAAATTCATTTAGTTGGGGCACCAGGGAAGAGAAGATTGTTAGAGCAGTTGCTATAAAAATATTGGTAGAAAAGACAGGGGGAAGCCATGTCATATCAGTGAGAAAATGAATGAAGTCGAGATGCTTTTTCAGGATTGATTACATTATAGGTACTTTTTGGATTATGTCAACAATCTAGAGATATATAGCAGGAACACCAGAGCAGATATGACAGGAATATTCAGTGCATGGATGAATGGTAGATTTATAAATTTGTAAATGGATTCTGATAAGAAAACTTTCTGGCATGACACAGTGAAACAACTTTCCTTGCAGCAGATCAAGCAATTGATTCAATACAGTCACTGTACTTCAGACATGCCAGATTTAATTCTCAACAATCAATTTCTGTCTTGTCTGATGATTTAGTATTCTTTTTATTTAATGAATAAACATTCTGAAATTTGAAGTTTTTAAACTATGTCATGATTGGCTCCTCATATCTGATGAAACCTGTGTGCTAGGATGGTTAGCCAATCTCTGTTGCCAAAGCCTGCTCAAGCACATTTGGTAATGGCCACCTAAGCCGTTCCCTCCGGAATGGTCATCTTAGCCATTCCCTTTTCTGGAAACATTCAGCATTTATTCAGCAGACAGCGTTATTTTCAGTAAAAATTAATAAAATTTTCCTCTCAAAACATTTTTTGGGAAAACAGATTTTTGAAGTTCACTGTTACTGCTCTTTCCAGTACTGATGAGGATTTCATTCCTCACCTTTTCTTCCAAGTATTGTGTAAAATTGACATCCTAATTATGTCATTATTTTCTATTTACATGTGTTACCCATTTTTGTTGTCCCTGTTTTTGAAAGTCTTCAATTGATGTGGCTTCTGTTATTTGATAATGAACTTTGTGATTCTGTAGTACCAGTTCATGATATCTGAAGAAGAATTCTTCTCTTTAGGATCTACAGGATTTCTTCAAAGTCATTTTTAATCATTGATCTGAGAAAATTACTGTATATGGTTTAGACTGAAGGAGTTGGACACAATCCATATCTGATGAGGCTATTTAAGAACATGACTTGAGTTCTTGGGTTAATATTTTGGTTTTGTACTAAATTACCTCAAGCATGGCCTAAGTTCAGTTACCTTATCTCCTGTACTAAGTTTGTTATAACCGATTTATACACTAATGTATTTAATATTTATTTATACTCCATCCTGAATGATTTTCTAAGTGTAGCTTAGATGCATTACAAGGCTAAAAGGACGAAGCACCCAGTGAGGTTTGAACTCACTACTCAGTCATAATTGTTCTAACAAAACATGCTTTCTAACCATTACACCTTGTCGAGGTGTCCCAAATGATTTTTTAAGTGTAGCTTAAATGTGGTACAAGGCTGAAAGTGTGGAGCAGACAGTTATGATTGAACTCATTACTAAGCTGTAATGGACCTAGTGAAACGTGCATGCTAACCATTACACAACCTCGAAGTGCCCAAATGGTGATTTTCTGTTATTTAAATGTAGCACAAGGCCAAAAATATATTGAACACTCTACTCAGCTGTAATTGTAACCATTACATCATGCTGAGGTGCCCTTCTTATCCCAACTTGAATGCCTATGTCATCAGGATAGTCACCCTCATCAGTACATTGACCTCAGGAGAGAAAACAGTGTGAACCTGTATTTTATACTGCAGTTATGATGAGTGTACCTTAGTTACAATTTCTGGGATAGACTGCATAACTTGGCATGATGAATACTTATAGAAAGCTAGTACACACAAATGCACTGTCATGATGACTTGTGACTTCATGCTAGCATAAGCATTGATAACTTCTGAACAGTTTCTTCTACGCATTTGCATTCATAGGGCTTCATGGTTTTTCAGGTACTTCCCAAACAGTGGCCCATGCTGGTATCATCTTGCAATGCTCATATTATCTAAGCACCATTTTCAATGAGATTCTAATATGGGTATCATGATTGGAATGCTAACATTTAACCACTCAGACACACACACACATATATATATATATATATATATATTAGGTTGGTGCAAAAATAATGTCGTTTTCTCACATAGTAACATATGTGAAAAAACGACATTATTTTTGCACCAACCTAATATAATGGATTCAATTGGAATTTGAACTTGGCTCTACTATTGCTCATTCAGGCCACTATCAACTACTCCACTATGCCTCCTAACCATTACATTAACTTATCTACTAATACTCTTTAGGAAAGTAATAATCCTCTTCTTTTCCCTTCAGCTATGGGTAAATAGCACGACAGACTGGGTTCTATAGCCTTGGATGGCAACTGGTCTAGGAAAAGTACAACTCTGAATTCAAAACCTCTGGAAGGTCATTTGGGGATCTTATGGCATGTAGTGTAACAGGTCTCTGTATTTGGTTGTTCAAAAGGTGTGGTTGGTTCTGCACAAAGCCTTCACCCCCACAATCAAATCATATGTGCTGGTGTCTGGGCTGTCATTTCCTAGGAGCTGAGATGCTTGACCCTCATACATCGAATATGAGGGAAGAGTCCACTATATATATATATATATATATATGCACCCCCCCCTTTTCATACATTGTAGTGGACACAGCCTGTTCCCAACATAAGTGACATAAGATTGGCTGCACTGTGAATGGGGGACTCAATCTGCACAGACTGAGGGATGTCCCATCTGACCAAAAATCTGTGTATTGCCTCACTAGATACCATAAGACGCCAGACTTGTTAACAACAGGGAGTGACTTTACGGGACACTGCAGTGCTACAGGAACAAATTTTGGTAACTGCCACATATATATAGCTATCTTTTATATATATATATATATATATATATATATATATATATATATCTATCTTTTATATATATATATATATATATATCTTTTATATATATATATATATATATATCTTTTATATATATATATATATATCTTTTATATATATATATATATATATCTTTTATATATATATATATATATCTTTTATATATATCTTTTATATATATCTTTTATATATATCTTTTATATATATCTTTTATATATATCTTTATATATATATATATATATATATATATATATATATATGTAAGAGTGCTCTCATTTCAATTTCATTAAAAGAATCACTAAGCATGAACAATTGCTGTAAATGGGTAAATGAAACAAAAATTATATAAATATCTTCAAGATACATTAATATTTTACATGTGACAACATTACTGAAAATTCAAATTTATTCAAATTTTGAGAACTTGCTTTGTTTCGTGGTATATCAATCCTTATGGGTCATTAAATGCCAAAATTTAATTTTCTTGGGATAATTGGTAATTTCTTTGACACAAATGTATTGCTGGTAATTTTATTTTATTTTTTTTTTTACAAAAACAATTTTGGAATTTAAATTTTTTTTTTTTTTTTTCCACAATGAAAATTTATTTGCTGCTATTTTTACTAGCAAACTTTTCATACTTTTACAGTGCATTGACACCAGTTTGGGGGTTAACTATTTTCCCATAGTTTGAGTGCTACCACTCCCAGGCCAGGGTGAACCTGGGAACAACAACAATTAAGATGTGGTTCTATGTTCCTCAAATCCTCTGATCAGAGGCCTTGCTACTGGATGTAGTTTATGAACTTAGCTTGAAACTTGCCCATGTTGGAAATTACTGATTGGGCTCCCTTTCTTTGGGTGGTATCCATTCAAGAAAAAACAATCTAGAAACCAACCTAAAAACTCAATTCAAAAACCAGCCTTAGAAGGGATTGCTTTCATAAGGCTCATCTTGACCTAGACACACCACCACTGCAATAGCTGCAGCACATGTGGTGCTCTCCGACCATTTTGGATTAGGGAACTCATGATGGGACAAAAACAGAATCAAGATGCCATTGCTTTTTCTTTTTCACTGAATAAATTGATTTTCAAACAAGAATCAGACATAACAGATTTGTTGCCCCCCTCCTCTTCAAGAATATGCTACAATTATATGCAATTCAATTAGTATGACTCTACAAAATGATTCATTTGTTTTTTATGACTTAACCTATTTAAGGTTATTCAAAGGCGAAACATTTTTGGATTGTAAATATTAGAGAATTTTCTGATATAAGTATACATTTCTCAAGAGTATTTGCACCTAAGTGAATATAATAAATGCAACTGTAACTGGAAATCAGTTCGCACACTTCCAATTCCAAGCCAATATATATTACACCACCTGCACATCCAAGCTTACAACACTTGATATCCTCAAAATGTCACCCATCTAGACACTGACCAGGCTCAATTTTGCTTAACATTGGTTATCAACTGAAAAACCAGTGTTTCAATGTGATATGACTGAGCCACAGCAAAATGAGACTGTGACAATGCTAACATCTTTTGAGACACGTCTGTCTTTTCATATCCGACAAATATTTGCTCTTCACTTCTGGTCACACTATCCATCCAGCTATTTATGATGAAAGATGAAACTGCCAATGGCAAGGCAAATGAAGCCATTGGAACAATATTGGCATGTAACATTTTACTTGTCTCTGCTATCAGAACATCGATATATTAAAAGATGATTGTGCCACTTGTTGCTTATATTGGACAAAGATACAAATTGTGTGGGTGGCAATATATTGTGCAGAGTAGCCATATTGCTATTTGCTTTGCCAGATTTTGATTGCTTAGAAAATAGAGTTAGCATATTTGAAGATGAAGTTGTGTTGATAAATTGGAAAAATATAATTTAGTGGAATTGGTAAAAGTGATTTTCAGTGTATCTGAAGGTGTGTGTACATAGGAGATTAAATGCATGCAGTTCTTCGCATAGGTAATAAAGCTAAAATATAATAGAATGAGTAAGGTAGAAGAAAAAAGAATGAAAGTAGAAGGAAAAATGGGGAGTGCAATAAAGAAAAAAAATGGAGAAAGAAAGATTGTGGGGGAAAAAAAGGCAAAAAGAACAGAGAGAAAGTAATTGTTTAGAAGATGAAGAAATGAAAGGTGATTGTGAGTTGGAAAAAAGTTGTAAATAAAGGAATTGAGTAAAAGAAGAGAAAAGAAATGTCAAAGAGAAAAGAAATGTCAAAGATAAAAAGTGTTCAGAAAAATTGGTGAGCAGAAAGAAAGAAAAAAAGGTAGAAGTAATCCCCCCCTCAAAAAAAAAAAAAGAAAAGAAAGAGAAGAGAGGATGAAAAGAGAAGAGAGGGTGAAAAGAGAGAACAAAGATAAAAATGAAGAGTTACAGAATATCAAGCACCTCATAAAATTTAAAGAGACACATTCCTTATTTGGCTTCAAGGAATTTTCAGTCAGAAATGAATTTTGCTTTCTCTTAGGTTGGGGTGTAAAGTAAAGATTTAAGGTTTATGGCTCATGTATTAAACTGGCATAAATCTGTGCTTATTTAGAACTTAGGAAAAGGTTAACATTGCAAAAATTAAAAGTCAGTGGAAGATGATGAAAGAGTAGAGAGTGAAGAGGGGAATAGAAGGAGTACACAGGGTAGAGGTGGAAAAAACTCTGCAGGGAGGGAAAGTGCGCAGAGAGGGTAGGTGGTCAGAAAGAGTGTGCAATGAGGGTGGGGGGGACAGAAAGAGTACAGAGTGAGTGTAGTAGAAGGGCAAAGAGAGAGAAACAGGAAGACAACAGAGATAGGGTGGTGAAAATAGAGGACAAAACGGAGAGAGAGAGAGAATGTAGAGGACAAAAACTGACACAAGGTAAAAGACAAAGCAGAGAGAGAGAGAAGCAAAGCAGAGGACAAAGCAGAGAGAGAGAGCAGCAAAGCAGAGGACAAAGCAGAGAGAGAGAGCGGCAAAGCAGAGGACAAAGCAGAGAGAGAGAGCGGCAAAGCAGAGGACAAAGCAGAGAGAGAGAGCGGCAAAGCAGAGGACAAAGCAGAGAGAGAGAGCGGCAAAGCAGATAGAGAGCGCGGCAAAGCAGATAGAGAGCGCGGCAAAGCAGAGAGAGAGCGCGGCAAAGCAGAGAGAGAGCGCGGCAAAGCAGAGAGAGAGAGCGGCAAAACAGAGGACAAAGTAGAGAGAGTGGCACAAGTAGAGGACAAAGCAGAGAGAGTGGCACAAGTAGAGGACAAAGCAGAGAGAGTGGCACAAGTAGAGGACAAAGCAGAGAGAGTGGCACAAGTAGAGGACAAAGCAGAGAGAGTGGCACAAGTAGAGGACAAAGCAGAGAGAGTGGCACAAGTAGAGGACAAAGCAGAGAGAGTGGCACAAGTAGAGGACAAAGCAGAGAGAGTGGCACAAGTAGAGGACAAAGCAGAGAGAGTGGCACAAGTAGAGGACAAAGCAGAGAGAGTGGCACAAGTAGAGGACAAAGCAGAGAGAGTGGCACAAGTAGAGGACAAAGCAGAGAGAGTGGCACAGTAGAGGACAAAGCAGAGAGAGTGGCAAAGCAGAGGACAAAGCAGAGAGAGTGGCAAAGCAGAGGACAAAGCAGAGAGAGTGGCAAAGTAGAGGACAAAGCAGAGAGATATAAACAGATTCTTTTTCTTATCTGCAAATTCCATGACCGTTGGGAAAGTATTGTATGGTTTCCCACTGGTTTTCTGGTTTGGAATTCTTTACCCACAAGTCAGTCATGTTGGAGAGGACTGACTCTGCACAAGTCCAGGTCATCTTTTCCTGTGGTGTCTATGAAAACTTTGCACCTCTGTAAAGACAGGGCTCCACTGATTGGACATTTAGGGTCACATGACCATTCAAAGAGAGTGCATGCTAACAGGGAAGGAGAAAAGAAAGTTATCCAGACAATATCAATGTACTATAACAAACTAGAAAATGATAGACACATTTTTTTCTAATGATATTTATATACTAAATCATGAGATCTCCAAGCCAATCTGCCTTCCACAAAGCTATCTTTAAGGTCATGTCTCTAATAGGTAAATAAGAAAAAATATAAAAACTGCAAAAATGCTTACTGGTGTGAATAGCTTTTTAATGAAGCCAATGCCACAACATGTTTGCTCAAGAATTCTTATTTATTTTGTAATTTCTCTTCTTTTCACCAAGATTATGCCAGTTGATGTGAAAAATTAGGACAAGAAAACTTAAAAGGAAAGAGGTTTCTTGTTTGGAAGTTTGTTTTTTTTAAAAACACCGATCAAAAGGCTCAAATAAATTTCAGATATTTTCCATTATAATGACAATGGTAATATCAGCCTTTTTCATATAAGGAAATGGTCAGCATTCACTGATTGAGCAGCCAATGATGTTTCCAGGTGAAATTTATAAAATCTCTCTCTTAAAACAACTGTTCAGGAAAATAGGTCATCTCAAGTCCGGTAGCTGTTAGCATCCTTTTCAGTACTGAAACACGTTTTTTTTTTTAATCCTTTTATTTCAAGTAGTGTGGAATGTCAACAGTTTTTTTTCTCTGACTTACATGTGCTATTAATTTTAGTTGTTACTGTTGTCTAAAGTCCTCAAAGTCATCAGAACTGAAGTCGCATTTTGAGGATATCAAATCTCTTTGCTAACCACACAGATAGATATACATGTGATGCTGAAAAGTTCTAAGCTCAGTCTACTTTCCAATAATGTCCTCGGTAAAGAGCAGCCTGGCACTATCTCAGTCACAACTGTTACTGCTAATATAAGCATGTGATAGGAAGTCTTCAACATCCGGTTTGTTGTCACTTATTTTCTTTTATTTTATTCTCTTTTGGTCAAGTGGGTGGCAGCTTTTAAAGACACCACTTCAGACTTTATTGCTTGTCATAAAACATAAAACGTTTAAGACAGAGATAAAAGCACACACCATGCCCTCTCATGTGTGTTCTCCATAGTGTCACAATCGTACCCCTCTTTTGTTTTTGTTTCATATGCTTAGTTCAACAGGAAAACATACTGATTTAACAAAGATATAATTCAAACTGATGCCTTTTTTCTTGTCACATTCTTGATAATTCAATTACATTTTTATTCATTTATTTTTCAAAGGATGAATATTGATAAATTGCTGTTTAGTTAAAAATTAAAATCATTGTAGGTGACTTGAATCAAGCTCTGTCTGGGAATTGTGTATTGATTGTTCATTTTTTTTTTATAACTTAAACTTATCAACCTTTTGCAGGTTACTGGAAGGTAACAGAAATGAGGAGACCAGGGACTGAATATGTGAGCAACGATGAAATTTTATAGAAAATAGAAATGAAAAGGACACTAATTAGAACCAGAAAGAGGCTGTTAAAATTTCTATGGTGCATAATGAGGAAAGAGGGCTTGTAAAATTTGACACTCACAGGACATATTGAGGAACAGAGGAAAACAGGGCATAACCTACCTAATGAGCTCATGTAAACAGATTGCAGAACAGGGTTTATGAAAGATAAAAAAAATGTTTAGAGAGCCATGATGACCAACACTCTGAAGAGACAAGGTACATAGATGCAAAATTCTGGGGTGGGGGGAAATAATGATTTACTGACAAGTCATTAATTAATCTATAGCTGGGGTGGGAGTACCATTCCAAAGTTATTTGTGCCTAGGTGAATACAAGGAACCCAACTGGAATTAGAACTCAGCTCTCAATTTCCAATTGCAAGCTGTTATGCATTACAGCACACACACACACATCTGAATTTAGAACGCCTGATATTCCAAAGTCGTCACTCATGTAGGTATGGACCAGGTGTAACATTGCTTAACTTTGGTGATTCTACAAGAACTGATGTTTCAACGTAATATAAGTCAGGAATTGTGAAATTACTACTTTTACTCTAATAACAATGACAATAGATAAGTAAAAAGTAATTGCATTGAAATAAGAGAAACTGTTTCTCGGATTTCAGATTTGAAAAAAATCTGTCCTTTTTTTTCTTAAAAAAAATCTTCTCAAAATAAGAAAAATACAACAAAACTAAGTTAGGATTTGAGAAAAGACGATTACATATAAAAATAAGATAGATCATAAAAATAGAAAAATCCTTTAGAATTTTAAAGATTTTCTGGATTAGAAAACTTTATTTTCCATTTATTCTTTTAATCTTGGAAATTTTCAATATTTCGAATATTTTTATTCTATTGATTTTCGAATAAACAAAAAACATCATATGATTCGTGTCCATCTTTTCAGACAAAGAAAAAATATTTACAAAATATTTTAAAAAGTATGATAATCACCAAATGATAGACATTTCTTTCAATATTTAAAATAAAAAATTTTGAAATGAAAAAATATAAGGTTTGTTAATCATTTTTACAAATGTTTTGGAGAGAGAAAAAAAAAATGAAAGAATTTTGTGAAAGGGATGCTAAATTTTCTGATATATGATTAGAGATAAGAATTTTTAAGATTATAATTCTTTTGGAATTTTATGATTATTTCATAACAATGAAGAGAAAAAGATGAAAGGAATTGGAAAATGGCAGAAGACCTAAAAAAAGAATGTTAAATTAAAAATGAAGAAAGAATTCTAAAAAAGGGAAATAAACATGCAAGTGGAAAAAAAAAAAAGTAAAAGTAAAAGTATTGAAATAAGGTAAGAAAAAAGAAAATTTAAGACCTTTCCAAGAAAATTCTACATATTTTTAAATTGGTTGCCTATTACAGAAAATTATGAAAGATAAAAAAAAAAAAGTTCTCCATATATGTGACTATTTTTTAAGGTCTGCAGTATTTTCAACCAACCTTCAGACCATGATAATTATCAGAATTGACAAGCTCAAATTGACTCAATGCATTTGAGGATAGATTCTAATAACATTTCAAAGATTTTGCTGAAGGAATATTAAGTTAAAAAATAAAACTGAATTAAAAATTGTGTCAAAAAAAAAAAAAAAAAAAAAATTAAATCCCCCTGCCCCCAAAATAATTTTTTTTATCTTAAATACGAAAATCAAATTCAGTTGGAGCTGAACTTGATTTTCATACACATGTGACTGAATAGAATTGGAAAAATATCTAAGTTAGTGGGTGCAAAAGTGAATAGCGATTTAATGAAAATTTATCCAAACCTATCAATCTTGGGTGTTATATTTTATCTATTGCAGATTTGCATCTGAAAAATGCATTCACATGCCTATCAAAGTGCTTATCACCTAAAAATACACTGCACATTTTTGAGTTAGGCTCATTATTAGAGTAACGGGCAAAGATATCTGAGTTCCTATCACTCAGGCTGAATTGAGAAAACTCATTGAGACATCCACTGAAGAAACTTTTCATTTGTAGAAGTGTTGTGGAAGTCACAAGTCTGCGTGGGGGGGGTGTCATAATTCCAGAGATCATAAATGATACTTGGAAGTCAAACAGCAGAAAAGGCTTATGGTGTAAATCCAAAGGAGCAAAAAAAAAAAAAAAAAAAGAAGAAAATCCAAAGAAAAAAAAAAGAAGAAAATCCAAAGAAAAAAAAAAAAAGAAAATCCAAAGAAAAAAAAAAAAAGAAAATCCAAAGAAAAAAAAAAAAGAAAATCCAAAGAAAAAAAAAAAAAGAAAATCCAAAGAAAAAAAAAAAAAGAAAATCCAAAGAAAAAAAAAAAAAGAAAATCCAAAGAAAAAAAAAAAAAGAAAATCCAAAGAAAAAAAAAAAAGAAAATACAAAGAAAGAAAAAAAAAAAAATGGAACCAATGATAATTAGTCACTTTAGTTCAGTTAATATGTTAATCAGTTTTCCTATGAAATCCTGTTAAAAGTTCATGAGTATCATTGCAAGTCAGAATTGAATTTAAAAGAAATATCATTTTACAATTTAATTTCATTTTCCATGGAATCAAAATTGTCTACATTGAAAAATTTTATCTCTACCATTCAACAGGAAGAGACACATTTTGGTTTTCTAAGCAACTGTACTCAGATTTGACTAAATTTTAAGCAATTTCACTAATGACATCAGTGTAGCTTAAATAAACGAATAGAAGGAAAAATAAAATTTAATTTTTTTTTTTTAATCATTTCACTCCAAGCAAGGCAATAAAGCCATTAATATGCAAGGGGGTTGCTAAGTGTGAGAGAACGAGAAAAAAAATTTCCCTTCGCAAATCTATTTCTGGTAAGAATTTCCCTTCGCTGGTAATGTTTTTCAAAAAATATATTACTGGTAATATTTTTTTTTTTTTTTTTTTACAGAATATTCCTGGTATTAAAACCTGTTTTTACACTTTCATAGTGTTTTGACCCCAGCTTGGTAGTTAACAATTTGCCCATAATTTGATTCCTAACTGGTGCTACCACCCTGGAATTCAGAGGTGGTTACATGTTCCTCAAAACCACCTGATCAGAAGCCTTGTTGTTGGACACATTTTATCACCATACCCAGGATGACATCTAAGATGATCATCTGACCATGTGTTACTAACCTTTGTGCAATGTGTGTGTGTATATATATATATATATATATATATATGAAAAAGTAGATATTCAGTAATGAAAAATAAAACATGCACACAAAATGTATTGATTATACAAACATATCAATAATAAAGACTAGAAACTCCTAACCTCATATTACCATATATATATGAGAGAGAGAGACAAGCTAGTTGTATTAAATGTTTAACATGTGAGTAAGTTGTTGAAATTATCTTTCACTACAGAAGATAAGATTTTAAAATTATAATATTTAAATTAAAACAATTTTTACCCTTGCAAATGTGATCTGAGGAACCTGGTAAAAAACCCCACCTTCCTGGGGAAATAAAATATAATCAATGAACCCTTAAGGTTGCCTGTTTTCTAATTAATATATATATATATATATTTTATTTATTTATTTTTTTAGTGGATACTCATATTTGAGTAAAAACACAATTTAGAAATATGGACTCTCCGATAGGATTCATCTACTGACCTCTGCTGGAGAGCACATATATTTTTCGGTAATAGAATTTCTCAAATATTCTTGCTGGGAGATGATAAATATACAGCTTAATAAATAAATGGTGTGTCTTCTCAAAGATGAATATTCACTAAAGGAACTTTTAAAGTGATAAAAATCTCTAGGATTGATAAAATAATAATGCATTTTCTTAGGAAATTACTTTTTACAAAAAATCTACAGGTGACACTGCATTGATGACAGAAACAAGAAAAACTACAGAACATCCTAGACAAGGTAGTAAAGGAAAGTGTGAAGAAAGGACTAATCATCATTTGCATTAAGACAGCAAGTTTGGTTGTTAGAAAAAGAAACAGATGTGAGCTATGAATTGGAGATGTCAAAATCAAACAAGTACGAAAGTTTAAAGTGGGAAGCCATTTTAACATATGACAGAAAGTGTGATACTGTAATGATAAGTCATGTTGGAATAGCAGAATATGTCTTCCAAAAGACAAACCGTTAAGAACTGGGAAAATTTTACTTGAAATCCTAATGAATGTTAAACAGTCTCCCCGCAGAATAAAAGTCAACTGGAGGCAACAGAAATTCGGTTTTACAAAAATGCTGAGAATACCATAGTCAGGTCATGTGAGAATGAAGGAAGTTTTAATGAAAATGGAAAAAAAAAATGCCACATTAAAATGAATAAGTTTCTGGGACAGAAATTGCCAAGAATTACAAGGGATAGGAAATTTTGGAGAGCCATGATTGTCTACAACTTGAAGGGACGTTGTACATATAACAAGAAAAAAAAAGAAAACATAATATTCAGTATATGTCTGTAGTTTTTTTTATTTTTTTTAAGCTTAGCGCCCCGAGCAAGGCAGGAAGCCACTAGGATGCAGAGGGGTTGCAGAAGATTTGTAGCAAGAGCAGATAGGAGTGATAGAAGAAAGGATGAAGGGAAGGGTAGTGTGTAGATCAAGGTAACTGGAGATGTCGATTGACATTACATTTGAATAGTTGGAGATTATAGCTATCAGGGAAACAGTAATTGGGAAGGGTGTTCCACAGGCGAGAGGTGCGAGGTATGAAGCTACTGGAGTAGAAGAGACGGCTACATTTTAAAGTTTCTACAGTGTAAGGGTGAGAGCGGGATGCCAGCCTTGTAAGGTGCTTGTATTCATGGAGACTGGGGACCAGGGAAAGCAGCTCATCGGAGCAATTGCCATGAAAGTATTTGTAGAAGAGACAGAGAGAGGCGACGGCGCTTCTGTGAGATAGTAGGATTAGGTAGAAATAACATACAAAAATATACACTTTCCTCTTTACTAAGTGAGTGACAAAGAAAACTCTCTCTCCCTCTCTTCTATATATTTCCTTTCCTAGTGAACATCATAAAAAACAAAACAAAAAAACAATGACAACGTCCCACCAAAAATCAAACAAAAAACACGGATGTATCAGCCCCAATAAAAAGAAAACCACATACAAGACTAGAGATGCCGCAATGGAGAGGAACTTGATTTGAGGTAGCAGTTCAAGATGCAAGGGTTGGTGATTCATTGACTGTGAATTTGACCTGGCGTACAAATCCAGAAGAAGGATGAATGCAACAAATTAATTTCCATCATCCAGAAGGAACACAATAACCCTGTATGAACTCTCAAATCACAAAAAGAACTATGACAATAGTCAACGATTTAAACACTGTAACCAAATGGTGTCAACAATAAATGGTACGACAGACAATAAATTTGGTCTTTACTTCATCTCTAGATACCATGTTTATATTTCTGAGATTAGGCATTGTAACTATTTACACTATTTAGATTGTCATCTTCATCTTTGTCATATTCATGATGATTTGGCCATTGTATACTACAGCCTTTTTCAGGTGATATATGTTGGACATGTGGCCTAGTGGATAAAAGCATTGGTTGAGTAATTCAAAATGTGACTCGACTGAAAGGGTTTTGAGTTCAATACCTGGCAACATCAGAGAGAACAAAATCTTGGAAAGTTGAGTTACTAAAGGGATTTAACTGAAACTGAGATATCCAAAAAAAGGCATGGCATGAGGAATTAGAAAAATCTATCCTGGTGGATAGAAATAGTTCGGTTTGAAATTCCAAAATATATGACCTGCAGAGTGTCAGAGTGAACAATGGCTGAAACATGATGAATATGCAATAAAGACGAGGACAACACTCTGAACAATGTAAATAGTTTTCAGTGTTTACTACATTCAACTCAAGTTTTAAGTTAGTATTATTTTTTTATAGTTTGCTTTATGTTGGCATATCAGTGTATATAATTTGAAATGAGCAATTCCTGAATGCATTTCATATTAAATGAAACCCTCACCCCGACCAGTTTTCCAGTTAATTAATATTTAGGCGATGTTACATGACCTTGAATTTTCTCCCTGCTGTCTGCCTTTTATAATTTCTCAAAATGAAACGAAAGAATAAATAGGTCTTTAATTACCATGATAGTTTAATGTGCTATCATTAGATTAATTCATCTTGTTTTTGCTGTGCTTAAGTTAAGGTATTCTCAACTTAAATTGAATTTTACTCCATGCAACTGTAACAAGTGAATTTGAATATTGGCTGCTGTCAGGATCATAGCAGTGATGGACTGGCCCATCGGAATACAGAGAAATTTCCCAGTGGGACCCTGAAATGAGTGTCTATCACTTTAGTAATAACCAAAGAAAATAAAAACTAAAAAAAAAATAAAGAAAAATATTGCATAGATGTTGGGAAGATTTAACTAAGACCTCTTTAATGATATAATTTTTTTGGTAGATAATGTATATCCTTAGTTTCTTTTTTAATGAGGCTTTTTTTTTTTTTTTAATTTTTAAGGATATTTTTAAAATTTTTCTAGTGTTTGTATTATGCATGCATTAACATAAATATTGAATAAATTGATTTTATTTGCCTAAAACCTTTACATTTATTTGATTCCTTTCACTATATTTTGGGATTATGTGGGTTCTTTTGATTGGGCCCTTTTACAAGTTTTCTCAGAAATTTTTGACCCAGTTTGCCACTGGACCATAGTGACATTGTGAATGTTACAATCCTTTCATCAGCTGCATAGTATATGCTTATCCTCTCCAAGAAAGATAAAAATATATGAAATATGTAGCAAGACATGAAATATGCATGCCATTTTGATAGATGAACAGATTAATCTGTTCAAATAACTTCAGCTGTTTGGTAGCTCTTTATACGATATATTCTTGTGTATAAGCTTAATTCATGTATAGTGCGACCACTGAATTTTTTTGTGAAAAAGCCGATTCTTTTCATATAACTCATGTATAATGCAACCCCTGCTTCTGAACAATATTAGTAGCCCTAACATAGCCAAATATTGCATCGCCCAAGACATATTTTATAGCAAATAAATGGACTTCATTTCGTTTTTGTACAAAACTACCACAAAATGGTAAGAAAAAAACTATTTACAATAAAAAATATGATATAAAAGTTTAGATACCTCACTTTTCTTTTGTTCCTGCTTGACTATGGTAGCTCCTTTACCCTGGGCCTGCTTAGACCTAGATGGCCTAAGTTTCTTCCCTTTTGTCTATACATTAAGAGCAAAACATTATCTATGTATGCCACTTAAAAATAGGTACCATTTGAAAAACACTGGTGTAAGCATGCACAAATGAAGACCAATACAAATTGGAGAAAAGAACATTGTTAATTCTTCATTCATATTAGTATATATAGATTTTAATTGGCACACATAGTGAATGATGTTCTACTGTTCATGTAGCAACAGAAAGGAAGAATCTAGGCTATAGGAGGCAGGATAAAGGAGCTTAAATTTTAACCGCAATGAATAAAGAACTCAACTGTGTATAGTGAAACCAGTCAACAAAAATGCATGATTTTTAATCACTTTGAAAAATTAAATGTATATTTTTTTTTTGTGTCTCCACTTGATCAAAACTGGTCATAGCTTTTCTAAAATTAGTCCCTGCAAGTCGTACCCACCACTGCAGAACAGATGTTATGGAACAATCCTGAGGATTCTGTCCAAGCAGAGGGGAGAGAACAACAGATACAACAGCAGCATCTCCTTTGATATGAAAAGTATTACCCTCTATTTTTTATGTAAGACAAAACAAACTGATAATAGAAACTTGTTCTATACAAGACTATATGCAGTCTTTGTAATGAAGATATCATGTCACAATAGTCCTGGATGTGATGTTAAACTAAATATGACAGTAATGTGTCTGATCAGAAGATTGAAAGTTTTGAGGAGAGTGGAACCACCTTTTAATTGCTGTTGTTCCCAGGTGAAACCTGATCCAGGGTGGTACTACCTGTTAGGGTCCCAGCTATGGGCAAATAGTGAACACCCAAATATAAAAATAAAAGTATAAAAATATATTTTCATAAAAAGAATACCAAGAATACATTTTTACATTAAAAATAAATGACCAGCAAGACATATTTACAGAAAAGTGACCAGCAAGACATATTTACGGAAAAGTGACCAGCAAGACATATTTACGGAAAAGTGACCAGCAAGACATATTTACGGAAAAGTGACCAGCAAGACATATTTACAGAAAAGTGACCAGCAAGACATATTTACAGAAAAGTGACCAGCGAGACATATTTACAGAAAAGTGACCAGCAAGACATATTTACAGAAAAGTGACCAGCAAGACATATTTACAGAAAAGTGACCAGCAAGACATATTTACAGAAAAGTGACCAGCAAGACATATTTACAGAAAAGTGACCAGCAAGACATTTTGTAGTTGAAGGCATACAATTACATTCAAAATATGTAGTTGAAGCCATCTGTTCAAAATATTTAGATCTTGGCATTAAATAGCCCATAGATGTGCTGATATGCCACTCAACAAAATCAACAACCGATATGAATAAACTTTCATGACATTAAACCATATATCCTACAATTTCTGAAAAATCAAACTGTGTTCCAAAACATAACCTCAACAAAAACTACAAAGAAAGAAACACCCATATAACTACCTCTAGTAATTATGTCCACACAAACATGTATATGGAAAAAAGCTGAGTATCATCTACCATGTATTCAATTGTGAAAGCAGAATAATTTTTTATTATAATACTTCAAAGCTCCTGAGAAAATTAAATTTTGATATTAAATGATCCATAAGTTGATATGCCATAAAAAAAAAAAAAAAAAAAAAAAAAAAAAAATCAAATATCACATCACAGATCCTATAACACATTAGAGTTTTCTGCATACCACATTTACTGCAGTCATGTCAGTAGTGGGGGTGTAGCTTGAGAAATCTCAAGGTTCTTGACAAAATCCAAAGAAGGATCTGTAAAGTAATCAATCCTGATCTGACATATCAACATCAGTCTTATTCCTACCAACATGGTATTGCTTCCTCATGTCTTTTCTACAAATATTTTCCCAGAAACTGCTCTGACCAGCTTTTATCCCTAGTGCCCTGACTAGATGAATTTAAGTGTGCTACTAGTTTGTCATCTCGGTCCCACCTGTTTACTGTTGAAATAGCTAAATGCAACAGTCACTTCTACTCCAATCATTTTTTTTCCCGCACTTCCCACTCTTGGAACTCCCTTCTGTTTACTTGCTCCCTTGATAACTACAATCTTCAAAAATATAAATGCAATGTCAATTACCATCTTCTGCCTTCTTGAATCCCATTCCTCTTTTGTCCTTTCCTCAATCCTCTTTATCCAAAGTCTTCTCTTTCATTTCTTGTAACCTTTTGTGTACTAGTGACATTCCCGCTTTGCTTGCAGTGAAATGATTAAAAATTAAAATAAATAAAAATAAATTGATCGAACTTCCTTTTCAGATTGTTTTTTTTTCTCCTAGACTGGTTGTCAGCCATGGCTAGAGAGCTAAAGCTGCCTTGCCACTTAATCCATAGATTTTAAATGAAGCTAATTTTAAAATACAATTATGAAGTAAAACTTACATTGTTCAGACTATCATCCTCACACTCTTTGGCACAGTGGATAAAGTCATTAGTTAGATTCAGTGACAGGACCCAAAGAGTGTGAGTTCAATACCTGGTTAAGGCAGTGGAGAACTTGGAGAGGGGAATTAACAGGAGATAACTGATAACTGACATCCATTAGAGATGACATGTGGAACTAGAACAGTCTAGCCCAACAAGCAAAATAAAAAGTTCAGTTCGATATTCCAACCACATGAAGAAGGCCGGAGTGTACAACGGCCGAAACGTTGTGATAAATATGGCAACAAAGATGAGGATGATAGTTCAAACAATGTAAATAATGTACATAATACCTTATCTCAGAAATATAGACAGATACTAAAAGAAACTTTAATGTGATTTCATTAACCTTTTGAGCAAAGAGGATTTTGAACAAAGTGGATTATCAAATAGTGGAGAATACTTTATAATGTCTCATCACAATTTGCAAAATTAATTTAGTTCCCATTTCTGGTGTGTGGTGCATAAGTGAGACACTGTCTTTGGTGACAGTTTGCTCGCAGCTTTCTGGGTTTCAAAGTACAATGGGTCAGAAGACCAAAATGCAATGCCTACTTAAGAAAATAAGTATTTTGAAGCCAGTTCTTCAAAAGAACTTTTTGCATTTCTTGCCACAAAGTTACAAAACTCTTTGTAGTTAGAAAATCTGATTCAAAAGAAAACTTCAATGACATTTCTTGATGATCATCAAAATGAAAGCCATGTTTGATGATCTCTTGCAAAACTGCAAACACTGTGGGCAAAGTGGGTCAACAAAATGGGAATATCAGCTGTTAACTTATAATTTGTTGACAAGCAGCCAGTGCTACTTAGATTTGAAATTTATAAAATATTTCTATTGAAATAGGTCAGGGAAATATGTTTCTCAAGTCCAGTAACTGTTATTGCACTTTACAGTATTGTGAGAGGCTTCCTTTCTAAACATTTGTTTGAAATAGTATAGAATGTCAGCATCTTAATGTCATTATTTGATCTTCAAGTTACATGTGCTATCCTTTTTAGTTGTTGCCCATCCTCTTAAGTGATGTAATTTGTTATATGATAGAGTTCTTTGTGATTCTGTTGCATGAGTCCACAAGGTTCAAAGAAGGATGGTCCTCACTTAGACCAACTTGCTTCATTTGCTCAAAGCCATTTTGAATAATTTGTCTTAAAAACAGTTGTATACAGCTGGCAGTTTAGATATTTCTGAACGAGTCTGGTACCATGCATGACACGTAGGGCTGGCTCAAGATACTAGCAACTCAGGTAGTTGCCATCAAGGTTGAGGGTGCTATTATGCCCCCATATCATGGGATTTTCCAAAACTAAAGTTTATAAAAGCATACTGGTGGTTGTCCATGACTCAATGACAGATTAAATTCTTTGGCTGTTTTGTCAATAGAAAATGATCTTGTAAAAAAGGTAAGTGTACAAAGGGCCCAGAAAAGATTTACAGATCTAAAGGCTAGAAAATAATGTTTCAAATCAGATAATGAATGTTTTCTTTAGCTTGTATTAAGTTGTATATTGTAATAAAATCATTATTCTACATTTACAGTTATTTTCCTTGTGAGAATTAAAAAAAAAAAAATCTACTTTTAAGGGTGCTGAAATTCTGCTTGCCCAGGATTCCAGCAACCCTAGGGTAGACACAGAATGTACCTGTATGTCTAAAATTTATTTATAATCGTTTACAGTAAGTCAATGATGCTGCAGGCATATTATTAATGATAATTAGCATGTCAGCAGTATATTATGGAATTGGTATTACATACATTCTGTTAGTCTGGCAAAAAGGATAATCCACTATGGTTCATGGAACCAAGAGTCCTGAAAATTGGTGGTGTACTCAGGGCTGGCTCAAGAACTTAGGCAGTCACCCAGGGTGCCATCATGCCACCATTCCATGTATTTGGGATCTTCCAAATCTAAAGTTTATAAAAACACTTGTGGTTGTCCATGACTCAAGATGTTAAATTCTTTGGCTATTTTGTCGATAGAAAATGATTTTGTAAAGATGATAAGTGTACAAAGTGGCTAGAAAATATGTTTTAGGTAGGATAATGAATGTTTTCTTTAACTTGTATTAAGTTGTAAATTGTAATAAACTCATTCTACATTTTCAGTTTTTCTCCCTGTGAAAAATTAAAAAAAATATTATACTTATAAGGGTGTTTAAGCTTAGCTTTTCTGTGGTGTGGGGGTCAGCAACCCTATGGAAGACACTGACGACGCCCATATGAATGTATCAATCTGACAAGGCTATTTAAGAACATGCTTCAAGTTTTAGGATAATGTTTTAGTTTTGTAGTAATTTGTGGGTGAATAGGCTATTTTTTTATGTGTGCCAGCAGTCACCAAAATGTGGGTGGTTATTCACTATTCACTCACACCATAGCAGCAGAAATAAACCTTGCGTTCTGAGATAAAAGCATACTTGACAGCAAATGAAACGTCCACACAACAAGAAAAGTATAGAAAATTGTATGTTAATTTTATACAATTTATTTATATTATTCGTGTGTGTATTCTTTAGGTTACAATTATCTTATGGTACATGTAATAAATAGGAGAAATTACTGTGATATTACACACCAAATCACAGAGAGAAGTTAGACATGTATTGCCAATACCAAGGTTCGTGATGAAGAGATTGAATTTATGTGTTTTAGTGTGAAGTCTGTATTTCTAGCAGGAAATAGTTTTTGTTGCATGCTGGGAGTATTTTTTTCTTATTTATTTTATACAACATTTTTATGTTATTTTATTTTATTTAAAATTTATATTATTATTATTTGATACTTTATTTTTTATTTATTTATAATAATAATCCTACAAATTCTTCTGTCTTCCTTAATTTTGTTCTTTTATTGTCCTTT
This sequence comes from Acanthosepion lycidas, assembly GCA_963932145.1. Classification (NCBI taxonomy): domain Eukaryota; kingdom Metazoa; phylum Mollusca; class Cephalopoda; order Sepiida; family Sepiidae; genus Acanthosepion; species Acanthosepion lycidas. Next base: position 41,061,087 of record OZ010597.1, on the reverse strand, counting down.
CTCTTCCCTAAAGTCTTCTCATTCTCTTTCACTCCCAAGTAACCCATTGCATCTTAGCGGTATTATCACCATCTTCTGTCTTCCTGAAACCTGTTCTTTTATAGTCCTTTCTCCTCATTAAAGTTTCATTCTCAGTAACCCTTTGTGGTGTCTTTGTGTCACTGAGGTCTTCATTGGGGTGAAATGATTAAAAACATTTTTGTAGTGACTGGCAAAACTACTCCTAGAACAGCCTATTTTCTAATCAATTTCCTATATTAAATTTGTTCTGACTGATCCATACAGTATGGTATTTGAAATATTTAGTAATTCCACAGCCTGAATTTTTATTATAGATTCAAGTGTAGGAGCCATCATTGTTTTCATTCCAATTCATAGTTGATGTTTTTATGAAAAGGTTTATCTTGAGTCCTATTCCTTGTAATACTAGGTAGAGGATGTTGATTTTTTTTGTTCAAAGATCATTCTTATCCCAACCATAAATACCCAGGTCATCGGCATAGCCCCCACCCCGGGCCTCATCATTAGTACACTGATCTTGGGAGAGAGAGTCAGAACACGGCTTTCTACCAGTATATTTGTTTGGGATGGCGACATGGAAGGAATCAGTGACCATCACTCGACATCTGGACTTGATGTAATGATGCCCAAATCAGAAGAGAATGCTAAATTCGACCTGCGAATTATACTGCAACACGATAAACCACTTCTCTCAATCATCAAAAAATAAAATATTTTAGTGTTCTTTTATGATTTTTATTTTAAATTTAACAGAATTTTACTTCTTTCATAAAAAAGTAAAATATGAATTCACTTAATTTAAAAATGAAATGCAATTGTTACATTTATTCCCAGTTATTTGTTGCATATCATAAAATTTGGTTCAAGCTGAGCACACCCTCAATTTAAGCACACTAAAAAAATTAAGTGAACATGTCTAATGATAGCGGATTAAGACATGATAATCGATGACCTATTTATTTTTTAGCTTCCCTGAGAGAAATTATGGAATACAAACAATCAGAAGAATATTCAAGGTCACTGAACATAACGTTTATTAATTGGTTGAAAAAAAAAAAATAAAAATAAAAAAAACTTTTGTCAGGAATCTTCAGTATGGAATGCTGTCAGTAGAAATCCTTTCTAAATTTTAAAATTTGCAACAAATAGGGGCCACCCTTATATGTACACCGTGCGATGGATAAATTGTCATCAAAATTATGCAAAAATGAAAAAAAAACACTGATATCTCATTTTAACAGATATTTACCAAAATTGCACAGAAATATCTTTGAACACTAAAGAGTAAATTTATTCAATAAAATTGCCATTGGCTTCAACCATGGCCTTCAGATGACTCTCGAATCTCTTGCAACTCTTTTGGATGATCTCCTTGTTTAAGGTGGTGAATGATATAATTCTTGCCTTCAGTTCATCTTTGGAGTTACAAGGCGCTTTTTTGGTATCTCGCTCAACTGCACCCCCACACATAAGAGAGAGAGAGTTAGGTGGCCAGATGTAAGGGGTGATATGCTCACAAAAATTGTCTGACATCCATCACTGGGTTCTCCTTCTTGTGTGGAATGGTGTAGAATTCTATTGCCAGATACCGGGTCTTCCAGCAACCATCCTTTTGACCTTGGGCGGTACTACCTCCTCAAGGCATTTGATGTAGGCTTCCATGTTGAGTATGAGGCTCTGGAGGCATAACATTGCCCTCTGACTCCAACTCTTTCCAAATCCTCTGCACAATTTCAGATCGACACCCAAAGGATCTTCTGGCATGAATGCCAAGCAGTAAAGCATGGCATTACCAAATTTCTGGTAGAGTGAATTGCATCTTGGTTCTCTTTCTCCCACAGAAAATGCCCAACTGACCCTACTATACTGTACAGTTGACAAAATCCCAAACTATGTATTTAGTGGATATACATGTTTTAGTAAGCAACTGTTTTTCAAACAGGGTCTACTGGTTTAGAGATTGAAAGTCTTCATGAAAATCATTAAAAAGGGGAAAACAGGTTTAATTAATTTCACCATATAAAAAAATGTCTGCCCAAACTTGTGTACCCAGTAAATAATATTTATTATATATTGTCTTAAATAACACTAAATTGTAAATAAATTTGTTCTCTTCGTGCCATTTGAGGTATTCGCATCTGATAAACAATGTCTGGCTATTAAATTCTCTTCAAATTCTATTCTTGATTCATCTGGAGTAACTTTGCCTGATTTTTCACTTAAAACCGAGACTCTGTTGAGCGATATGATTTCTGCAATCATCTCTAAACTAGATTCCCTCAAAACATGTCAACTTGATATCTTTGCAATGGTCCTTAAGAAATATACCCCTGTACTTGTTGTTCCTCTAAGCTCTACAATAAATGTCTTGCTGCTTGTCACTTTCTTGCTTGTTGGAAATCCTCTTCTATAGTGCCAGTCTTAAAGAACTTATACAGATTATCTCTAATCAAATTTGAATTGGTTAAGCATCTCACCCCACTTCTTTCAGACAAGTAATATGGCATTCACTTCTTAAGGTTAACTGTTGATTACTTATAAAAATTTATTTTAAAAAGAAACTGATTTTAATTTTAAAGATAGATGTGACTGTCTCCAAACTGTTTAGACAAGATGTGGCTATATAGCCTTTACTCCCCAACCTCCCAGAGCATACTTAAAAATAAAACATGTCGGCAAGCAAATCATCTCCAAAAACAGTAGCAAGGATTGTCAATGAATCTTTGCTGACATTCAAACTTTTTCTCTTCTTTTTATTGTGGATAAACTCCTAAAAGTCTTTTCTAAATCACAGCTTTTTATGTAGACCAACTGCACAAAAACTAACTCAACTAAAGACTATTTTTACTCCTTTTTTTGACTCTTTAAATTCATGTCCATCTGTAAATACAAATCATTTAATTAACAAGCACATCAATGTTTTCTTCATTTCTATTTTATTGTTTAGAACTTGGATGTTCAAATTTTTAACAAATGTAAACGACTAAATTTTCTACAAACCCAAGAAATACCTTAAATTTATAATTTATTATCAAATGTTCAAAATATCTAGTTATTGACAATAACTCAGAATCTCAAAAATTCCTTCCAATATAAAAACATTGCTTTCATATTCTCAGGTCTTTTGGGAAAATGCATCTCGAATATTGGTAAGCAAAAAAGCAGCATCGAATCTTACACTGGCCACATATGCACCACATTTTCTCACTGGCTTGTCATTTGTCAAAACTTCTTGTATTTCATGAACATATCGACCAAAATTCAACTATCAAAATAAAATTCTTTGTTCGCTACAGCTTAACCCTTTGCAGGTTATTTAAAGCCAGAAAATATTTTTAGATTGTAAGAATTATTTTTTGAGATAATGATTTAGTGAGATAAATATCACTAATTAACCTATAGGAATTAAATCATGTGTATGTATGCATGTATGTATGTGTATATATATATATATATATATATATATATATGAGACGCTGGAAGTGAAAATCGCACCGCAACTCATGACATCACATATGACCACATGAGAGTGAAACAAGGATTTTCCACAAAAAACAAAACAAAACAAAACAAAAAAAAAAAACAAACTCATTAGCTTGTATTTATACCTGAGCCACGGTCATTCAACATTCCTATG
>OZ010597.1:41024929-41052429 GCA_963932145.1 Acanthosepion lycidas | reverse complement strand
ACTGAGCTTCATGCACCATGAAATCTTCAGGTATTGAGTATAGTATGACTTTTACATAATTTAAATTTAAAGAAAAGATATTTGGTTATCACAATGTTGGCACAGTTATATTGGGATTACAATTTTTTACTTTTAAAAAATATATTTGGTATTTAAATGATATTTGTATATACACTGGCGGGGAAACAAATATATATACACACATACAAATTTTTTATTATATTTCCAGCTAATGAATAAACATACTTTTCATATAATTAACTGCACACAGATGCATAATAACTGAATATGGATAGAAAACAGACAAAAAAAAATGATTTAATAGAAGCAAATCCCATTTATCAATTTTAATGGGTGAAAAAATTATTTGTACAATGCGAATTTCAGAATTTAAAACTTTTAAATTGCTTTAATACTCTGGATTATTCAAGTGGAATATTCTAGAATCTTCCAGTAATGTCATCAGTAGTTATTTTTAGCCTAAAAAATATAAACAGAACATTCTGTAATTGAGATTCATGCAAGAAGGTTGTCATTATTGCAAGAGGTAAAGAATTGCCGAATTTGCAAAAAGAACTGACTGTTAAGCTCTGGAAAGAAGGTAAAATTTACAAGAAAATCTCAGACAATCTGAATATTCTATTTACTACCATTAGTGCATGGTATAAAAAAAATTCAAAACTGTTGAAAAACCAAAGAAGAATAGGTGCTCACAGAAGATGAAGAAATAGCTTGCTGAAAATAATGCAAATATCCATAATAGCCAAGTCAGCCTCCAAATTTAAATCCAATCGAGAATCTGTGGCATTATTTGAAAATTCAAATCCAATCGAGAGCTCCAACAAACATCCTGGATCAGAAGACCATATGCAAAGAAGAATGGAACAAAATACCAATTTGCAAATCATTAATACAGAACTACAAGAAGAGTTTGGTTGTTGGTTGGGTTTTATGGCATATCAACCACTGTGGGTTATTTAATGCCAAATCAAGTTTATATATATGCCAAATATATCAATTTTAAATGCCTATTTTGTATGGAACATTTTTAGCAAGCTAGAGCTTATTTGCTTGTACACTGCAAAATAATCCTAGGTATTTTTGTTTAAGTCAAGAATTTCCATTTGATAAGGACATTTTATTTGCAAAATGGTAAAAGGTAGGATATGATCTTTATACATCAGTCTACATCTTTGATAAGAGACCAATTCTTTTTAGAAAATCCAATATATTTTTGGTTCAGTTTTTGCAAATAATTTCTTCATGTTCTTCGTGTTATAGAATTTTCTACGGATATGTACGAGATTTGTACATTCTATTGGTATATGTTTTACAGTGTATTGTTTTCCACAGGAACATTTAGGAGTAGGTTCATGTTTTAGTATGAAAGAGTGAGTCAGTCTTGTGTGTCCAATGCGTAGTCAGGCAATGGTGGTTTGTTTTTTGCTTGTTTTAAGATTCAGTTGCCTTTCCTTTAGAATTGGTGCTATTTGGTAGAGTTTATTATTGGTATTTCTGTCCCATAGTTTTTGCCATTTTAGTGTTATTGTTGTCTTGATTTTATGTTTTAGGTCAGTGTATGGGATTTTAATGTTTTGGTCGGGTGTTAAGAGCAGCTTTGGCTAAGGAATCAGCTTTCTCATTTCCCTGGATTCCAACATGGCTTGGGATCCAGCAAAATATCACCTTTTTGCTATGTGTCAAGGTGTTCAGTTTGTTCAACAGTTTAACAATAAGAGGGTTATTCTGTTGTGTATTTTTTATGGATTGTAGGACAGAGATTGAATGAATAATGAATTTTTTTATGTTGCTGGCATCAACAATCTGAAGAGCCAAATTTATTGCACAGATTTCTGCGGTGAATATGGAAGCTTCATTTGGGAGACAATTTTCCACTGTTTTCTTACCAAGAACTACTCCACATCCAGTTCTATTGCTGTTTTTGGAACCATCAGTGTAAATGTGCGAGTAATTTGGGTACTTTTCATGAATATTGTAGAGTTTTTCTTGATAGGTTAATGGGTGTGTTTTATTTTTAGGGAGTTTGTTGAGATCAAGGTTGACCACAGGTTCTTTAAGTTGCCAGGGAGGTGAGCTTAGTTTAACAGTTTCGTGGATGTTTGTAATTGAGATGATGTTGTCTTCCACTGTATGTTTCCATTCGGAGACCAAAAGGTTTTATGGCCTTTTCTTTTTGATCAAATATGGCTTGGTATTTGGAATTAAAAATGCAATTATAGGCTGGATTGGTGGGTTGAGATTTGATTTTAGTGTAGTATTGCAGACCTAATTTTGTGAATCTAAGTTTTAGTGGTGGTTCATATGCTTCAAAATAAATGCTCTCCACAGGGGATGTTCTAAATGCCCCCATAAGAAGAGTTTGGTTGCTGCAGAAATGAACAATGGCTATTCTACGAAGCATTAAATGAAGATTACGTGTTCTTGTATTGTACGAATACCTTTTTCACCCATTAAAATGGATAAATGGGATTAATTCCTATTAAATCAATTTTTTTTCTGTTTTCTATGCATATTTAGTTATTATGCATCTGTATATAGTTAATTATATGAGAATTATGTTTATTCATTATTTGGAAATACAATAAATAAAAAATTTGGATGTGTACAAATATTTGTTTACCTCTACTGTATATGTAAAAAAAATTATTAAGCATAAAGGGAGATTACTTGTTCTTTTAAAAAAGTAAAATAAAAACCATAATTTACATTAAAAATGAAACTGGACCAATGTATTTTTCTAAATATTCTAAATCTAATTATGGCTGCTTAGTACTAAAGTTTCTATACATTTAATTTTATTATTATCAAATATTTCCTTATTGTTGGAGTTGGTAGATCATCTAACTTGGACTGATTTATGTAAATTACCTTCAATTTTATGATGGTTTGATTCTTTACTGATGTATCTATGGTTATATAGAACTTTGGTATATCGTTTGTAATAATCATTATTCAAGTCAAGGGTCACATCAAGAAAGTTGTTTACTTTATCATTGGTGCTAGTGGTAATATTAGGTTGGTGCAAAAATAATGTCGTTTTCTCACAGAGTAACATATGTGAGAAAACGACATTATTTTTGCACGAACCTAATATTTAGCTTGTGATCTTTGAAAAATTTTATCAGTTCCTTTCTCAATTGGTTTATGTTTTGTGAATTTATTTAGTGGAGGAGAATTATACAGTCATCTCTATAAAGTCCAGTTTCCTTAAAATTGAAAATAAATCTTAGTCACCATAATAACAAGATTACAATTAATTCACATGTCTCTGCTGAATCAAATGCTCCCAAAGCAATATTAAATTCTGGTTTACTTCTTTTGGTCCACAGATAACCATTATGGAATAATATAGATTTTTGTGCCTGCTTTATGGTATTTATTTTGCTAATAGGACAGTATTTTTTTTACTAAATTTATAGCAGTCATTAATAGATTCTCTGATGGATGGGTAAGACTGTATGTTCTGTTTTTCTTTTTTATATTAATAAACCATTCTATGGTTTCTGCTGTTTTATGTCACTGGTTAAGCTCTAGAGCATCTTTTGTGTATTTGCACACTCTTTCAAAGATGTTATTGCTGACTTTATTGATGTTTTTAGTTGGGTTGTGTTACCATTGAAGGTTATTTAGAAAATTGTGGTCTTTAACTGTGAGTAATGCTTCTTTGTGGAATTTTTTGATCCTATCATTAATTTTTAGTTCAGTGATTATTTTATTGCCTTCACTATTGATGTTACTTTCCCAGTTGTCGGGTGCCTTTTATAAAACTTATTAACTTCTTTGTTAATAGCTTTATGGCACATATCCACATCAGTTTTTTTAATATATGCTTTTTTTTTTTATCATAGAAACATCCTTTAGCATTCTTGTTGGTAGTTTCAGTGAATTTAACTGAGAATAGATCGTTCTCCAAGTCCAATAATTATTCATCGTATGGTGGTGTTTTGGAGGACTTAAATCCATACAGCTTGGTATCTTAAATTTTTATACTCGTTCTTACATTTAAAGAAGAAGAGTTTCCACCTCATTTATTTATGATGTTCTCGATTCTGTGTAAAAGGGTCAGCTTATGAGATCTTTCGTCAGGAACCATAATGTTTTTACTAGAGTAGTCCAAGTTAATTGGTTCCATATTCTGAATAAGGTTAGGATACAAAATATAAATACTTTATTACACCTATATATATGCTCAACAAAAAGGAAAAAATACAAATATAATATATCGCACATATAGCGCTGGTATTAATAAAACAGTGCTCGATGTAATACAACATAGTTATTAAGAATATATTAATAAAGATACATATCTTTCACTGATAGCATGATACAGAGTTTCATGCCCAACACAAGCCTCAGGTGGTGAGTATAGTCTGACTTAAGTAATTTAAATTTTAATGAAAATATCCAGTTATTGCAGTATTAGTGCAGTTATATATTATACTGGGATTATATATCTTTTAATTTAAAAAAATATATTTGTCATTTAAAATAAACAGGATTTGTATTTATATCTATCAATATATATACGCACCTGAAAAACTTAAATTTGGTTGTGTCCTCTTGGAAGTGCGAATTTGTAAACAATGACTTGCTACTAATATTACAAAGCTCTTCCCCCCCTCCCTGAATAGAGCTCTCTCAGGCATTGGTGTGTTTATTCACAGAATAAGTACATCAAAATTTGCCTTACTTTCAACCTTGCGGCAATGGCTTAGGAGGAAAATCTCCAACTGTTGCTGAATCAGTTGGGTTTTGATCCTAGTTTGAAGCAATTGGATGTCACTGATGAGCTGTGATATAGCAAAATGGTCTGTATGTGGATGACTATATATATATTAGAGGTGTGAATATTAATTTCTTTATATTAAGCATAAAGGGGGATTACTTGTTCTTTAAAAAGAACAAACTAATTTACATTAAAAATTAATCTGGAGCAACATATTTAAGCAGATATTTATTTTTATGCCTACATGTAACCATCAAGTCCTTTCTTTTGTTCAATAAGCTGGAGTTATTTAAATGTTTTTAAGATGAGTAATTTTTCAACGAGACATAAATTACATCTATTTCCTTTTCTGTTGTAAGATTTGGCTTTTGCTAAAATAACCCATGTGATAAAAAGTATATTAGCACCATTCTTTAATTGCCAGAAATGTTTAGAGAGAGAGCAATGTTGTTTTTGTATTTTATATTAACAAATTCAATTATTTATTTCAAATACAAAATTATTAAATTCCGTCACCTGGCAACCAACAAGTAAAAATATTTTTTTTTTGTTGACTGTGAATCTACTGCCCACATATAAGAAACTTAACCACAGCACCTTGTGAGTCATTTTTAATGAAACTTGCATAAAACAAAGATTGCTGCTTAAATACACTCACACACAAATTTCAACTCTTTCTGATTGTTAGCAACAGTTTCTCTGAGGTCCTGTTCTCCTTAAAACGTTCTAGCATTATTTTCTTTTTCATACCCTTTAACATTTTCTGAAATGATCTTTTACTATTCTTTCTCACTTGTATACCTTTGTTGTTAATGAGTATCATTTTTTTCTACATATATATTGGTTCCTGTGATTTCCTTTCATTTTTTTATGTCGACTCGCATACTGAGTCAACCATTTTTGTTGTGGGATATTTCAGGAGACATGTATTATTTCTCACCTTAAACACTGACATTACTAATGCCTGAAACAAGTCTGGAAGCACATAACCAGCCCACAACACTGTAACAAAAGCAGATAACCAGAATTGTGTCAATAAGGGAAATGGCACAATTAATCTTGTCTTTCAACGATAGTGGGAAGACCTCCAAGAATAAAGGAGAGAAATTACTCAATTGGTTTGACTAAGTTTTTTGGATCCACTTCAAAGGGCTCTGAGTTGGCCAGTAGAAGCCCTAATGAAAATAAACAGGCTTTTATATGCGAAATGGTCATTAATTGATAAGCCCATGAAGAAAAATTCTATTCCAGTCAATATTTCTCTGTATTCATGTTAATTACTTTTTTAAACTGACCAACTGAAATACCGAGATAAAAAATAAGAATGAATATCATGGAATTGGAACAAGAATTCATTGAAATAGCTAAATGCAACCGCCACTTCTACTCCAAGTTTCTTTTCTTGCATTTTCCACCAGTAGAACTCCCTTCAGTTTTGTTTCCCTGATAACTACAATCTTCAACCATTTACATGCAATGTTAATCACCATCTTCTTTCTTCTTGACCCCTGGCCTTTGTCCTTTCCTCAATCCTCATTGTCTTCTCAGTCTTCACTCTTTCACTCTCTGAATCCCTCCTGCATACTAGAATATTTACCGCCTTGCTTGTGGTGAAATGATAAAAGAAAAATTATAAAAATTCAGAAAATATATGCTAAACTTATTCTCTGTGCTGTATCTTTCATGACGTAGGTGATCATGGTTCTCCACAACCTCCTATCTCATTCAGCTGTCAGCAATGTTTGTCTTTTTACCATACCTCCCACTCACCATTCAGTGATTCATTTGCATAAGCTCTTCTTGTGGGTGTCCACTGCTTCCCTCTGCCTTATTTTTATTTCACCCCAAGCAAAGTAATACATCCATGGAGATGCAAGTGGTTTCCAAGAACAAAGGACAATAAAAAGAACAGGATTCAGGGGGCCAGATGATGACAATTGATGTTGCATTTAAATTTTTGAAGATTGTAGGTGCCTTTTGTGTACCCTGTGATGCTATCTACGTTTCTTCATTTTACTTCTTTTATATATATATATATATATATATATATATATATACACAACCTCCTATCTCATTATATGTCTCTTATATCCGGGTTTGGTCTATTATATATACATATATATAACACAGGCTCTAATTTGGGACCAGATAAAATCTCTCTTATATCCGGGTTACACTGTATATTTTTTTTCTTGTTCTTAAGTGAGAAATGTTTCCTCAGATTCCTCAAGCTAATTTTTTTGTTTCTAAGTTTTCTCCTTGAATTTTTAGGTTGCTTAAGAAAAAATTGCTATTTTCTGCAGACATTCTTTTACTTTCTTTGCAATATGAAAATAAGCAGAGTTCCTCTCATTAGCACCTGCTGCTTTGTTCTTTTATCCAATCATTGTTCCACATTTTTCTATATTTTGGCAATTATTTCTATTCTATTCACATGGAGAATGGTGACTAAACGGGGGGAAAAAAAAAAAAAAATCTAATTTGCTTTGTCTTTCTTCCTAATCATTTTAATATCAAGTCTAATTTCTCTGGCATTTTTTTAATTATACAGTCCACCAGTTTTTTGTGAAACTCATTTCTATATCTCATCCCTTATGCTTTTTAACCTTTTCTGACCTTTCAGGTTTCAATTCATATCATGCTTTTTAATCTTTGTTTGAAATGCTCATTTTTCCTTATCAAATCACTTCGTTATTTTTTTTTCTCTCTCTCCATGTTTTTGTATTATTTCTGTTTTGTTTCCTGATATTCTCTTCTATATTTTTTACTCTTCTCTATATTTCTAATCGCTACCTATTAATCTCCTTCCCAACACATGCCATGTAATTTTCTCATGCTATTCTTTTTGCTGAGTCTTCAAAAACCCTCTACCTTCATTTTGTTTCTCTCAGCTTGCCAATTTCAGTAATCTTTTCACTAAGCTTGACCAATCAACTCAAACCCAAAATGGAACACACTAATTGACCAATGGCCAATAGCCACTCACCTGCTTCATGACAACAATACAATGAAACTTACAAAGAAAAGCTGATTGTACTGGCTAGTCAAAGCCTTGACCATACTAGACATTGGTTACCACCTGTATCCAGCTATTTTATCTCAGCTGTCTTGGTTTTGAGCTGAATGCTTTTCATTCTGTTTGCCAATGTTTAAGATTTCAGTAACTGTTAACAAAAGAATTTGCTGCCATTTTTAGGTCTAACACTGAATCAAGTAAAATAATATGGAATGAAACCAAGGTAAAGTTCTGTGGAACTTCCATTGTTTGTCAAGCAGACATGAGCTAGCTTGTGTAGACAAATATTCACATTTGCAGATGACAGAGATAAAAATACCAAAGGATATTTTTAGACATAAAACAGATGAGAGAAAAGAAAAAAAATTCAATGTTAAAAGCTAATGTTCCATTTTCTTTGGAAACCAAAGATCTAAAGCTTCCTCGAGATCTTTTTGAATCTCCAAGATGAGAAATTATCAGTACATGCTTATTTGCTTGGAATTGTGTCCTTAATGTGTAATCACATTTGGTATTTCCCATCTGGCCATCTTCAAGAGTCTGTCGCAGTTCTAGGAATTTCAAATTGAAAACTAGATAAACTAGACAGAATTTTCAGTGCCCTCTTTCCTTATTATATGTTGCAGAAACCTTTGATTGTCATTTTTTGAAGTACAAGTGTCCTTGTTTCCATTCTCCACGAACATTCATCATTACCCCCACGTTCCATCTATGGTATTCTTAGCATCCTTCTGTAGAACCGCACATATTGCTTCAAGTCTCCTATAAATAAATAGAACTTCAATTCTGTTTTTTATCAAGATATTAGTGCCTAAATCTTTTATATAAGACTTATATGCAGAAAAACACAATAGGTCTCATATAAAAAAAAAATTGTGTATTCAAAATGAAATAAAAAAATGTTAGAAGAAGATAACACCCCTACAAAATAAAGCCTATACAAAAGTTTTGTGGCTCTATGTTTGGGAAAAGAGCCCAGTTATGTGCATAAGTAACTATGTGTTCACTATAGTTTTACAGAGAGTAATATTTTTTACATACAATAAATTGCAGAATATAGGTGACTGCAAGATTTATACCTCAAAATTAAGAGTTGGGCCTGTATTTACTATATAGGTTGACACTCTCCAAATACACACTAGGTTGACACTCTCCAAATACACACTAGGTTGACACTCTCCAAATACACACTAGGTTGACACTCTCCAAATACACACTAGGTTGACACTCTCCAAATACACACTAGGTTGACACTCTCCAAATACACACTAGGTTGACACTCTCCAAATACACACTAGGTTGACACTCTCCAAATACACACTAGGTTGACACTCTCCAAATACACACTAGGTTGACACTCTCCAAATACACACTAGGTTGACACTCTCCAAATACACACTAGGTTGACACTCTCCAAATACACACTAGGTTGCCAGTGACACAAAAAGACTTTTGGAAGCTTGAAAACTCAACTTGTATGCTACAATTTACAGTGACATAATTATTTCATGCACATCTTAACTATATTATAAAGACTTGAAAATGTCGTCACATGGGAAAAAATATTTACGTCTGTCCTTACAGTATTTTGGTAATTATCTGTTTAATAGTTATATTTCAAATGTTTTATAAATGACAAATGATTGAAAGGACCTACACAGAAACAGTACAAAACAGGAAATTTGGACAGTTTATCAACAATTTTGTTTTGTATCTAAAACAATTTATTTAGAAGGATAGTTTCTTAGGGTTTTTTTTATCATTGGTTCGTTTCTTCTTCTGTCAGGTGGTGTTATGCTAATTATAGTTTTAGTGTTGGTTTTATCAATAAATATGTTCTGTGCCATTTCCTTTTTAGCCAGCTTACCCTGGAGATCCATTTAGGTGAAAGTGAGGTAGGTAGTTCCTGGCTCTTTAGGATTTCTTTTATTTACCTTTGTTCTACTTAACATATTGAGGTTTTTTTCTTTGGACTGAAAATTTAAGGCACTTGACAATTTTTTGCTCTGTTTGGATGTTTTTGTTTCTTCATTTTTCTTTTTCCAATTTGTTTTGATATACTTGTAAATTGTGCCAAGTTTTTTTTACTAACCAAGCATAATTATTAGTCTATATATATATATATATATATATATATATATATATATATATATATATACACCTACAAATATATCCTATGGTGTAAGAAAAACAGTACCCAATGTATAATAACAGAGCTATTAGATATATTAACAAGTATACATAATACCCTATGTTGATTACACAACTGAGTTTCATGCTGTCTGCAATCCTCAGGTGCCAATTTTATATAAAATTTATATATATATATTGTTTTGACAAGGTTTTTGATATAGGGCCTTTAGTGAAGATTGAACTCTCTACTCAATATTAGCCTGTAAGGACAGCTTGCTAAGAGCGCAGCACAATGTCAAGCTCAACATCTGTGTGTGCATGTGATTAGATATTATATATTTCAATAAATGGTCTATCATTTTTATCTCACAGAAATGGCATATTTGAACACACCCGCCCACAAATACCTGTGTACATAAATAACTGATATGGAAAAACTTATGTAGGTAGGAATTCATGATGAATTAGCATGTGTGCACACACAGACTCTCTCTATGTATACATTATATATATATATATATATATATATACACACACACAGATACTTACATGGACACATGTAGGCACACACATATGCACATACACAAACATACATGCCTGCACATATGCAGATACACAAACATACATGCACACACACATATATATATATATATATATATATATAACAATATAATTTTGTATAATTTTATATATGAACAAACAGTATTTCTAAAAATATGACAAACTGGAAAGGTTCTTTTTGTGACGAGTTTCATCTGATGAAATCCTAACGGATGAAATACATTACAAAAAACCTTTCCAGTCTGTCATATTTTATATATACATATACACACACACACACACACACATACATACACGCACAAATCTTCAAATATGGCATAAAGGCAAAAATTAATATTTTCTCCAGTTTTGCGTCCCTCTTCCTTGACATGTTCTCAAATGATTGTAGTAGAAAGTCTGAGACCATTTAAGAAGAACTACAGCAACTAGTTGCATCAAATACTCAATTATGTCCTCTACACAAGCTGAGTATTAGTAAAAAATAGACGTCTATATTTCTGAGATGAGGTATTATGCACACTATTTAAAAACGAAAGAGAGCAAGAAAAGAACAGAAACCAAAGAGAGCAAGAAAAGAACAGAAACCAAAGAGAGCAAGAAAAGAACAGAAACCAAAGAGAGCAAGAAAAGAACAGAAACCAAAGAGAGCAAGAAAAGAACAGAAACCAAAGAGAGCAAGAAAAGAACAGAAACCAAAGAGAGCAAGAAAAGAACAGAAACCAAAGAGAGCAAGAAAAGAACAGAAACCAAAGAGAGCAAGAAAAGAACAGAAACCAAAGAGAGCAAGAAAAGAACAGAAACCAAAGAGAGCAAGAAAAGAACAGAAACCAAAGAGAGCAAGAAAAGAACAGAAACCAAAGAGAGCAAGAAAAGAACAGAAACCAAAGAGAGCAAGAAAAGAACAGAAACCAAAGAGAGCAAGAAAAGAACAGAAACCAAAGAGAGCAAGAAAAGAACAGAAACCAAAGAGAGCAAGAAAAGAACAGAAACCAAAGAGAGCAAGAAAAGAACAGAAACCAAAGAGAGCAAGAAAAGAACAGAAACCAAAGAGAGCAAGAAAAGAACAGAAACCAAAGAGAGCAAGAAAAGAACAGAAACCAAAGAGAGCAAGAAAAGAACAGAAACCAAAGAGAGCAAGAAAAGAACAGAAACCAAAGAGAGCAAGAAAAGAACAGAAACCAAAGAGAGCAAGAAAAGAACAGAAACCAAAGAGAGCAAGAAAAGAACAGAAACCAAAGAGAGCAAGAAAAGAACAGAAACCAAAGAGAGCAAGAAAAGAACAGAAACCAAAGAGAGCAAGAAAAGAACAGAAACCAAAGAGAGCAAGAAAAGAACAGAAACCAAAGAGAGCAAGAAAAGAACAGAAACCAAAGAGAGCAAGAAAAGAACAGAAACCAAAGAGAGCAAGAAAAGAACAGAAACCAAAGAGAGCAAGAAAAGAACAGAAACCAAAGAGAGCAAGAAAAGAACAGAAACCAAAGAGAGCAAGAAAAGAACAGAAACCAAAGAGAGCAAGAAAAGAACAGAAACCAAAGAGAGCAAGAAAAGAACAGAAACCAAAGAGAGCAAGAAAAGAACAGAAACCAAAGAGAGCAAGAAAAGAACAGAAACCAAAGAGAGCAAGAAAAGAACAGAAACCAAAGAGAGCAAGAAAAGAACAGAAACCAAAGAGAGCAAGAAAAGAACAGAAACCAAAGAGAGCAAGAAAAGAACAGAAACCAAAGAGAGCAAGAAAAGAACAGAAACCAAAGAGAGCAAGAAAAGAACAGAAACCAAAGAGAGCAAGAAAAGAACAGAAACCAAAGAGAGCAAGAAAAGAACAGAAACCAAAGAGAGCAAGAAAAGAACAGAAACCAAAGAGAGCAAGAAAAGAACAGAAACCAAAGAGAGCAAGAAAAGAACAGAAACCAAAGAGAGCAAGAAAAGAACAGAAACCAAAGAGAGCAAGAAAAGAACAGAAACCAAAGAGAGCAAGAAAAGAACAGAAACCAAAGAGAGCAAGAAAAGAACAGAAACCAAAGAGAGCAAGAAAAGAACAGAAACCAAAGAGAGCAAGAAAAGAACAGAAACCAAAGAGAGCAAGAAAAGAACAGAAACCAAAGAGAGCAAGAAAAGAACAGAAACCAAAGAGAGCAAGAAAAGAACAGAAACCAAAGAGAGCAAGAAAAGAACAGAAACCAAAGAGAGCAAGAAAAGAACAGAAACCAAAGAGAGCAAGAAAAGAACAGAAACCAAAGAGAGCTAGAAAAGAACAGAAACCAAAGAGAGCTAGAAAAGAACAGAAACCAAAGAGAGCTAGAAAAGAACAGAAACCAAAGAGAGCTAGAAAAGAACAAAAACCAAAGAGAGCTAGAAAAGAACAAAAACCAAAGAGAGCTAGAAAAGAACAAAAACCAAAGAGAGCAAGAAAAGAACAAAAACCAAAGAGAGCAAGAAAAGAACAAAAACCAAAGAGAGCAAGAAAAGAACAAAAACCAAAGAGAGCAAGAAAAGAACAAAAACCAAAGAGCAAGAAAAGAAAAAAAAAACAAAGAGCAAGAAAGGAAAAAAAAAAAAACAAAGAGCAAGAAAGGAAAAAAAAAAAAACAAAGAGCAAGAAAGGAAAAAAAAAAAAACAAAGAGCAAGAAAAGAAAAAAAAAAAAAAACAAAGAGCAAGAATGGAAAAAAAAAACCCAAAGAGCAAGAATGGAAAAAAAAAAACCCAAAGAGCAAGAATGGAAAAAAAAAAAAAACCAAAGAGCAAGAAAGTAAAAAAAAAAAAAAACCTAAGAGCAAGAAAGGAAAAAAAAAAAAAACAAAGAGCAAGAAAGGAAAAAAAAACAAAAAAAAACGCAAAGATTAAGAAAGGAAAAAGCGAAAGAATAAAAGGGAAAATTTAAGAGAAGAGGAAAAAGGAAAGAAATAAAGAAAAATAATAATGAATAATCATTACAAAGATAAAAAAAAAAGAATGTTTACATGTTCGTATCGTGTGTAGGAGTAATTCTTTAATTGCTTGGAAGAGAAGCCAAAAGAGACATTGCTGTGAGTAAAAAGGAGATGTTCATTACCAATCGTAAATTGCATTTATGTGGGCGAACATATTTAAATGTAATCCCTACACCCTTACTATTGCGAAACCCATCACATGTTCCTTCACACTCCAGCATTTCTTGTTTTACAAATAGTCATTGTCTATTCGATGTTATACAGATTTACATACATAACAATTGCAACATAATATGTGACTGTGGAATATGGCTGGGTTGGTGGATTTTATGACATATCAACACATGTTCAGTTATTCAGTACCGAAATATCCAAGTTTATGCTTGTTTCTATAGGTAAGAACTTGTCTGCTCTACAGTCAAATCTATAATGAATACTAGTCTGGTAAATACTGAACAATGTGCAAATAAAACAGAAAACATTAAAGAGCAAGAACAAAAGAGTAATCAGGAGGACTGTAGATTGCGATTGACATTGCATTTAAATTTTTAGGGAAGTTGGCTGGAAAGCATGGAGCCAGAAGGGAGTTCTGCAAGTGAGAAATATGAGAAAAACTTTTAGCGTAGAACTTACAGCTACATTTAGCTATTTTAACTGTAAATTGGTGAGACCTCATCTCCAGTCTAATACTGCACTTAAATTCAAAAGTACCATAGCGAAGTGCTCATCTGAACAATTACCAAAAAATATCTATATAAAAGGCAAAGGGAGGCAATGTTACAGCAATGGGGAACTGACTGATGCCAAGATGCCAGATCAGGACCAATAATATTTCTTATTCATCTTTAGATTTCGTCAAGAAGCTATAGATAAATAGCTAGAGCACTGAACCATAGGTGACAGCACTATTCTGAGCATGGGTGAAAATCTTAGCAGCTGACCTGGCAATGGTTTGACTTCATGTCAGCCAAGAACATTAGCCCAAGAATGCATGAGTCATACTCTTGAGGTTAGCATCAGCCATACTGATGAAAAGCAAAAAGCGTTCTCAGATTATTAATAGAGAGCCTTTTTGTTTTGGAGGTGTCAAAAATAACAAGCCATCCCTGGGATACACCTACATTAGTACGAAAAGATCTAGAAGAGTGGCCATTCAGGAAAACTTTCATTTTATGATTTGATAAGAAAACCTGAATTTGACTGGAGACACTAACTTTTTAACTTAAGAAGAGCTGTATGTCAAACACTGTTGAAAGCTTTCAAGATATCCAAAACTACAGTCCAGGTTTCACCTTTCTCATCTAAAGCTTGGTAGATCCTTTCTGCAATTATTGTCCGTACATCAGCAATTGATCTCAAGGAATAAAAGCCATCTTGCTTGTTTGAAAAGTGCCCCATGAGGCAAGATGCTTAACCAATTCAGCATTGATTAGGGCCTCTAGAAGTTTACCAAAATGAGGTGGAAGGCTGATAGTTGGTAGGGACGGATGATTCACTGGAGTTCTTGAATTGGAACAACAGATGAGGCAAGAAAGTAGGGGGCAGCGAAGCATTTATTATACAGTTTAGGGAGAACAGGAGCCAGTTCGGGAGCAGGTTTCTTAAAGACTATTACAGGGATACCATCAGGTTCACAGGCTTTGTTGGGATCCATGTGATATATGCATATCACTCAAAAGAGACTCAGTTGTAAGTGGGAAGTTAGATGGGGATACTCCAGATGAGTTAAGTGTAGAGTGTAAGAACTTTTGGGGGAACATTTCTCTCAAACTGATTTTTATATATATATATATATATATGTCCTGGGTAAGACATTAAATTACATCCGTGTCCTGGGTAAGATGTTGAACTACATCCAGCAGCAAGGACTCTGATCAGGATGTTTTGAGGAGTGTTGAACCACCTCTTAATTGGTGTTCCAGGTCCACCCTGACCCAGGGTGGTAGCACCTGTTAGGGCCCCAGCTATGGACAAATTGTTAACTATTACCAGCAATACTTTTTTGAAAAAATTATTACCAGCAATACCATTTTGAAGGAAAAATATTACCAGAAACAGATTTTTGACAAAACAAAATATTACCAGCAATACAAATTTTTGCCAGCATTAAATAACCCATCGATGTTAATATGCCATAAAATAAAATAAACCAAACCAATCTAAACCAAAGAATACATATTCTATTCATACGAATCTATTCTAAAAATGTTGTTGGCATTAAATAACCCATTGAGGTTGATACGCTGTGAAACAAAATAAACCAAACCAAACCAAACATATATATAAAATAAATAAATGTATGATGAAAATTTTCTCAACCAAAAATTAAAACTAAGTTAAAACTAGTTAAAATGTAATTTCTACAATACATTTGAATAAAACATCAAGTATTTAATCCTGCTAAATGTAAAATCCATTTTATCTTTATTTTCATCAATTAGTAGCTTTTTTTCTGATAAACATATGAAAATAGAAGTTTCATATAATGTCATAGACAATTCCCTAATCAGTGTCCAGCCAAACCTAAGAAATCACAGGATGTACCATTCCATAGAATGACTTTCCCCCTATGCAAAGGAAGACTGGGATAGCTTCTGATCCTGCATGATGGAAGCTTCTCTCCCAACCTTCTTCAAGCAGCCTGCCTCAAAAACTGTTTCCTTTGTCACTGATTGGATCCTTTTTGGTATGGAGAGTTTTATACCACAAATATTCTGGCAAAAACCAAACCATCAACAATAATTCACCCCTGAATGTGCTACAGACATATCTCATCAAAACTACTACTTTAATATCTGTTGCAAGAAGTGAAATAGTTTGGCCCTCACTGCATTCAGAACTACCCATAATTGCTGCAAAATAAGTTCCAGAAAATGTCTAGTGCACCTATGCATGAGTGGTCCAGACCAAGGTTGAAAAGAAAGATTGAATCCCATGAATTTTGAAAGATCACCAACCAAATCATGAACAAAGGTAAAACAGCTGTGCCCACTATTATAAATGGCTCTGAGGTGATATCTTCCTTGACTGATAAGGTGAACCTCTTCACCTCCATCTTTGCCTTTAACTCACTGTCAGATGACAAAGACCATCCCCTCCCCAAGTTTCCATGCTTCACTGAGCTCAATCTCAGTAATATTACCATCACAGTATGTGAGGTCTCTAGATTTATCAAAAGCTTTGACCCTAAGAAATCCACTGGTCCAGACAAAATTCTGGTGGTTTTCCTTAAGAACATCAACCTGAAACAAACCCCAATCTTAGCAAAGTTATTCAACTGCTACTTGAAAGAGAAATCCTTCCCAGACCTGCAAGATCATGGATGTGCAATCTTCTCTCTCCCAGTACAGATACATCAGTTTCCGCAGTATCATCAGAAAGATCTTTAATGCCATAACCAATAAGGTTATCACGCACTTAGAAAAGTGCAACCTCACCCGCGACGAGCAGTATAGGTTTTGGTAAGTCCAATCAACTGCTGATGTCCTAACCAACATCACTCACAGAATCAGTAAGGATCTTGATGAAAAACACACCTCAAGAACCATAGCACTAGATATCTCAAAGGCCTTTGACAAGGTTTGGCACAAAGGCTTACTACACAAGCTCTCCAGGTATGGAATCACTGGAAGGGTTTTCTCAACAATAAAATCCTTCCTAACATGTAGATTCCTGAGAGTAGTTATCAAAGAACAGTCTTCTAGAGCCCTAGAGGTCAACACAGGCATCCACCAGGGGTTACTCCTTTGACCAACCCTCTTTTTGATCTACATAAGATATCTGCTTAAGAATATACTCTGATTATTTGTAAACATCTATGCCGATGACAACTATATACAGGTGCACTTCTAAAACTCATGATGGTAAGGGATTGGTGACTGAACTCTTCCGATCTTACAAACTACCCAATGGGGTAAAAACTGACTGGTTACATTCAATGCCTCAAAGATCAAACTTGTTACATTCCATAATTACATAATCTGGCCCTGAACTACCACCAATCTGGATGAGCACAGGTCCTCTTTGGGAAGCGCCTCAAACTCACACCCAACCTCAAGTGGAAGTCATTTATACAATCCATTATTAAAGGTGCAGGTAAAATGATCAGCTGCCTGTAACACTCCATTAAGTACCTGACCCCTCCCCTTCTATCCTCTATCTTTACAAGAACACGATCAGACCAAAAATGGACTATTGTTCTCATATTTGGGTCGTAGCTGCCCAACCTCACTGTTCAGCCTTGATAGTGTTCAAAAACATCTCCAAGCCCTTGTGGGTGACGAACAATTCTCCACCCTTCAATCTCTCCCACAGACAAGATGGGGCAAGCTTTTCATTGCTCTACCACTATTTCCATGGAAAGTGCTCAGATGAACTACATTCCCAGGTCACGCTGAAGCAAACCTTCACAGCAAGAACATGCCATGCCTCTTACATAGTGGCAAACTACCTACATTCCTTCTGTATCCCATCAATGAGAAGTTCCACTGGAACAACTTCTTCCTGTGAACCAATACCCTGTTGAATTGACTCCCAACATGATGCTTCCACAATCACTACAATCTTAAGCTATCCAAGGCTATGGTTAACCATTTCCTTCCACTCCCATTCCCACAAATGGCCTTGAAACATAACCCTGCAAGTTGAGTGACTCCTGAACTTTGTAAAGGGTGAGCCTCACTTACATACATATATATATATATATACGGCTAATAATGAAAGACTCTTTGGTATTAGGTTGGTGCAAAAATAATGACATAATAATGTCGTTTTTTGACGTATTTTTTTAGCATCAAAAAACGACATTACGTAATTATTTTTGCACCAACCTAATAAATTGAATTGAGTTCTCTCAGTCACTGTGTGTTTATCTAAAAATAAATACACTTAAATTCACCTTCATCCCTGCCATGTGGCAATGGCTTAGTGGTAGAATCCCTGACTGATGCCAATTTAGTCAGGTTTCGATCCTAGCTGGAAGCAACCAGACATCAAGCCACACTGATAAGCTGTGATACAGTGAAACTGTCTGTGGATGAAAATATATGTATATATATTTCTTTTTTTCATATTCAACACAAAGGCTTGTAAAATATTTTAAAATGATAGTCGACCATTCTGATAAACCATATGCATCAAATATTGTTCTACCCACGATCACAGCTACAACTGAAAAGAATTTATCTAAGCTTAACATAAAATTTGTTACAGCCACTAAGATAAAAGATTTAATACAAACAAAATAAATTAAAACTTGTGGGAATTTACTCTATCTCCTATTACAGGTGATAGAGTAAATTCCAAGAAGTTTTAATTTATAATATAAGTGTATAAATTTATAATATAATTGTAACAAGGAATTGATACAAGAAACCTAAAAAATTTACATGAAAGCTGATATAGACACAAAAGAGATCTTTTACAAAACACTCAATGCATTAGTTGCCTAACTTCATGTGCTCAAATATAATTTTGATTTTAAAATGTTACTTTAATCATAAAAGAGAAAGCAATTTAGTTAGACAAAATTGTATAAAAAGTGCTTTTATTGCTAGTAAATTTGTGTTTCAGTTCTTAAAATATTTCAACTTTCTTGGCAGATCTATTATCTCAATGTGCAATATTTCGGAGAAAAAAAGTGATAAAAAGAAAGTGGAACTGGGCAGACTATATACATAAACATATTTAAAAAAAAAAAAAAATAAAATAAAATAAAAAATTTGAGTAGCTATTCTGTTTCATTCATATGTGTAATCACATCAACATCACTTTAGTCTGATGAAGTACCAAAGGCCAAAATATGTCATATCAAAAATATTATCCATTTTGGTAGATATTCCTAAAATTGTTCTGGATATATATAATATATAAAATATATATAATATATAATATATATATAATATATATATAATATATATATATATATATATATATATATATATATATATATATATATATATATATATATATATATATAATAATATAATATATATATGATACAAATGTAGTTTTAAGATATACTATAAGTCTTCAATATCAGTGATAGGGCAAATGTAAATATAAAAGTGAACATTGAGGTGTATGGAGGTTAAAATATTGCATATTTATGTGTAGTTTAGCTGAAGGCGCGTGTTCAATATGTAAACAAAGATAGAAGTTTGCAAAAACTTTAGTTTCTGCTACAGACACTTATTCGTTATATGGCAACTATAGTGATACAAAGTTCTCAATGTCCCTTCGGTAGGTTAATTTTCTTTTTTGGTTCAAAAGTTAGGATGACCATAGTTAAAATGGTCAAGCTAAATTCAGCTTTGTGCTGAGATGGAATGAGAAATTCACTTCATGAAATTAAATTTGACATCTCATTCCCACCCTTTCACTGTCATAACTGTTAAATGTAGCCATCTTTTCTGCTCCAATAGCTTCATGTCTCACACTTGACTTTTCTGGAACTTCCTTCTTTTTACTTACTTCCCTGCTAGCTATAATCTTCAATTATTGAAAAGCAATGTCAACCAACATGTACAGATGACTTGATCTAATTCCTTGCCCTCCTCTTCATCCTTTCCTCTTTCAAGGCTTTTTACTTTTGCTCCCACTCACTGTAACCTCTTGCATGCTAGTGGCACTCCTGCATTGCTTGGGGTGAAATGCTTAAGTCAAGAGAAAAAAAAAAAAATTGGGCTGCCAAAACACATACAAATAATGTTGTTGGAAAGTAGAAAAGATTTCTGGAAGTGGGGGTCATAAAATCCAGCATGTAACCAAAAACCCTTTTCTGGTTTCTTTATAGAATTGCATAATGGAGAATTGAATTTTTTTCATTCTTTAACTTACTGGATTAATTTTTTTCCCCACAATCAACACCCAGAGGTGACAGTTTTTCATGCTTAAATTATATATACAGTGTAACCCGGATATAAGAGACCCTGATATAAGAGATATTTTCTCTGGTCCCAAATTAGAGCCATACTTACCTAAGCAAAATAGACCAAACCCTGGATATAAGAGACTTCTTCTCCTGTCCCGACAACTCTTATATCCGGGTTACACTGTGTGTATATATTTTTTTTTTTTTTGTGTGTGTGTATTTGGGCAACAAACTTTCTTTCAATCATTTTTCATTGAAAACAGCTGACAAGATTGATTTAATCAATCTTTTGAGTTTTTTCCAGCAGTCTAATATTTTCCTGTTTTTCGGAATTAAAGAATATAGAGATTGTCCATAATTAGTATTGTTCTAAGCACTTTCAGATAGTTCTTTAGCCATTATCAAGAATGTTGCCTTTGGATGGTGAATTTCTGTGTGTTGACTTTTACATAGTTTAGCTGTGTGGAGTATGTGTTTTTTGTTGGTCACATGCTAACCAGTCAGGCATCGCACATGACTGCCAAAATACATACAACCTAACACATATATTCCACACAGCTAAACTACTATGTAGAAGACAACACACAAAAATTCCTCTTCCAAAAGCAACATCCCTGATAATGGCTATCGAATTAGCCAAAAACACTCAGAACAATTATAACTAGAGACAATTTCTATAATTTTTAACCTCGGAAAAATGTAAAGATTTGAGAATGCTGAAAAAAAACAGATTAATTAAATCTTCCTTGTCAGCCATTTTTAATGAAAGTGTGTGTGTGTGTATATATATATATATATATATAAAAATGGGCAGTGCATGTATTTGTGGAACTTTGTATAATTGAGTTGGTATTTACAAGGCTTAACTTTCTTTTGTATCAGACAGCAATAGAATGAATGGCTAAAAAAGAAAAAAAAAAACAAACTGTTGAAGTTAAAAACAGGGAGACAGATCAGAGGCAGACAGTACATAATTATTTTATAATAGGATTTGATATCGAGATCTCTATATGATTTAATTGATGTTTATGTATATTTAAATGAATAAAAGGCAAAGACTATTAAATTTGCATCAATGTGTCCTGATGTTCAATTAAGGCAAGTTAAATTTTTCTCTCTTCAAACAGAAAAACAGGAGATGTAATATTTGTTTTATGTCGACTATATGAGAAATAAGAATAAGGAGGTTAATCTCCTATTATTTGCATCCAGATACAGAATGTGCCTGTGAATGTGTATATGTGCGTGCGTGCACACATATATATATATATATATATATATATATGTGTGCGTGTACATACATATATATATATATATATATATATATATATATGTGTGCGTGTACATACATATATATATATATATATATATATATATATGTGTGCATGTACATACATATATATATATATATATATATGTGCGTGTACATACATACATATATATATATATATATATATATATATGTGCGTGTACATACATACATATATATATATATATATATATATATATGTGCGTGTACATACATACATATATATATATATATATATATATATATATATATGTGCGTGTACATACATACATATATATATATATATATGTGCGTGTACATACATACATATATATATATATATATGTGCGTGTACATACATACATATATATATATATATATATATGTGCGTGTACATACATACATATATATATATATATGTGCGTGTACATACATATATATATATATGTGCGTGTACATACATACATATATATGTGCGTGTACATACATACATACATACATATATATATATATATATATATATGTGCGTGTACATACATACATACATACATATATATATATATATGTGCGTATACATATATATGTGTATGTACATACATACATATATGTGCTAAATTATTATCGAGATAACTTTTTTTCTAATATTTCAAAAACTGTCTAATCAATTCATACAAAATTTTCACACAATGTTGGCAACACAGACCTGCATAATCACTGAAAATTTCGTACTGATCTGTGCAATGTAAACAAACTGGCGCCATATTTGTTATCAGCACGGTGATTTGAGTGTGCCATATTATTAGAAAAGTGTAAGAATTAAGTGAAAAGATGGGCCATAAAAGTAGTTTAAGTGATGCTGAAAAGAAAACTTTCACCTCAGAACTCTCAAAAGGTAAATCTACCCTAGAAATTTCTAAAATGATAGGGAGGTGTCATCAAACAGTGAAAAAGTTCACCACCGACCCTACACAAGTACGCAAAAGAGCAGATAAAGGCAAGCCGAAGGTTATTTCACATCGTCTCATGTCATGAATTAAACAAGAGGCCACGAAGGACCCTGGAATTACAAGTCAAGAGCTTTTCAGTCACATGGGGATCCTACTGTGTCTAAAAGTACTTGGTGTCAGTATCTGAGGGAAATAGCAACAACAGTCAAACTTGTATCGAAGCCTCAGTTGACGAGAAATCACATTTTAAAATCACTTGAAATGGACTGAGGGGAATATGAAGATTGACTTCTCAAAAGTTTTGTTCACAGATGGAACTCGAGCAACACTGGATGGGCCAGATAGATGGTGCAAAGGCTGGGTAATGAACGGACAGAATCGCCATCAGCTTTTGAGACACCAACAAGGCAGTGGAGGCATAATGATCTGGCGTGGTATTATTGGAAAAACATTAGTGGGCCCATGGAGAGTACCAGATGGCGTCAAAATGAACTTCTGATGCATACATAGCGTTTATGAAGGAGCATCTTGAACCGTGGATGAAAAGGCAAAGAGTTGCCTTCAGAAGGGCCATTGCTTTTATGCAAGATAATGCTCCCTCACATGCTGCTCACAAGACAACTGAATATTTGAAATAGTTAGGCTTCGATGAACCTCGAAATACGAAGTGACCAGCAAATTCTCTGGATTTGAACCCAATCAAAAACCTTTGGAGCATCATGAAGCAAAGACTGTACGCCAACGGACGACAATTCAGGAGCAACGCTGAGTTGTGGAAAGCAATTCTTGACATATCTCATGGCATTAAAGCAGATGACATCCTACAATTAACAAATTCTATGGATCGTCGACTTCAAGTAATTTCAAAACTGGGAAAGCACATTCCCTATTAATTTGTTTATAACTGTGTCTTTGTATCTGTTATTTGTTTGATTAGCTTATTTATTAGCTTCTTTTGATCATAAACATTCACGTGCAACATTAATAAACGTTTTGTTTGCTCAATTCTGGGAATTTTACTAAACCTTTCTAATAATTTGGCACGCACAAATCACCGTGCAGATAACAAATATGGCACCAGTTTGTTTACATTGTGCAGATCAATACGAAAATTTCAATGATTGTGCAGGGCAGTGTTGCCAACATAGTGTGAAAATTTTGTGTGAATTGGACAGTTTTTGAAATACTAGAAAAAAGTTATCTCAATAATAATTTGGCACGCAATATATATATATATATATATATATATATATATATATATATATATATTGATCATTTCACCCCAGGTAAGACAATAAGGCAATAGAGACTTTTTATTTTATTTATTCATTCATTCATTGCAGTCAGGTTTGTTATATTCACTAACGACCAAACATCCTTGGGAAGGGTATCAATTTAACTCTTCTTCACCTAACTATAGATTAATTAATAGGACGTGTATCAGTAATTCATTACTATCTCCCACAAAATATTTTCTGTCTTTAAATAACCTGCAAAATGTTGATGAACTGTAAGACGAAAACAATTCCTTGTCCTAGCTAAGCAGATTAAAGCCTTTTTGAGGAATTTGGTGACAGATTAATTGAGAGTTCAATCTCTAGGATGAGTCAAAGATTTAGAAGTAGTCACTGTAGTTGATGGTAAAAAGGTTGATCTGCAGGACATACCGAGATATCAATGGACTGTTGCTTTTGCAGCCCCCCCACCCGCATAGATGATAAACAGCACCTTTAATTCTATTACATTCTAGAAAAAAAAAAAAAGAAAATATGAAAACCAAATTTCCTTACTTAAAAATTTAACTGCTTCTGTAGAGACTTAGTTAAAACATTTCCCTTAGTTTAAAAGTACTGGACAAATCCTGCCATGTTTTATCTTCACAAGACTTAGATCAAAGCAAAAATTTCTGAGTTTGATCTGAAATCAAAAAAATATGAACTTCAAGCAAAAGTCATGTTTTTTTTTCAACATTTCATCCACAGCAAGGCAAAGCTACTAAGATGCAAAGGAGTGGTTAGTGAGTCAGACAAAATACAAGGCAGAAGATAATGATTGACATTATGTGTAAATTTTTGAAGATCAATGTCGACTTGAAACAAGAAGCTGGAAGAGAGTTCCACATGCGAGAGAGAAAACCGTTAGCATAAAAGATACAGTTCTATTTCAACTGTAATAAGATGATATCTTGCCACCAATCTAGTACTATGCTTAAATTCCTAAAGTTTAGGTACCATAGTTCAACTACCATCAAGTTGGTTACAGAAAAGACACAGGGAAGCTACATCATGGCAATAGGAAAGTGACTGATGATGCCAGGTACTGTGGGCGGGGGAACTGATACTATACTGTGGTTTAATTAATACATTTTAAACAGTTTTTTTTCACCGACATGATATGAAACGAGACAGAGGAAAGGGTTAGTATATGATCAATCAAGGTTCACATAATTATCTCACTTGATACCAGGATAGATATGGGTTAATCATGTCATTTTCTTGAATATGAGAAATGTGTTTCCGATTACACTATAATACTGTTCGATTGACATCACCAAATATTACATTCTCTTATGCACTGCTTACTAAAAAGCAAAGTAATTATTTGTTTTATTTGTACATAATATAGAAATGCCACAGGTGTACTAACTCTAATACTTATTTTCTTTGAAAATTTGCTTTATAATTTTAAAATTTTATAGATTCTCGAAGGTGAAAATTTCAGACGAGAAACTGGCATTTTTCTGGATGTTTATTAACAATTCACTCTTCACTTTGCTTATATTGTTACAGTTTGTAAGTGACAGGTGTTATCACCTTCTGTTCACCAGGATACTAAATATGAAAAAGTGTGCTTTTAGTTAGTAATCTTCAGTTGTAAAGAAAGATGGCAATAAGCTATAATAAAGGTATCAAGAGGAATTGACTTTTTTTTTTTAACCATTTCACCTGAAGCAAAACAACAAAGCCACTAATACACAAGGAAGCCTCTTGGCACGGAAAGTATAATCCGGAAAGTGATGAACACATAGAGGGAAACTGCATGATATCTAAAGCTGCTGTTCACTATCTATGACTTAATTACTAAATACTAAGATCTGATCAGGGAAAATACTGATGATGACCAGTATCATCGTCATCATAACCATAATAAATATGTTGATCGTAATAATATTGAGAAAGAAGATGTGGCAACAATATGGCTGGAGTAAATAAGCACAATTGAAAAAGAGAGACAATTGATTAAATCCATATACTGAGTGATTGAAAAATAATTCCGCATTTTAAAATAATGTCGTTTTCTCACATAGTAACATGTGAGAAAACGACATTATTTTTGCACCAACCTAATTTATTAACTATCAGGTTGGTGCAAAAGTAATGACGTAATAATGTCGTTTTTTGACGTTTACGTAAAAAAAAAAAACGACATTATTACGTCATTATTTTTGCACCAACCTGATACAAATAGATACGAGAGGAAAGCATTTAACATGAATTTTTATTTAAAATTCAATATGGGCACTAAATTTTGTTATCAAATTTTTGAGCCACCCAGGAATTGCATCAACTGATTTCACCAGGAACTCTTGTGGTATGGAATAGATAAGTTCTTGTATTCACCGTTCAAGTTCTTCCTAAGTCTTGGTTTGCCATAGTAGACTTTCTCCTTTAATCAACCCCAAAAAGTCACAGGGTGTTAAGTTAAGACTCCTGACTGGCCACTCATACATAAAATAGGGAGTTACTTTTCAATCACCTTGTACATCTGTCATTTTTATTTGATATCACCAATCATTGTCAAGAATAAAAATGCTGAAAATGATGCAGCTAGAAAGTAAAATTTTTGTTTCATTAGTTTATTGTTGATTTGTTTTTTACAGTTTATTAACCCTTTGCAGGTTATTTAAATCTGGAAAATATTTTTAGATTGTAAGAATTTTTTTTTTTTTCAGATAATGATTTCATGATAGACGTATTACTAATTAACCCATAGCAGGGGAAGAAAATAGATTCATACCTTTTCCAAGGGTATTTTCATGTAAGTGAATATAACAAAACCAATGGGAACTGGAACGCTTATCTCAGATTGTCAATTCCAAGCCATTATCCATTACACTGCCTCCCAGTTTACAGCACCTGGTATTCTCGAGTGGTCACCCATTTTGATACTGACCAGGACTGACATTGCTTAACTTCAGTGATCTTACCAGAACAGGCCAATTAGTTTAGAGTTTTACAAACTAGAACTTGCCATACTAAATCACCCACATTTTCTTTGTATTCTATTTGTAAGGAGTATGTACTATTCAGGATGCTTCCCGAAACAGAACAACCATGATCTATTCAAGTCTCAGGTCAATCACAATCTATCATCCTTATAATTTTTACTCCATTCTACCTTCTCTTATGGCCATATCACACACGCCATTCTCTCAAGAATACTCTTCTATCATGAGTCGTTTTTGAGGCTTGTATTTGGTGAAATTTAGTGCATAAAAACATAGATAAACATGTCCACGATATGATAAAGTATCAAAAGATCAGTTTTTCCTATGACACCGTTATTTAATTATTTTCACATGTTTGATATTTTTTTAAAGAAATAATTAGCATTGTAATCAAACCTCAACATATGATGAAAGTGAATTTATACATTTTCTTTGTTCTTGAAAATTAACAAAAATAATAAACACTATTAGATTCTTTATTTAAACTACATTATTTATTAGAATGGTTGGCATAACATTCACTAATTGCCAATTGATTTAAACTTTATAAAATTGGTAAATAAGAATTTCCATATAGTTTTTTCACATATTTTAATAATTTAGTAAATGATATATATTACATTAGTTCACTATTTACATTATTCGGACTATTGTCCTCATCTTTGTCACCATATTTATCACAATGTTTCGGCTGTTATACACTCCACACCATCTTCAGGTAGTTGGAATGTCGAACTGAACCCTTTATTTCGCTCACTGCTGTAGACTGTTCTAGTTCAG
>OZ010597.1:40907355-41014855 GCA_963932145.1 Acanthosepion lycidas | reverse complement strand
TTCTTAAGTTTTATTATTCTTTCTTTCATTTCTTTTGTTTGATTTATTTTTATCTGGGCTTCGTTCATCCACATTCTTATTTTTTTTTTTAGTCCGGTTTGACAAAGTCTTACCGGATTACTGCTTTTTATTTCTGTTTATTTCTTTTCAGTTCTCGTTTTAAAAAAAATAAGTACCGTTTAAGAAAAGAGAAAAAGAAAGAAAATTTTGTTTTTATTTCCTTTTTAGTTTATATACCCTCCCTCGTTTTATTTAATTAGAGACTTCGGTCACAATCTTTTATTTTTTGGTTTGACTAATTTAATACTTTTGTATTTCTTTTTCATTTAATTTATTTCTTTAGCGACTTCGGCCACAAACCTTTATTTTTTAATTTGGTTTGACTAGTTTCAAATCAGACGTTTTTCAATTTCTTTTCTTTTTCTTTCTGTACATTAGAATTTAATTGTTGACTAAAAAAATAGAGGAGTTTCATTTATTGTTTTTTCTTTTATTTTCGGCAGCCTTTGGGCGCCATTTTGATTTTTAAAAAAAAAGTCTTACCTGATTATTTATTTTATTCTTTCTTTTCAGTTGATCTAGTTTGTTTTGTATTTATTTCTAATTTGGGTTAACTTTTAGTTTTCCCAGTTTTTTTATTTAATAGCCTTTGTTTTAAAGTTTGTTTTTTGTATTTTTTAATTTACTGGTGTATCCAGACTTTTCTTTATTTGTTTAACGTCTATTTTTCTTAGAAGAATTTAATTTTTATTGTTTTTTTCGTTTTCCCTTATCCCAACCCCTTTCCTCATTGT
This sequence comes from Acanthosepion lycidas, assembly GCA_963932145.1. Classification (NCBI taxonomy): domain Eukaryota; kingdom Metazoa; phylum Mollusca; class Cephalopoda; order Sepiida; family Sepiidae; genus Acanthosepion; species Acanthosepion lycidas. Next base: position 41,014,061 of record OZ010597.1, on the reverse strand, counting down.
TGGACAAAAAATATAGACCCGCTAGTGGAAGTCTCCATGTATCTGAAAAATGGCCGACGAAGCAAGTCGGTCAGGAGTTAAAAAAGAACTTTTTGGGGCGGCTGCTAAAGCCGATCCAGCGGATGAAATTAATTCATAAAAAAAAAACAAAAACGGGCCAATGCTGCCCCTAATGTACAAGACCAAGCTAGTGCGAAGGAAGTTAGTAGCACTAAAAAAGGAGAGACCATGCAGGTCTCAATCCAAAGCTCAACTGACGAGGTGATGAAGGAGGTACAAGCCAAGAAGACAGCCGAGGAATCGTCCTCTTGCTGGAAGCCCCCCCCCCAAGTTGTATAGTGTACATAGCGGATTTCTTGGAAAAGGCTAAGCTCATCTTGTAAATAGAGATGGGCTTCTTCAAGACGTCCAAGAACTGAAAGTGTTCGAAAAGAGAATGGTGTCGTCTTCGTGGTGGACAAGCGTACGCGCAGAATTTGTCGCTCTACGAAAGACACAGTGATTAAATCAATTTTGTCCCTGGGGATCAAACCCCAAAGAGTAATAAAAGTTGCTGGGTTTTTCATGTGGGACGTACTGCTGCCCACGCCTGAAGATTGCCTAGCAATGGCAAAAAAAAAAAAAGAACTTATAACGAAGGACCTTATTCGAAGGACAGAGTATGAGGGTCGGCGAAGGACAAGCGTGGCCGTATTTGAGGTCCCTCCTCATGTAACGGCAGAGCCTCTGGCTGCATTTTTATGCAGCACGGCCAGATTTTAGGGGCTCTCTCCGACAGCTTGAAAGGGGGATGGATTTTCGATATTATGTTAAATCAGTAGGCCTTCAAATCCATCTCCAACTGGTCACCTCTCCTCCTCCTGCCCAGGGAAGAAGGCCCCTGGAGTTCCAGTCGCTGGTGACCAAAATCCCCATTTGGCCGAGACAGTTAAATCCGCGGCGCCTGTAGTGGGCCTACCTGCGAAACGGACCTGTGGGCAAAATCCCTCGGTTGGGTCTGTACCTACATTACCCCCAAAACCGACGCCTTCCACAAGTGTGGATAAGGAGAAGGAAGAGGGGGAATGGCGTGTCGTGGGTTGGGGCAAAGGGAAGATCCGAACAGCGGGGCCTCTTCCCCATCATGAACCCGGGGATAAAAACACCTACAGCCCTCGACCAGCTCTGAGGGCGACGCCTTAGCGTCGTATGAAGAAAATGCAACAACTACGCAAAAAATGAATGAGCCTAGCTGGCAAAAAATTCTAGACGTTAAAAAGCTGAAGGAGAAACTCGACGGAAACGGGTTAAAATCAAATATCGCTGGGGACACCGGGCCCCTTATCCTCTGCCCCGTCTTCCCCTTCATCTAACAAAAAAAAATTCACCAAACTACCTCCTTCCAAATCTTTGACAAACACACCGTCTAAATCCTATCCATCAACAAAACCTTCCCCTTTTAAGACCCCTTCTGGAATGACACCCTCTACTACTCCCATAGACACACCTATTCCAACCCCTACTCAATCTCCTCTAAAGAAAAGAAACAAAAGCCCAGATTTACAGGCAGCAATTGACAAGAAGAAACAAAAAAAATTAGCCGCCATATCTCCCAGGGGAAGACATCTGTCGCGTATCCCGGGTACAGGCGGAGAGGGTTTTCGGGCAAACGAGAAACCCGAAAGCTTTAAAAGTTTCGTGGAACTTCAAACAGATAAACGGAATGGATGTCGAAGTGCCCGAAAATTTCCCATCCGCAAAAAGAATCTTAACTGTTAAAAGAACTGGCCCGGGTACGCGGGAGATTTGGGGCATGATAGAGAGGCCCAGACGTCTCTAAAATTGGTGCCCCCTGCTGCCTGCCTACTAGACCCAGAAATGGATGAAACAAATAAAGAGTTCAAAGGGAGGGTCCCCGTTTTTGCTCACCCATCCCTTTATAGGGCTCTTAAATTAACATATCCTTCGGACATCGGCGGCTTGTCTCATGATGATACCGTCGAAATTGAGATGGCGTTCGATTCTATGGGACAGGCTGTCGGTGTCCTCACCCCATCCATGTTCTATTCTGAAGGACAACCCTAATCGATTTGACAATGTCTCTCTGGTTGGCTAGTGTGAATGCCCGAGGCCTGAGGTCCGAGTCTCGAAGGGTGAGGCTCGCTCGTGACCTTCAGCGCTTAGGGGTGAATATATGCTGTGTGCAAGAGACCCGTTTTTCATCTCGCGATTATGAAGGCATTATGTCTAAGGGGTTTACTTTTTATTCAGCATGTTTTGATGGACGCTCGAGGGGTGCCTCTTGGCCGGTGAGCAAGTTTTTGAAGGCTGCGTGTGCTCTTGTATTCGCAGATCCGGCGGGCAGACTTTGCGTGCTGGATGTTACCATAAAGGATAAGGCTTTGCGTCTCATTGGGGTTTATGGGCCCAATATCCAGACTGAGTGGCCTGCTTTGTTTCGGCAGATCGGGACATTTATGATGACATCACCTCGGGTAGTTTTAGCGGAGGATTGGAATGCCATCCTTGACCCCAACATAGATCGTATACTAACATCTGGGGCGTGAAACCATTTCGCGATTTTGTCGACGGGTTCGAACTCGTCGACAAATACCGGAATGAGCACCCTCAGCGGGTAGTTTGAACTTGGACTAATAGTGGCAGCTCGGCTGTAGGTGTGCGTGCTAGCTACCTCGACCGAGTTTTAGTTAGGACAGTCGATGTAGGGCTCTTAGGGTGTCCAAGTTTCCATTATATAGTTTATTTAGATTATTTTCTCTTGTCTTTCGAAAAACTTTGCCAACGTTTTTTTTTTAATGTGAATCCGAGATGTTGTCACCGAAAATTGTGACGAGCAAGTTTTAATTTTCTTTTTCTACCGTATGAGTACGAATTTCTTCATCAAATAATGTAGCGAGCAAATCTTTTTTTCTTCCACCGTATGAATCCGAATCCTTTCGTCGAATAATGCTGTGGCGAACGTAATTTTTTCTTTTTTTTTCCGTATAAGTTTGAATACTCGTACTTTCTTTTTTTTTTGTTATGGCGGGTGAATTTTTTTTCTTCCTTCGTATGAATCCGAATACTCCGTAGCCAAGTGTTGTATGGCGAACGAAAGTTTTTCTTCCTCCGTACGAGTTCGAATCCTTGTCGTCAAGTTGTTATGTAGTGTATGAAAGGTTTTTCTTCCCCCGTATGAGTTCGAATCCCTCGTCGCCAAGTTGTTATGTAGTGGTTTCACAGTGGAGGCTTGTATTTGTACTAAGTCGGTCCTAAAAAAGGTTAGACGTACAAAACGTTAAGAACTTGATATAATAGGTAATGACGCATTAATCTAGTTGGGGTGGCTGATACATTAATATCCGACTAACGGTCGTCCGACGTCGACTGACTGACCAACTCACTGCCAACCCAGCGACTGATTTGTTACTCTTACTACTCCTACTTATTATAGGTGGGAGAGTCTATTAACTATAGAATGGGTGTGTTCCATTATAACAAGTATTGGGATGGTGGAGAAACTACTGGAATTTTTGAATACAGTCATTTTTCTGTCTGTATTGCTAAAATTAGGTACTGTAATTATTTACAGTGATTGAACTATTGTCTTCATCTCTATTGCCAACTATTCACAACATTCCAGCCGTTATATTCTTCGGCCTTCTTCAGGTGATTGGAATTTCAAAGTGACTCCTTTATTTCATACATCAGAATCACTCTTTCCAAAGACTTTTGAGTTCAGTACCTGGCTACTGCAGTGGTGAACAAAAATTGGGGGAGTTGAGTTAAAGAGGCATGGCACGTGGAACTAGAACAATCGCAGTGGCTGAAATAAAGTGAAGGCCAGAGCGTGCAACATCTGAAATGCTGTGAATATGACAATGAAGGTGAGGACCACAGTTATACTCAGATTTTTTTGTGAACCATTTGCAGGCCATTTTAAAACTTTTTATCATGACCCATTTCTCCAGAATAGTATGTCAGTGACCCACCCCCGACCAAAAAAATGTATTTAAAAGCATCTGGAGTGTATACTTAATATCAGTTTTAAAAAATTAGGTATTTAATTTCCTTATAATTATTGCAGTTTTATTTTTTGATGTTTTACTTCACTCCATAGAATTTGCATACACTGCACTGAGGACTTCCATTCTTTCAATAAATATAAAATGGTTGAAGTATTCTCTAACACTCAGTAACCCCCTTGTGTCCTAGTGGCTTTATTGCCTTTCTTAGGGTGAAATGATTAAAAAAAAAAAAAAGAGAAAGAATAAAGAGTTCATTTCAGTTTGTATTTTTTGAGTTTCTTTTGCCAAAGAATAAAAAATATACCAGTGTAAAAAAAAAAAAAAAAAAAAAATCAGAATCATAATCAATAAAAATTAATCTTATTTACTGTTGAATCCTTAAAGAAGGTTACAAACAGACAAAGGTGGTACTCAAGTGAAAGGAACAGCAACATGCAGTGTAGATGAAAGAAAGAAAGGTTTATTGTATTAGGTTGGTGCAAAAATAATGACGGTTTTTGACGTTAAAAAATACGTCAAAACCCGTCATTATTTTTGCACCAACCTAATAAAAGAGAATACACTATTGAAAGACAGGGAATTGATTAGCAAGCTAGTAATTCCTGAAGGAAGTCTGTCAGGTATATATATATATATATATATATATATATATATATATATCTACTGACATCTGCAATAGTGGGTGTGGGACATTCCATTACAACATTTACAATAGCCTCGATTGATTAAACGATTTGTTTTTTTATGGCTTATCAACGTTATGTAGATACAAAATTTACCCACTCTGATATTAAGTAATCTGCAAAGAACTGATTGATATATTTTTTCTTTATGGCTTATCAACTTCTTGCAAATTATTTAAAACCAGAAAATACCTTAGATTGTAAGAGTTTTTCTAGGTAATAATGATTTACTGATATAAGTGCTACAAATTAGCCCATAACTAGGTGGGGAGAAGAGGATAATTCATACCTCTCCAAAAAGGTATTTACCCTTAAGTAAATATAACAAATCTGACTGGAATTGGAACTCAGCGCTCAGATTTCTAATTCTGAGCCATTATCCATTACACCACCCATACATCCAAGCTAAGAGCACCTGATATTTCTAAGCAGTTACCCATATAGGTATTAATAAGCTTTAACATTGCTTAATTTTGGTGGTTGTATGAGAACTAATTTTTCAATGTGATATGTCCATAACCTTGAATATATGGATTGGAATAGAGAAGTTCCTAACCTGACCCATTTCTCCCAAACTCTGTCAGTGACCAAATTTTAGAGCATCTACATTTTATGGTTTTGCATCAGTGTTTCTCAAAGTGGGCACCAGCAATCTTTAGGGAAAAGAATGCGAGACGAAAAGACCAAACATCAAAGAAAATGTATGATTATCAGCAAATATTAGGTTGTCACACATTAAATAACCCACTTTATAGGAAATGAAAAAAAATTCTGAAATGTTAAATAACTAATTTGTTTTGTTGATGACTGATCATTCTCTAATGTATCTCTAAATTCTTGATCCCATCTTTTAAAAAATTCTCATCCTTTGATGTGATAAACAGTTCAAATGCTTCAGTTACCTGTTCCTTATTGGAGAATGTTTTATTGCATATGAAAAGCTCATAATGCTTAATTAAGTGATAATCAGTGGGAGAGATATTTGGTGAATATGGAGGATGAGGCAACATTTCAGAATTCAGAATATGCAGCTTTTGGACAGTTGACTGAGAAACATGCAGCAATGTGTTTTTGTACAGCAAAATTGGGCCATCCCTATTCACAAGTCTAGGATGTTTCTTTTTTTAGTTTTTTTGTGCATTCACTCAATTTCTCCAAAATATTGTTATTGTTTTCCCTTGAGGCAAAAATAAATAATGAATAACCCCTTTGAAAGACCACCATTACTGTAACCATTAATGTGCAGTGGAGGTTTTGAGTAATGGTTTTGGTGATTCACTTGTATTTAACTGGCCTACTCTCTTACTGTTGTCAAAGTGTCTATTTCTCATCACATATAATAATTTAATGCAAAAAATTTTTCTTTTTCTCAGTTTATACTCATACAGTAAGATCTCTCAACATTGTTTCACTGTAATAATTTTCATTGGACTGACTGAGAAGTAACAATATATTCAAAGTAAAATTATCTGGAAAGAGAAAGAGTCAGAAATAAGTCAAAATTTTTTTTTAATTATATACTAAGGTTACTTTGTTAGATGACCAGATCAACAATCAACTAAAAAAATACCTTATTTCATATGTGACAGCCTAAGAGAATATCCTAAGGCGCAAACTATGAATTGGAAACACTGAAATCAAGCAAGTTTGAAGATGTAAATATCAGGGAAGTATTTTAATAAAGACAGAAAATGTAACATTGAAATCTAAAGATTTATTTGAACAGCAAAAGATGACTTCCAAAAGCTAGGCAAAATCTTTAAAAAAAAAAAAAAAAAAAAAAAAAAAAGAAAAAAAAAGGAGAATTTTGTAAGAAACAAAGAAAAAAATGTTGAACTTTTAATGTTTTATTGGTCCTCCTATATGGTGGTGAATGCTGGCCAATCTTCTCACAGAAAACATTTGAGGCTACTGAAATATAGTTCTACAGATGGATCCTAAGAATGCTATGGAGTGATTATGTGAGTAATGAGGAAATTTTAAAAAAATGGGGATAAAATGGACATTTGTGTCTAGGAACAACAAAAGAGTTGAAATTTCTAGGATGTATTAGAAGAGACATCTTGGAAAATTTAAAACTCACAATACATTTTGAAGGCAAGATGAACAGAGAAAAACTGCTAGTCACCTACCTAATAAGCTTGTGTAAATGGATGGCTGAACAGGCAGTGGGAAGTGGGCAAAAGACAAACATTACTAAGAACTACAAAAGAATAGGAAGTTTAGAGAGCCATGATCACCCACATCTTGAAGGGACATGATACATAGAAGCCAATGATTTCATTACAGAAATGAATGAGAAAAGAAAAAGTCTTTTACATCACAGACAAAACCTTATATGAATTTTTGTGTTCATCTTGCCTGACTTTCACACATCTGTACATTGAGAGCGCTCCTCTAACTGAGAAAAACACTTTGGTGTTATATAGCTCTCCCAGTCCCAGACCCATACTGACTATCGCCCAGTATCGTTCATATGCAAATAGGCAGCCCCACCGACTCTAAGTACATGGTCTTCTCTCAAAAGCCTATTGTGGAAGGGGATGTAACCTTTGCTGCTTATAGCACCACATACAACCAACACAGTCTTATCAGGCTGAACCAATTCTCTGTTACAGAATTATGCAATCAATTTGATTTTTTTAATTTCAAAGAATAAATCAACAACAGATTCAAAGCTTTAAAATCTTTCCAGACTGCATTTTAAATATTGTTACTGTCAGATGTAAAGTCATTTTTTTTCCCATGGAAATATTTTTCTGAAATCAAAATATTGATCCCTGAGTGACAAAAAAAATGAAATATCCCAACATTATTTGTGAAAAGCAAGGCAGGCTTTTAGTCAGCTGGACCCACTACTTCAAATTGTCCATTTCTTAGTACCAATGTAATCTAATTTAATCTTGTCAAATGCACATAATGCTGCACATTTCTGGTTTTATGGAGAACAGCAGAGACTAATTTTCTTTGGAATTCTTAAAAAGTCATTTGATTTTGATGTTTAAAAATGTTTCTTTTTTACTTATTTAACCACAAGTAAGACAATAATGTAACTGATGTAGTGGAATAACCTGTCACCACCATGAGTAACTACACTATAGGTAGAGATTTTCTAAGCATAGCTTAGATGTGGTACAAGGCTGAAAGTATGGGGCATCCAGTGAGGATTGAACTCACTTTTCAGTAGTAACTGATCTAGCAAGACAAGCTTGTTAACCATTATACCATGCCAAGGTGCCCAACTACACTATAGGTAGTAACTTCCTATAAGACTATGGACTAGTGGACTATGGAGACTAGCTGGAATCTTTTCAAGCTCTGCTGGTCAAACTCTCTGCAGATAAGGCTATGTTGAAGGGTAAAGTCTCATCTCGGGAAACAGCTACCTGACCCCATTTTATACTGGGTCTATGGGGAATTTTTGGCTGAGCCTACATGCTTGGATTACACTACATTAAACTCGGCTTTGTGCCACAACGTACCTCCTGGTGAGGCTGGTAAATATCGACTAGCTGGGATCTGTTTAGTATGAATCAGACTTGCACAAGTACTACTGACCTAATAGTAGCACTCACTACTGGATTGACTTGCGATGATCGTGTACATAACTGTTACCTTATTTCTTATTGTACTGGTTTTACAATAAACCTTTACTTATTTTATCCACCATGCTTTTCAAGTATATATTCCTATTAGCAAGGAATATAAGAGCAACTAAGACACAAAGTAGTTACTGGGAATGGAATAGAGCGAGAAGACTTTAGTGAATAGAAAAGACAATGAATAAAAAGGGTTTAGGAAGACAGAAAATGGCAATTGACATTGCATGTAAAGTGTTCAAGATTGTAGGCAGTAGGGATACAAGAAACCTGAAGAGAGTTCCACAGGTAAGAATTGTGAAAAAAGAAACTAAAACTTTCGATTTACACCTAGCTATTTCAACAGTAAAATGATGTGACCTAATAAACATTCTCGTAGTGTGTTTAAATTCATGAGGTCAAGGTAGCAAGGAGGAGAGTTCATTAGAACAAGTGCCATGAAAAAATAGAAAAGACAGAAGGATATTATGTTGAATTTCTTCCGAGGCAAGAACTTATAAACCACTTCTCTGTCTCATCTACCATATTTTTTTCTTTGTTGTCTCGAAGTCAGAACATGGCAATCACCTGTCTGTATCCCTTATATGTGTTAACACCATTCTTGTTTGTGAACTTTTTATCTTATTATTCTTGCTTTGCTTACTTTTGTCTTGCATATTATATATATATATATATATATATATATATATATATATATATATATATTTAGGGAAATGAATGGTCATTTTAAAAATAAGATGATTTTTTATCTTCATATTTCTGCTACACGTGTTTCTGATCTTGGCACCTTCTTCAGAAGGGAAAAATCATGGCTCACTAGCAAATACAGGAAATGAACAATGAGACATTAAAAGAACACAAGGAAAATTTATTCCTTTTAAAAATTTAATTCTTTTATTTGCTTGATGAAGGTCACAAGATTGGAATCTCGTGTAGCAGAAATATGACGAATAAAATATATATACTAAAATAAATCCACATTATAACCAAAAACATTTGCGGTTTCTCTCTTTTTCAAATATATATATATATATATATATATATATATAAAGTGTATCAAAAATACAAACTTTGGGGGCAGGCTCCTCATACCTAAACATAGACAAAAGTTCATATAAAAATATATCCTTCGTTTTTGAGTTAAGTTTACAGATAGTTTAGGGTACATGGTGTCATGTTGCCATGTAGACTAGTTTACATTTGTCATTCGTGTACATTTGCAGCTATTCTTTCTTCAACATTTAATGTGTGTAGTAGTGAGTTAATTTAAGTGTTCCATTTAACAATGGCAGGATATTCCTATCGTAAGCAGACAGACATCAATTTTACACACAGCTGCATGAATGGTTATTGATGCAAGGTTACAGCGGTATTAGATTGTGTTTCCAGAAGGCATCTGTGTCAGCCAACTTCTGCTACTATTTTATCATCACATTGCTGAGACAGAATCTATGGCGTCACAGACTATGCATTGAGGAAGACGAGACCCACTAGTATGCCTGACCACAATGAACACATTCTACAGGAAGTCAGAGATGATCCAGTTAATAGCACATGTCAAGTGGCCCTAACATGTTGTACATCTTATAGTACCACATGGAGGTTACTTCAAGAGCAGCTCCTGTATCTTTTGCCCTCTCATCACTCATCACTGGAGAACTTTTGCTGATAATTTATTGCACAAACTGCTGATCCATTGTTTGACTCTTCAGTTTTGTTTAGGGATGAGGCAACATTTGGATGAGATGGATTAACAAATTTACACAACAGACTTTTGTGGATTGATCAGAATTCCCATGGTACAATACAGGCTAGTCACCAGTATCACTTTACGATTAATGTTTGGGCTGGGATTGTAGATGACTGTCTGGTAGGTCCATATGTTCTCCCAGCACAGCTTACAAGAGCTGTCTGCAGGGACTTTATTTTGAACACACTTCCAAACCTGCTAGAGGATGTACCCTTGCTAATATGAAGACACATGTGGTTCATGCATAATGGAGCTCCAGCACATTTTAGTTACATTGTTAGCAATGCACAGGTTGATATCTACTATGAAAGATGGGTATGTAGGGGAGGACGATGATCTGCACATTCCTCTGATATCAATTCTTTGGATTTTTACCTGCTGCCCACCTAAAAAAAATGGTTTATGCAGCAGATATTAATGTAGATATGCTTAATCAACATGTTATTGGGGTCCGCGAAACTCTTCAACACCATGTGGGAGTATTTGAAAGGGTTTGCCAGTCAAGGGGTGGATACATGTGTAGAAGCAAGCAGAGGACATTTTGAACATTTGTTATTAGTTGCTGTGTTGAGGTACAATGATGGTCTTTTTGGACATATTACTGCCAGTTACATTTAACCATGGCTAATTTATCTACAAGGTTTCTCAAGTCCAGTAACTGTTATTCCTCTTTCCAGTATTGATATGTCTGGTGGGGTCTGTTTCCTTACCTCGTATTACAAGCACTATCCTTTTTAGTAGTCAGAGCTTTTAATTTTAAAGTCCTCAAGTGTTGAGGTTTCTTTTATTGTTTCAGTTGTTTGTTTCTGTGATTCTATAGCACGAGTTTACAAGGCTCAAAGAAGGATGCTCTTCTTTAAGACATACAGACTTTCTCTTGAAAACATTTTAACCATCTATCTGTGAAAGCTGTTGTACACAGCTGATAGTTTGGATATTTCTGAACGAGAAAGTCCAGTGCCATGCATTTTACTTGTTATTCTCCCATTGTATTAAATCTTCTGTTGATTTTAGTCATTGATAGAACTGTACCAGATAAAAGACTATGTTCATGATTCAGCAGTGCCAGTCTGTAAAATCTGAGGAGGGTGAGTCTTTAAGATGTAGATATATATATATATATATATACTAGCAGCATAGCCTGGCATTGCTCATGCTTGATTCAAAAATTGTACGACTCATACAGCAATCACTATGACTTGACTTAAAATATTTTTGCCCTTCCTTGACTTTAAAGGAGTGCCCTTTGCCATGCTGATGTTGCTACATGCCTTACTACTTGCAAGGCACTGCAAATTTTTCTAAGCTCTATACTAAACATTAAATCTGTTACGAAAAAAGAACTAAACAAAATGAACACAAAACAATCAGCTTTAAAAAAGGACTTGTAACTGGAAAAACCGAATGAAAAAAGAATGTTAACAACAAATACTTTTTCACACACAACCCAGTTCTGCAGAATCAGAATCAATGTTGAGTTTAAGCAAGCGAATGATCCAATTGGAGTAAAGTGCCATGCAGATTTAAATTTTTCCCCCACTTGTGACGAATGCAGCTATCGATTTTTTAGCATGCTAGTTAACATTCGTGTCAGTCAGCTGTTGGCTCTCATGCTGGCCAATAGAATCTTCCTGCCTATTTGTGGTAGCCAGCTATAGGCTCTCACTCTGGCCAGTAGAAAATGGCTGCAAACTACATGAAAACTTCTGTAGAAGCATGAAAAAATCAATTATTTCCACTATTGATGGGAGTTGGAAAATGCAAAGCCGGTCTTGGCCTTTTCGCTAACTTGGAGCATGTGCATGTAACTTTTGGTGCAAATCCGTCGAAAATTGCATCTGTGCATTCATTACACACACACACACACACACACACACACACACACACACACCCTGCCTTTTATAGATAGAGATTGTATAATACTGGCAAACAAGGATGCTATAAAGGCAGTGCCTTATATAAATATAAAAAATATATGAAACAGAACCAATATATGATGTAAGTATAACAATAGTCATCTGTTACTGTTTTCCACAATTTAGATTATCATGTGGAGAATTAGATGTTGAAGCTGCTGTTTCTCAATGCTCAGATACTCTGTGATTTATTAGTAATAAGAAACCAAGTACCTCGTCGCTCTTGCTACAACACACTTGGGAATGAGGAACTGAGTATCTCGTCGCTCTTGCTACAACACACTTGGGAATGAGGAACCGAGTACCTCGTTACTCTTACTGACTGGATTGCAAGACAACAGTATCAACATCTAAGTGCCTACATGAGGCTTTTGGAAAGCAGTAACATAAATTGTTTTACTTATAAAAACAATTTTTCAGGAAAATAAATTTCTTAAGTTCAGTAAGTGTTATTGCTCTTTCCATTACTGATGGGGGTTTCCTTAATAATCTTTTGTTTGAAGTAGGATGGAGACTAAGCATCCTGATTATGACTATTTTCCCTTCAAATATACATGTACTATATATTTCAGCTGTTGGTGTAAGTCCTCAAATGATGTGGTTAATGTTATTTGGTAAGGTTCTTTGTTTTGGATCCTGTACCATCAGTTTACAAGAATTGAAGAAGGACAATCCTAAAACCTACAAGACGCATTCGCTTGAAGCTATAGTGGCTCAGAAAGGTATTTGGCAACTTGATATCGTTTGAAAGTGGACAAAGTTGCATCATTTTCCCTGCCTTGTGACCAATGAATTAGAGTTAACCCATCTCAGTCTCTTACTGAAAATAAAAATGGATACCTTCTAGGAAGAAGGTTTTCTTTTCATGGTATTAAACAACAATGCATATAGTCTGTATTGACAGCTTTTATTGCCCTTACTACTTGTCAATAAAGGGTGAGTGAAGAGATTTCTATTTTTATTTTTATTTTAGCAGTTTCAGACAGGCATGTTCACTAAGAGGCAAAAATCATCATAAAAAATTTGATATAGAAACTCATTTTAGAAGGAAATCTCTTGCTCTCTCCTAATTTGGTAACTGTTAATTTCTGAATTTTTATTTAAATTTTTTTTTTTTTTAACTATTCATTTTTTTTCTATTTGAAAAGGAAGTGTTCCACTATCTAGTCAGTAGCCAATGAATAAAGAAGTCCTATTTACATTGTTCGGACTATCATGCTCATCTTTGTTGCCATATTTATCACAATGATATCAAAATATATTATGCTTTATTTTCCATTATATATATATATATATATATATATATATATATATATATATATATATATATTAGTAGCATCAAGGAACAAATATATAATTATTCTTAGTATAAATTTTAGCTATTATTTTACATTGTGCATGGTTTTATTAGGACAATCAACATTCACTGTGCATTATTTTATATATTTGTAATTCTATATCCAGATAGATATCTCTCTCAAGACACAATAGATGCCCTTATTTTTATAATCTGTTTCTCTTTATAAACAGACATTCACTGTTTCTATATTCATTACAATCATTATTAGCAATGGTGCCATAATATCCAATGGACCCCTCGCTCTCTCTTTCGAACTCATGATGCAAGATGCAGCTGTAATAATGGCTGAAATGTTTTATCCACAAGAAATATCAACTGTGCTCCTCTTGGCAGATGAAATTTTCTTTTGTCCGAGATTCCTATTAAGAACTGACATAAAGGGATCTTTGGCAGCTTTCAAGCAAGTTGAGAGATTGCCATTCAAAGAATTTTATACCTGTGGAACAGATATGTCACCATTTTGGGTGATTTAGTTGTCATGCTTTGAGGCTGAACTTCAAGACATCCCACAACCTATTATTCTAACCTCCTTGAAAATACTGAATATTAATGGTGGTTCTTTAATGAACCATTTCTTTTCAAGATATGGCTGATTATGGCTCTCCACATTTACTTTTATCTAAGCAAGTTTTGCCTCTTTGCTAATGTTCTTTGTCTCTGTTGTGCTATCTGTTCACTTAATCTTCATCAAGTTTCCCTGTGAGTGTTAAATTCTCCAAGTTTTCTTTCCTAATGTTTGAGAAATTGAATCTGATTGTTAGCTCCAATCTACTTGTATTTCTTGTTCACATGATCTGTCAATTGTACTCTTAATATTTATCAGTCAAGGGAGAGAATTTTTGCTTTGAGTGAATGAAATTGTTCACCATTCATAGACAAGATCTGATATTATATAGCAGTTCAGCACTTTCCTTTGCTTCTAATGACATATTCTGATCTTTTAATACTATTATTAGTTTCTGGAAGGCATCTTTTACTTATTCTATTTACCTTCAGATTTCATTGTCACACTTTCTACAGTCATTGTCCTACCCAAATAGAAGGAGAAAATGAACTATGTGACATGTCCTCTCAGGACATTAGCCTTCATGGCTCTCCAGAAGCTCATGGTATTTTTGGCTCTCAATAAAGTTTGTCTTTTTGCTATCTCTCCCAATCCCTGTTCTGACAGCCTTGCGGATTTTACGTTATCTTATGCACTGCTTTCCTTTGCCCCCCTCTTGCTTTCTGTATGCCCCGTGAGTGTCAAAGTTTATAAATTTTCTTCGTTATGTGCCCTCCAGATTTCAACTGTCCTTTTTTTATTCTACATATTGCTGTCTGTCTTGGTGCCATTTTTCCTAAAACTTTGTAGTAGCTCACATTTTCAGTCCATAGTATTCTCAGCATACATCTGTAGAATTCCATTTTTGTCATCTCTTTCTCTGTGATGAGATTGTCCAGCATTCACTGCCATAAAGGATTGATATTATATAAAAGTTCAAATGTCACTTCTTACACTATTACATTATTTGGACTATTCTCCTCATCTTTGTTGCTATATTTATTACAACGTTTCGGCCGTTGTATGCTCCGGCTTTCTTCAGGTGGTTGGAATGTCGAACTGGTGTAGACTGTTCTAGTTCCACGTGCCATGTTTAATGGATGTCAGTTATCTACTGTTAAATCCCCTATCCAAGTTCTCCACTGCCTTAACCAGGTATTGAACTCAGACTCTTTGGGTCTTGTCACTGGATCTAACTAACGCCATGTGTCCTATAGTGTACGTAATACCTCATCTCAGAAATATAGACAGATACTGAAGTCACGTCTTAGTTTCTAACAAACTTTTCTTGATAATTTATTTTAACATCTCTGATAAGCATTTACACTATTTACATTGTTTGGAATGATGTCCTCATCTTTATTGCCATATTTACAATGTTTCGGACATTGTATGCTCCTGCCTTCTTCAGGTGATATATGATATACATTACAATTTTCAAACACTGTCATCTTTTTATTTGCTCATTTTGCAATTGTCACATAGCTTTGAAGAGTGTTACATTGAGAATGTTGTTTGAACTACTTGCAGCCTATTAGCAAACATTTTGGTTATTGTGGGGAGCAATTTAAAATATTTGTAATATCAATTCAGGGAATTATTTAGCTTAGTTGCATTCAAAATATTGCAGTCATCTTTGTTGTTATTATCATAAAGTTGTGGCTATTGTACAATCTGGCTTCTTTTGGGTTATATGTGAAACATTCAGAGAATTTGGAACTTAACCCTTTAAGTAATCTTTGAGATACTGCATCTTATTAATGTTCACCCTGTTTACATAGAGTCTGCATTAAATATTGTGGCTCCAATATGTGCAACCACTAAAAATAAAAAATAATGTTGTATAAGAATCCCTTGAAAAAATTACTGTTGTATATGTTTTTGGTATGAAACTGAAGCTAGCAAATATAGACTAAATATTGTGGCTCCAATATGTGCAACCATCAAAAAAAAAAAAAAAAAAAAAAAAAAAAATGTTGCATAAAAATCCCTTAAAAAATTACTTTTATTTATGTTTTGGTATAAAACCAAAGCTAGCAGATATATACTTGTAGAAGTTCCAACAAGTGATAGGCTTACCTTTAACAGGTATTTCAAATAGGTATTTAAACCTTGCTCTGTCAGGCTGGTTTCTGCAGCCTGAACTGCTGATAACATACTTTCGCTAAAAAGTGGTTTCGCTGATGGAAGCAAAGTATAAAAGATTAATTTCTGTCAAAGGCACAATATTTCTTTAGCAGGACTTCTCAATCTACAACAGTTATTATTAATTTCACTCTTTAATAAATTTAAAAACAGGGATAGCAACTTAAAAATATGTATGCATTAAAAATAATTTTTATAGTATTATTTGCCCTAATCTCACCACTGGGACAGGATGTGATTCAAGGTCTGGTTTAACATGGGGAAAACGAGTGCAAACACCTGGCCCAAGGACAAAAATTGCCCAGTCTCCAAAACTGTCAGTTGCAGTGTTATCAATATAAGTACCAATCCCCACTCTTAAAAGACAGCATGTAATGGCTAGCAAGCTTGTCTTGCTAGCCATTACATGCTAGCCAATTACAACTGAGTAGAGAGTTTGATCATCATTGAATGCTTCACACTTTTGGCCTTGTACCTCATCTAAGCTAGGCTTAGAATATGAAAGACTTGAAAAGGTTAAGATTGGAATGATTATGAAAGTAACCTCTTGGGAGTTGGTTTCACAAAAAAGTGCTTCATAGGAAGAAGCTGCTTGAGTGGAACTTCTCACCCATGGAATACAGAGAGCATGAGGCTGGTTCACTACAGTGTACATAGCATCGTAGATCTTTGCCATGAAAGTTGGAGCTAAGGAATGTAGTTCGTCTGAACACTTTCCATAGAAATAGTGAGAGTGTAGTGAGAGGGCTTGCGATACTCCATCTGGAAAATAATTTGTCACTCCTAAGGACACAAAGATGATTTTGGACTATCAAGAATGGAAAGTGAAGAATGGACAGTTCCTACCCATATATGGCAACAGTATTCCATTTTAAGACTGACTGGGTTCTTGTAAAGGTAGAGAGTAGGAAGAGAAGTCAGATATTTACTTGAGCGGTATTTTTCCAGCATCTACAGCAATAGATCATATATTCAAACTCCATTTGAAATCTGGGTTTAGTTTAAATCCCAATAGGCGTTACCTGAGGGAATATCCATTCAATGTGATTGATAATAATTCAGTGTTTGATTGGCAGTGATTGAATTTAACTAGTTTGGTCTTTGAGGTATTGAATGTGACTGGTCATTTATTTACTCCACTGAGCTGTGAAATCTAGGTCAGAGGAGAGATCAGCGGCCAAGCTCTGGTCATCTCGAGTTTTGCAGGTGCATCCATATATCATTGTATCATCAGTATAGATATCCAGAAATAATTGGAGTATACAAACCATGATGGATGCTTGCATTGGTCATTTGGGACTCAGAGGGTTGGCCATTAACAACTACGTTCAACGACCTACCCATTAGGAAGGACTTTAGAATTGAGGTCTGGATTGAGTTTAAGTTCCAATAGTCGCAAGGCATAGGGTCTCATTGAGGTGGGGGCATCTGTCCTGTTAAAGCTAGGTTAGAGGAGACATCAGCTGAACTAGAGTTTTGGTTTTGCTGAACATCAAGTTTCTTGACAAAATCCAAAGAAGGATATGTCTTCTCTATGAATATTTTCGTGGCAACTGTTCTGATACACTCTTCCCCCTGGTGCCTCGGCTACATGAATTTAAGCATGGTACTAGATTGGCAACTAGGTCTCACCATGTTACAGTTGAACTAGCTAGATGCAACTGCCACTTCTACTCTAACAATTTTGTTTCTTGCACTTCTCACCCATGCAAGACCCTTCAGATTTCTTGCTTCCTTGATAACTTCAATCTTCAAAAATTTAAATGCAATGTCAATCACTATATTATTTACATTATTCGGACTATTGTCCTCATCATTGTTGCCATATTTATTAGGACACATGGCACAGTGGATAAAGGCGTTGGTTAAATCCAGTGACAGGACCCAAAGAGTGTGAGTTCAATACCTGGTTAAGGCAGTGGAGAACTTTCAGAGGGAAAATTAACAGGAGATAACTGACATCCATTAAACATGGCACGTGGAACTAGAACAGTCTACCCCAGTGAGCGAAATAAAGGGTTCAGTTCGAAATTCCAACCACCTGAAGAAAGCCAGAGAATACAATGGCTGAAATGTTGTAATAAATATGGCAACAAACATAAGGACAATAGTCCGAATAATGTACATAATACCTCATCTCAGAAATATAGACAGGTCAGCTTGTCTTCTTGAACCCTGTTCTTTTTTTGTCCATTCCTCAATACTCCTCATTAAAGTCTTGTTATTCTCTTTCACTTCCTATAACCCACTGTGTTCTAGTGGCATTATTGCCTTATTTTTGAGGTGAAGCAATTTAAAAAGAAGAAAAACACAAAGGTAATGTTTTGTGATGACATCTAACAAAACATGGAGACCTCTTTGAATATAAACTAGGATATAAGTCCAAAGAAGCATATGTGATGTTATCAGTACTGAGCTGGCATCTCAACTTAAGTCAATTTCCCACCATTGTAACATAGATTCCCTATATCTTTCCTATAAGTATTTTCATGGCTGTTTGTTGCAATGAGCTTTCCTCATCAGTACCTCAACTGTATGAATTTAAGCATATTACTACAATAGCAACCAGGTTGCATCATTTTACTGTTGAAATATAATTGGAAGTTCTATTCTGATCACTTCTTGTCTGTGAAACCCTCTTCCAGTTTCTTGCTATCTATAATCTCCAAAAATCTACATGCACGCAATGTCATTTGCCATTATCTGCCTTCCTGAACCCTGTTCTTTTATTGATATTTCTCCACACTAAGGTCTTCTCCTTCTCTTCCTGCAACCTTGTGTCTTTGTGGCATTATCCCCTTGCTTGGTGTGAAATGAATAAAAGGAAAAAACAAGACAATTTAGAAAGCTTATTTGTACATTTTTGCTGATCAAAAAGCATCATCAGAAAAATGGATTTTATATCAACGAAATTTACATTGGTAAGACAGTTCTATGTTATTCCTATGAAGGCTGCATTTATTATTTTTTTTTTTTTTACTTTAACTGTATTGCTTTTGAAATTATATTTTAATAATTTAAACTCAGTTTTTGCTTATATATTTATTAGATTTAAAATTTTTCTTATGTCACATTGTTTTAACTCCATCTTCACTAAAAAGGGAGATAGACTGAAGAAACCTGACCATATATTAAATGCAAGAGATTCATAGAGCATAGCATTTTCATCTGAGCGAGTATATATATATTTTTTTTTAATAAAATGACAATTCCCTGGTCAAAACTGTGATGAAGCTTTTACCAGTGTGCTAAATGTGTTGTTTCAATTCACGTTTAGAAAACAGTGTATAATAATACTAGCAGCATAACCTGTCTTCAACCGAGTGTTTCATTAATGGGAATTTTTGATATTCAATTGGAGTAGTTTAAGTTTAAAGTTGGCCCACACAAAAATCAATATTAGTACCAACAATTGGGTGCAACTGAGGCACATCTCCAAACAGGTGTGTGTGGGGGGATAAACAATTTGAATAGGGGTGTCCCTGAAAAGGGTCGTTTTTGTGTTCTCAATCTTGCAAGCAAGGAACCTCTTCCATGGATTGTTATAACAACATACGATAATTTTTATTTATATTTTTTTTATAATTCTAATAATCTTTTGCATTAGATTTCAACTCTCTAAATTGATTGTATGCTTTTTTTTTTTTTTTTTTTTTTTTTTTTTTTTTACAGACATTAAATTTTGCATTTGATCTTTGTGCAAAGTATAAAAAAAATCAATTTTTCACCTTCAACGTTGTAATTTTTTCCAGCCAATTTGGACTCAAAACTCGCACTGAAGAATTATCTATCAAACAAAAAAAAAAAAAAAAATTCAAAATCGAATGAAAACTATGGAAATGCACAAATAACATTTGATCACACACATACATACATTTCGAGAATTATAGATATAGATGAATTCTACATCAAAGAAAGCTGAAAAATAATTCTAACAATAAAGATGGGATACCTGTTTAAATAAATTAATTTATAGTTATAATTCCTCATCCCATAAAAAGCTGTGTTGCAATTAAAACCACCAAAATGGAGACACTTGCTTGAATAATTCAGTTAATCATAATTATTCCCAGAAAGAGTTAAAATACTGCAAATGTGACAACATAGTTACACCTTTTTGAATAATTTACCGTTTACACTGACTTGGCTACAAAGGACATTGCTGAACAAGTGAGACTGAATAGCAACTTTAAGCGAAATCCTTTTCATCATATATTCTAGAAATTGCGTATCTGCTCAGTTTTATAAACATATATAAAATGTTTTCTAAAACAATGGATTTCTTATTTATTAATCTAACTGATTTTTTCTAATGTAGAACTTATTTTTAGTGGATACCCCTAGTTGAGTAGATGTTCTGTTTACTTTAATGTTTTTTTAAACAGTATATTCATTGTTGTCTATCAGCCTGATAATTTGAATTCATTGTATAATAATGATAATTCCTCATGCTAGAAGAAACTAAAATGCCAAGACCAATATCCAAGATTTGAACAAGTGTTCTGATATATAAGTGTAGAATAATTCCTTATCTCTGAAATTCATACAGAACTCTATTTATTATTTCAAGATGATTTTTTGCATTTTTTTTTTTTGGTTAGCCATGTAAAATTTGTTGTCTTCAATGAGATACATCTGAAATTATTCCAAGAAATATTTTGTCTCAATTTCTATTGGCACCTTTTTTGATTTCCTTTTCAGCCAATCAGATGTTGAGATTGCTTTTCAATGTTTACTCCTATCTTAAATGAGATCTGTGACAAGTTTCATAGGTGGATATGGTTTTTATTCCACGATGAAGGACTTTTAGAATAAAAAAAGTTCTATTACTACCTTATGTACAGAATGAACATTTTAAATTTGAATGAAAAAAGTCATCACCATAATTTACAGATAAAAATATAATTTCAAAAGAGTGGTTTCATTGAAACTTGAAGATATCTAGAATTGCACCACATTTCATTAAAATTGTTTTCAGTAAGGTTACAAGATTACCAAAGCTAGGGTTTACAAGTACAGCAATAATAATGACCAATAATGAATTTCTATAGAGAAATCTTTGTACTCCATTTACTATTTAAAATTCTTTTAGTATTAAGCAAACTTTGTCTCAAGACAATAAATCTTTAATTTGAAATTTAATCAGTTTTTTCCTATTTCAACTTTGAAGCCCTTTTTTTAGTCAGAGTGCTCATTATTGTCCAGCTCACCTGACTAGAGGGATCATTATCATCAGGCTGCTCTGGCCAGAGGGCTCATTTTTATTGAGCTCCCTTGGACAGAGAAGTTGAAACAGTTCTGGATTCATCATTCTGACAATAGCCAATTATGTTTTTTGTAAATTAAAACAAAAAAATTTATATCAAAAGAAAATTTTGCAAACCATTTTTTTAAAATTGACATCTAAATTTAATGTTATATTAAGTTTCCTTTCAAAAGTAACAGTCTTCACTTTTTTTTTTTTTTTTTTTTAAATTAGTGACTCTAAAGATGAATTGATTTTCTTTACTCTGCTGACCAGACCTTCAACCAGTAGACCTTCAAAGTCATTCACAAATTACTATCAAGTATAAATTTTCTTGGTGTCATCAGAGAAAATTTTATTGATTTAACAAGTTTTACAATGTTAGAAATTTGCCTGGATTTATATCCTGTGGAACACCTTGCTTGTTGATTGAAATATTTTGTTACTGTGGCGGACACGAGACAGAACCTGGGACGAGCACAACTGGTCGCGACTTGCCTTGTCCCCACCAAAAAAGAGCCCACATTTGCTTAGCATGCAAAGCTACTGCAGTTGAAATAAGGGAGAAAAAAGCACTTACCGCTCTGCCGTAATCCGTCCTCGGCCAGATATCGTAAAAGAATGAGGGGGGACTTGCATTGCATTTTTATGCAATAAAGATGCAATGCCTTATGGGACATGGATGCAGTGAATTGTGGGATCACAGAAAGATGCAAGGGATTATGGGTATATGGGCAAATATAAAAGCAACTGCTTTTTCCCAATGCGGGGAGTTCTTCGAGTGACGTTCACGGTTGGCGGCAAGAACAGTCTGTTAGTGCAATTTTGAGACAGAACTCAAGAAGGAATGAATCAAGGTTGAAATACCAGCTGGGAGAGCTTGAATTTACTCGCCGGTTGCTGTTTTCTTTATTTGCCACAGTTATATAAATCAAGTTACTGGATGGTTCTGAGTTTGGTCCTCTGAGTGGTGCAAAAATGTGATATCCTCTATTCAGTAGAAGAGACAAGCAATTACATGGACATATTATTATTATTTGCACTCAGACGACTGTCCTCATCATTGTTATGACAATGATTTAGCCATTGTATCATGTGATCTTCAATTACTTGTAAATTCAGGTTTTATATATATATATATATATATATATATATATATATATATATATATATATATAGCTGGCTACTTGTATTCAAGGATACCTATCTACTAGGGTGGCTAGCCAATACCTATTGCAGATGCTTGCTCAGGCGCATTTGTGTTCATTGAACACAAACAGAGCTCACCTATGGTTTATACTGCAACTATACTGAGCAGACCTTAGTTACAGTTTACAGTTTCTGGGAAAGAGTGTGTTATCTAGTGTGATCAACAATTTGAACAAGGCCAACACACTCAAGCCCTCGCTCACAGTGACTTCTGACTTCATGCTAGCACAGCTATCGATGGCACCCAAGAGTTCCGTCTATCCAATTTCACTCACAAGGCTTGGGTCCACTTGTGGTATGATTTTCAAGTACTTTCCAAAGGTGCCACATGCTGAGGTGACCCCTCTAGTCTGATAACATCAGGAAGTCTCCCTCCTCACAAAATGACCATCGTGAGATTTGAACCAAGGTCACATGGTCAGAATGCAAAAGTTCTAACCACTCTGCCATGTATCAATGCAGGTAACCTTTATTTAACCTAGTGAGGTCATTTATTCTCATTCTGCTGTCCATGTCAAACCAGATATCCATAGATCTGGCCAGTAGAATGAAAATAATCCACCCCAGTAGATTAAATAAAGGGTTCAGTACAAAATTCCCTGAAGGTAACCCATATTGATAAGTCACCTGATGAAACCTGAAAAAAAAAAAAAAAAAAAATTGCTGAAACATTGTGACTAGAACAACAATGTAGAGGAAGATAGTTCAAGTGTAAATGAGAAAAAACAAGAATAAATTAACAATGTGGGAAAGTTCTTGGTTTGACTGGTTTGCCACAATGACACCAAATCAGATTTACTTTTAGAAATGTTTCTTGGCCAAGTCAAGAACTTTTTAGCAACACTTTGAAGATAGAATTGATCGATATGAATTATGCACTTGCATAGCAAGTGGAGTGAAAAAAAAAATCTACAGCCATGGGCTGAATAAAAGGCTCAGTTGGAAATTCTCTGAGGATCACCAACTATGACAGAAACCTGAAAAAGGTATGAGTTTACAGTGGCTGTGTGGTGATAGATAAATAATTACTATATTTGATGGCATACAAGATGCATAGGTGTACAAGATGCACCCCAATTTCAGCAGGGCAAATCAAAAAAAAATTTACTAATTAGTAAGATTGGGAAATCTATATGTGGCATATAAGATGTAGGGGAATTTTAAGATATTTTCAGTAAAAAAAAAAAAAAAAAAAAAAAAAAAATGCACATTATATACTGTCAAATATGGTAAATAAATTTCTAGATCAAAATTTCACCATCTCAAAAAATAGATGGATAATAAGAATCACCAGGCAAACAAAGCTATAGTTTGACCTATCAATCAGTAAGCTATCATAAGCAGGGTGTATATAGTGAAGAAAATGATGACCTACCTCATCAAACCAAGCAACAGTGTGTCGCATGTATACCATGATGGAAAACTTGTCGAAAAAGAAAATTACTAAAAAAAATAAAATGGGTATGTATTCCACATGAGATGCTGAAGACAGAATATTTTAGAAACAAGTCAGTCGCTATAAAAGTATTTTGATATGCAAAAATTGAGAGTCCTCTCTCAGTTGTCGATGAATGAAAAAAATGCTTGGTCGATAAAAGAAAAAGAGAAAATAAAATTGGGGTATTTTTGGCGGACGCGTCTGTTGGAGAGCGAGTTATTTTTCTGACTGGTTACGTGCATTGTGATTTGTGAGATAGTACGTACGAATCAAGTTTTCAGAATTTCTTTCTGTCCCCGATATTTAAGTCAGAACTTACAGTGATTTATTCTCTGAGTTGTGGAAGTAATCTGCGACAAATATTTCCTTTGCAATCCCAGATTGCTTACAGTGTAAGAAAAAGAAATAAACATAATTATTATGTTTATTTCTTTTTCTTACACTGTATTAAAGGGGATTAAAATTTCACCATTTCTAAAAATATATATAGTTTGACAAACCAATCAGGAAGATTTCACAATCAGGATATAGGCCATGACCCAATGAGAAGCAGAGTATCCTTTTTGAAGTAGATCTATAGATGTGTATATAACCGGATAGAAAAATCAAAGCCAATAGATTAATTTTTTTTTTATTCTTCAATGCTGCAGTCATCGTAACATCATAGCTGGAAACAAAATATGATATTTGCACAACTAACTGGGATCGCTGATGGCTAAATCATTCTGGTACTTTGAAAAAACATACTTTCCTTCACTCACATTAAGGGGGTGGCTAATACATTTGGATACAAACATATATATATATATATATATAAAAACATTTACTACTTCCTTCTGAACTCTCTCTTATGCACCAGCACTTTTACACTTAAATTCTTAAAACCTAAACTTGCACCTTATCCTTCTGTATTATTACCTTGTGTATATTTTTACACAATTAAACAATTACACTGATATATGGTTGCAATGGATGGACATTGTCATAATATAAACAACTCATCCAGAAATGAAAACATCCTTCCTAATCACCATGGCTGCAACAGTGACAGACAGACATGAATACAGGGAGACAGATAAAAAAAAAATATCTTCATAGAAACAAACAGTTGTTGGCTAATGTAAAATATCAGTGACCTGACATGGATTTTGTAGTTCATATCTCTTGTCGTTACTTTTCCCAAGGGCTTACCACCATTAATGATATTTGTTTCAGTCAATGCCTGGTATAAACCAATGGAAAGTCATGACTTTTCCAAAGATCCAATCATTTGAATGGAAAGCCATGCATTTTCTATGACATTTGGAAATTAAAGTTTATTTGAATTCAACTACAAGCTGCAGCTTAAGATTAGGGGACGAACAAATCTAACAAAATATGATTTTAAAAAGATTTTGAAATATTTTCAGTTTTTATATTAATACCTGTATGAATTTATATGACAAACTATCATTATTTGCAAGAAAGTGATAATAAATTCAACAACTCATCTTTTTAGCATCTATTTAACACACACACACACACACACATATATATATTAATAGTCTGATGACAGAAGTTCTATAGTCCTGAGTATGATGATAAACTACATCTGGTAGGAAGGCCTCTGATTGGGAGATTGGAGGTTTTGAGGAGCATGGAACCATCTCTTAATTACTCTGACCTGGGTTGGTAGCACCTCTTAGGGTCCCAGCTATAAGCAAATGGTTAACCACAATACTGGGGTCAAATACTATGTAACTATATTTTTATAGTGAAAATACCAGCAATACATTTTCATAGTAAAAAAAAAATTACCAGCAATAAATTTTTGAAAAAAAAAAAAAAAAAAATTATTAATGCTCCCAAGAAAATTCAATTTTGGCATTAAATGACCCATAAGGAGTTGATATGCCACTAAAGAAACAAAAGAAGTTCAAGAGATATAAAATGACAAAGATAATATTAATAATAAAACTAATAATATTTATTGTATATTAGTAGGCCTTTTGACCAAATGGAAGCATTATGAGAAAGATTTTGAAAATCTGAATTTTTGGACTCACCTGTGTCTTTTCTCAACAAAAAATAAAAAATGAAGGATTTTCTTTGGGATAATTTCCCCTTTCCCCAGGTGTTATATTACTGATGAAATCTGGTAGTTTTGGGCTATTTGTTTGCCATGATTGGCTTTGTAGCTGGCTTTTTGTGACAACTGTGTTCATTTAACATGAATAAATTCTTATTTGAACCTAGAATGTGTGAGTTTATTTTAAAAATTTATTTTAAATCAGACTTTCAGCTTTCTTTTTCACATGTAAATGAAGACACTAAAAGAACCCATCTAATGTTATCAATACTATGGTCATTTTGCAGCTAGACTTAGATTGATGATATTGCCTTTGATAGTTTTCTTATGGTTATTATCCGAAGACAGAATTCCATAGGTGTTTCACCTATATATATATATATATATATATATATATGTATGTATG
Source organism: Acanthosepion lycidas (assembly GCA_963932145.1). Taxonomy (NCBI): domain Eukaryota; kingdom Metazoa; phylum Mollusca; class Cephalopoda; order Sepiida; family Sepiidae; genus Acanthosepion; species Acanthosepion lycidas. The sequence continues at coordinate 40,987,691 of OZ010597.1, read as the reverse complement.
TGTGTGTATATATATTGAACAATAAAAAATATTACAAAATTAAAATCTTCAGACACACTGGGTTGTAGATTAATATTCTTTCATTGTTATTATTTCATTTAGATTCCTCGACTAGTTTCGGCCAACATGGCCATCATCAGGAGAAAAAAAAATCTGCTTGCTGGTAGCAGTGAACTACAGAAATGAATGGCTTGATGGAGAAAATGAACTTTTGTCTATATTTTTCATCTGTTTTTTATTTTTAACATGAATTTTGGTCAGTCCTTGTGTTGGTCAAAGTCTCTTAAGTTGTTATTTAAGATAAGAGCTGGATGGATCTATGCTGCTCTGAATTCCCCTGGTCAGTTTGACAGTTTTATTGGTTTCTGGAAAGGGGATGTGTCTCTTAAGAGTGTGTGTGTGTTATTTGGTTCTTAGGGAGTGAGTGAGTATGATGTGTGTAAGTGTGTATTTAACTATGGGTGTGTGTTATTTGGTTAATTAGGAAGTGAGTGAGTATGATGTGCGTAAGTGTGTATATTTGTGTGGGTGTGTGCATAAGTGTGAGGCCTCAACACCTCTGTAAGCATGTCTGTCTTGTATGGGTGAGAAATGTGGGTTAGGTCCTGATTTATGGGGTTATATATTAATACTATCTATATTGTTAAATTTATGGTTTAGCCCGGCTGGATAGTGTGGTTTTAAACGTATCCACTTATTTTCCTGGAACTAACATCTTTCTAATGTTATCTGCTCTGAACTTTTCTATTCTCTCAATTATAGTGAATTTGGCATGGGTTTTAAAATCGTGTTTTTCTAATTGGAAATGTTGTTCTACAGGTAATAATCTTTCATGGGGAGTTGACTTAATTCAATTGCGATAATTATTAATTCTGTAGTGGAAGGGCTATTCAGATTTTCCTACATATTGTTTCTGGCATAGTGTGCATTCTAGGGGGTAAATTATGTTATGACTTCTACAGTTAGAATCGTGGTAGATTTTGAAAGTAGATTTAGTGACTGAGCTAATGAATGAATTTGTGTGTCTAATGTGGTTGCAGCATAAGCTCCTTTTGTTGTTATATGGTTGGGAAAATCCTGTTGTTTTATTATGGATTACCTTGTCCCCTGAAATGTGGTTACTTCCTATAATTTATTTTAGGTTCTTAGGTCTACAATATGAAAGAAGGCCAGGTTCTTCAAATAATTTTGTTAGGTCTGGTGTGAGATGTATTTCCGAGTGACTTTTGATTATTTGGGATAGTGGAGGCAGAGTGGGGTTGAAAGTGGTTACTAGAGGGATGCAGCTGGGTTTATTTTTAATCTTGTACAATAATATCTTCTCTAGGTGTGGAAATTGCTTATTTGTTCCCTGGTTAGGTGTTTATAGCCACGTGTTGTGAATTGATGTTCCAGATTTTGAGTGTGTTTATTTAGTTCTTCATTGTTGGAACATATCCTTCTGAGTCTAAGTACTTGTGAATAGGGAAGGTTCTCTTTGAGGTGTTTAGGTTGGGAAGACAAAGTGTAGATAGTTGTGGGTGTCAGTGATTTTAGTGTGTAACATCGTTTGTAGTTTCCTGTTTTCATCTATGTAAATGCGGGTGTCTAAAAATGTTACCGTTCTTGTTGATTTTTTATAGTTAAACTTAATTGAGTTGTGCACTGCGTTCAGGGTCATGAAGAATTAGACAAGTTTGTCATCACTGATCGTGTATAAAAAGAATGTATCAATATATCTTGCATAGAATATGCAGTCACTACTGATGAGGGCATAGATATGGGTCTCCTCAAATTTTCCCAATGATATTGTAGCATATGATGGAACTGCAATGGTGCCCATGCCACAGCCTCTTACTTACAGGTAGTGTGCTCCATTGAAGTTGAAAGTATTCAATGTAAGAATATGCTCCATGAGCTTTATGATAACATCTGTGTGTGTGGGGGGGGTCATGTTTTCTTCTTTTAGTAAGTGCTTCCTGATGGGCAGTTAGCCCTTCAATGTGTTTAATGTTTGAATAGAGTGATCTTGCATGCATAGTCACTAGAATAGCATTCTCTGCCACTGTTTGTATGTGATTAATTTTGTTTAGTAGATCCATTGTGCCTCTGATGTAGGATTTTACTTCCTTAGCTAAGGGTTGTATGTAATGGTCTACATATTTGGAAATTTTGGTCGTGTGGCAGATGAATGATGAAAAGACCGGCTTTCCTACAGTGTGTGTGCGTGTATATACATACACACACACACTTTATTTTCCAGCTTGGATGATGCATCCTAATATTGGAAAGAAGTTTCTAAGGAAAAAAAAATTAGTCATTCTCATGCAACAAAACATTCCCAATGCGTCCCTCACATACTGGCACCACATATTGTTTACATTAATCACTCGTCCGATTTTGTTTGTATGGCAATGACATACTAGTCAAGAGCAGAAAGGCTCCTGCCACTGCTAGTAAACAAAGCATGTTTAAGCTTGTGGCTCAGCTCCAGGAAGGTTTATAGTCTTGGAAATACTTGTTACAGCTAAGTAGTGAGGTTACATCATATACAAGGCTGAATTAGATAGCTAATGTTATAGCGCAATGACTCAACACACAAATCCATGTCCCTATCAGTCGAGCCAACTAGGTGACCATATAAGCTTACTTGAGCCTGGGTGTTGCCTTACATTCGTCTTGGAAGACACACCTGTATTTCTTTTAGGGTATTTTTTTTTTTTTTTTTTTTTTTTTTTTAGGAAAAAAAGTGAATCTTGCAAGCTGGAAAATATGAAATATCTTTCCACAAAAGAGAATATGATAGTAATTTACGTTTTTACCAAAGATGTCCATGGGCTAGGACAACAATTTTCTTTTGACAAGATTCAGGTGTATTAAGAGATCCTGTGTGGGACATTACTCAAAAAGCAAAATTCTCATGAATAACTTTTGGTAACAAAGAAAAGAATACTGAGATGTTATGTAATGCCTGTCCTCCTTTATGGCAGTGAATGTCGGAGGATTTTCTGAAAGATGAAGTGGAGGCTTGAGGCATTGGAGATGTGGTTCTACAGAAGGATGCTAAGGATATCATGGACTGAGTGTGTGAGCAACGATGAGGTCTTGAAGAGGATGTAAACAACGAGGAAACTTATACTTAACATCAGGAAGAGGCAGCTGAAGTTTCTGGAACACAATGAGGAAGGAGGGCCTGGAGAATCTGATACTCACAGGTTGAATAGAGGGAAAGAGAGACAAGGGAAAACAATGCATGACATACCTGGTGAACTTAAGTGGATGACAGAATGTGGTCTGGGGGGGATGGAGCAGAGGGAAGGAACTTGTTAAGAGTTGCTAGGGATAGAGGGAGGTGGAGAGCCAGGATCACTTACATCCTGAAAGGACATGGCACATAAAAAGAAGCTTTTAATGTGGTTTCAAGTAGTTTTCATACCTAAAAATAAGTTTGAACAAGTTAGAACCAAAAAGTATTGGAGTCTAACAAAATTTTTCTTTTTTCGTTATACAGGACTCGCATCTCTAGAATGTCAATATATTTTTTTTCTGTCTTTAATAGATATTTTTACAATAAAACAGAAATCAAATAAATTGTAAATAATTTATACAGGTACAGTAAAATAAGTCTCAAACATAAAATCATTATAATAAGTTATTTACATTTGGACTAATATCCTCATCTTTGTTATTATCCAAATATTTCTGCAGCTGTGACTGCCAGCCATCTTCATGGATTTGTTAATCAAGGAAACCTTCACAGAAATTTGTTGTGAAGCCTTTACTCTATGAGAGTAGACAATTTTCATTCCACTGTCCATGTCTAGGGATATTTTATATTTAAAACTGCTTGGTTATTTCTCTCTCTCAACTACATCTGTAGTTGAGAGAGAGAAATTTACATCTATAGTTCATATAAAGATATAAGAAGTTTTAGAATGTCAAGTTTATCTGGATTTATATCCTGCAGAACACCTGGCTTTTGATTAAAATAATGTGTTACATAAATCAAGTTACTTCATAGTCTGGTTCCCTGCTCAGGTGGTGCAAAAATATCACATCCTCTCATTCAGTAGAAGAGAAAAGCAATAACAAAGATGGATTAATTACCAAGAAGAGGGATTATTATTTGCATTCAGACAACTGCCGTCATCTTTGCTGTTATAATGATGATGTTTCAGTCACTGTGCTCTCTGGTTTTCATCAGTTGCTTGTCAGTCTAGGTAACTTTTATCTATTGCGATAGACTATTCTCATTTTGATGTCCATGTCTAAACCAGATATCTGGTCAGCAGAATGAAAATAATCCATCCTACCTAAAAACAAACATGGTCACAATAAATCTAAAGAGCCTTGGAGTTTAATAGGAAATATTATTTTTAGATTTGTTTTTCATAGGGCCCCATATCTGTAGAATGTCAAGAGATGCATTTTGTCTTTACATAGACTTTATATTTTTACAATAAAAAGGAAGACAACCAAATTATGTTTTAGAAAAAATTAATTCAAAGTAAAATCTGTTTAAAAACTAAAACACTAAGTAATACTGTTTACATTTGGACTAATATCCTCATCTTTGCTGCTATTATCAAAATGTTTCAGATGCCATGACCTCGAGTCATCTTCATAGGTCTGTTGATATGGGTAACTTTTAGGGAAATTGGAACTGAAGCATTTAATCTATGAGAGTAAACTGTTCTCATTTCACTGTACATGTCCAGGGATGTTTCTCTCTGTTTCATTTGAATTTAAGCCTGCACTTTGTGGGGTTTCACTCACATCATAGCTGCAGAAATTAGACTTGTGTTCATAAAAATAAAAGCATACTTGACAGGAAATAAAACATATACAAATAACAGGAAAAGTATGCTAAATTGTATGTTAATTTTCTACAATTAATATTTTTCTTATGTGTATTTGTGTGTGTGTATTTTTTAGTTACAATTGTTTTATGGTACATGTGATAAAAAGGAGAAATTTACTCTGTAGTATACAAGCTGACAAGTCGGACATGTGTTGTCCATACCAAAGTTTGTGGTAAAGAAATTGTATTTAACTTCTTCTGGTGGGATGTGCATATTTCCAGCAGGAACAGTTTTTGATATAGGCTAGAAGTATTTTATAATTTTAAAGTTTTTTTATTTATTTTGTTTTATACAATGTTTTCATGTTATTGTTTTTTTTTATTTATTGTAATAATAATAATAATAATAATGATACTAAAATAATATTATAATAATAAAATATAATAATTATAACAATATGATATTATAATAAAAACATAACATAATAACAACATAATAACAACAACGACAACATAATAACAACAACGACAACATAATAACAACAACGACAACATAATAACAACCTACAACTGCTTGGCTCAAGGATTGAACTCATAATTACTAACAAATGCTTTAAACTACAAGGCTATTGGTGGAAAGTTATTTGGATCAATCAGCATATGACGTAGGACTGATTGCACAAAAGCTGAAAGGATATGGGGACAACAGCTCGCATGTAAATAGTGATAATTCCAAACCTAGAAATTCAGACAGAAACTCTGACTTTAAGAATTTAACAGAATATCTAAATCATTGCTATTCTCTGTAAAATTTTCATTCTAGCATTCAGTGTATGTTAGAATATAATGTTGTAAGTATTTGGCAAGACTAGAATAGTTTACCTTAGGCATTAAACCTGACTAGGAGCAAAAGATCTAATTGCCTCAAGGTTGGCCATGACTTTGGTAATGGACAATGTTGCTTTCCATAAATTACATCATTTACAGGGGAAAAAAGGCTTTTTGGGCTGAGCTAAAAATATTTTTGAAGCTAGAGTGTCCTTATTCTAAGAATTTGTTAAATCAGAAAGAAAGAGATGACATTCTTCCTTATTTACCATTTCCTTTTGCAAATAAGAGATCCCAAAACATAAGCTTAAAATCTATATATAAAATTCAGTAAGTTGCATTAGTCCATCCATCCATCACATCCTCTAAAATAGCCATACATTGAGTGATCAAAACAAAAAAAAAAAACTTGCAAACAGGTAAGTGGGTAGTAAGAGCAGTTGGTTTTACTAGGGTATGTAGCTTAGTAAAATAAATTTTTTATTCATTTTTTTTTTTTTGGGGGGGGGGGAAAAATTAATAGGTTTATTATCTAACATACAAAATACTCCCACTATTTTAAAAACAATTTAATGATTAAAATAAATACTTATTTAAAAAAATGTAATATTTTTTTAAGCATAACTTTTATTTAAGATTTTATATATATTTCATTCTGGTCAAATATAATGTACACTAGTAGCCACCGTAAATATAAACACCAGAGGGAGAGAAGAGTTTGTTAATCTTGACGAGAAAATTTTAGTGATAACTTCAACAATATTAAGAACTTTGAGGAATTCAGCATTTCAGAGTGTTACAAAAAAAATTCTAGCTAAGAAAATTGTTTATATTCTTATTACCAGAAATACGAGTAAAAAAAATTCACAGCATTCTTATTTGAATTTTCTAGAGAATTATAATGAATGAATGAATGTTGAAAATAAGCTCCTTGTTAGTTAGACAACTATCTAAAAAAAAAAAAAAAAAAAAAAAAAAACCTTGCGTAAATTTCCCTATTGTGTTGTTGGATATTTGAGCTTAACTTTAACAAAGTATTGCAATAATAATCATAAGCAGGTAGTTATTTAAAAAATAAAAATGTAAAGATTTAAAATTGACAAAGTTCTCCATTTCATTGAAGCAGATATTAAACACATGAGAGTATTATCAACTCATCTATCTTGTCTTTTTCTCATTGAAACCAAAAAGAATCTTTGATGTCTCTTTTCTGTTTGTCCTTGCAATCAAAATAGAATAGTCTATTATTTATGAGGTATTGGCTGTGTTCAATGTATGTGTTACCTAAGAAACAAGTAAAATTTAAAATATTATTATATGCTTTGCAGTTCACAGCAGCATGCTAATTTTGGTTATTTTGCTTCAGCGGTTCCGCTTGCCAGACTTCTTCAGGTGTCCATTTTCATACTTAGGAACATACTTGGAATTCCAAACTGACCCATTCCTTCAATACACAAACAACAACTCCATGTACCTTTTTGTTCATTAAATAACTGGAAAATTATTCAAAACATTTTTCCAATGATTTTGAGATTATTTGAAAAACAAGACGTGGAAAAATTTGCTTTCTATAGCTTATCAATCCTTTTTAGGTTATTTAAAACCAGAGAATATTTTTAGATTGTAACAATTTTCATTTATTTGGAGACAATAATTTAGTGATTATACTTTCCAAGGAAGTATTATCGAGCAAGTACTATTAGTGTGAGTGTTATTCGAAGATGTCTGACACCAGTATTGTTCAAAGGCATTGCTATAGATGTATCTGTGATTAAAAGTCTCTGCTAGAACATAATTCTCATCTAGCTTGGAACACATGTTTTATTGTCTTACTAATTAGCATATATCTGGGGGGGGGAGAATAGGTGGATTCATACTTTTCCTAAGGCTATTTGCATGTAAATGAATATAATGGACCCAGCCTAAACTGGAACTCATCTCTCTGATTAACAATTCTGAGCCATTATCCATTACACCACCTGGTATTCCCAAGTAGTCACACATCTAGGTACTGACCAGGCATCATTTTGATGATCATATAGGAACACTTATCTTAAATATAGGATAAAGATGAGCAGAAAAAGAGAAGAGAGTAATTAGAAGGACATTAGATAGCAATTGACATTGCATTTTAATTTTTGCAAATTAAAGTTGGTTGGAAAACATGGAGTTCCACAAACGAGAAGTGTGAAAAGAAGAAACTGTTAGCATAGAATTTACTGCCATATCTAGCCAGATTAACTGTAAATTGATGAGATCTTGGTGCCAGTCGAGGTACCATCATGAAGAGCTCATCTGAACAATTACCATAAAAATATTTATAGAAAAGACAGAAGCAAACTTACGGTTGATTGCTATGAAAAAATGTGAGAACATTACTATGTCTACTTATTACAGTTGTATTATGCTGAAACACTGATTACTACAGTTAAGCAATGTTGAGCCTGGTCAGTAGCTAGATGAATGATCACTTAGAAATATCTGGTGTAGCTAGCTTGGATGTGAGTGGTGTGATGGATAATTTTTGTGATGTCAACAAACACTTGTTGCCACTTTTGTGATGTCAATGAACACTAATTGACACTTTTGTAATGCTTGTTCTAGCAGAAACTTTTAATCACAGATACATCTATAGCAATGCCTTTGAACAATACTGGTGTCAGACATCTTCGAATAACACTCACACTAATAGTACTTGCTTGATAATACTTCCTTGGAAAGTAACCACCGAATAGTAATTCATATAGTAATCACTTAGACGCCATGCTAATTCCCATATATGCATTTCCTTTCCCATCACATGCTCTGCTTATTCAAAGTGGGATCACCTCTGTTTGCTCTCTGGTGATCTGCATTCAAACTCCAGTGTCGGTAGCAACACTTTATTCCTATATAACAATAATGGTTCAGAATGAGAAATTGGTGAGCTGTGTTCACAGTCCATTTGAGGTCATCACTAACTTTTGCACAAATACCCTTGGGAAAGATATGAATTCATCTCTTCTACTCCAGTTATGGGTTAAATAACAGAACAGATTGAGTTATAGCCATGGTTGGCAAGCAGTCTACTGCAGAAGTAATGGCAGCTTACTTCAGGAATGTTAGTGCCAAGTTGATCATTAATCAAAAAAGGATGTGATTGCTGAAACTTTTATCATGCATGATAATTCTCATATATTTGTTTTTATGTTATACAAAATATGGCCATTCCGACTTAAAATGTTGGATTTACATGCGATATCCACTTTATATGTCCTTTCTAAGACCTAAAGGTTTCATTTGCTCAATCCCTGATCTGAGAAAGTGGCTGTATACAACTGACAGTTGGTACTATGCATGACATCCACATGAAAGTATCAATTAGACAAGGCTATTTAAGAACATGAATAGAGTTTTCAGGTTGTTGTTTTGGTTTCGTAGCAATTTGTGGTGTTCAGTGAAACTACCTCTGGGACAACCTATTATATGTTCACTTTCTTGGACTTTCTTTGAAATAAGAGACATTCTTGTCAGGATAGGAGGGATTGTATTTTCCCCACTCAGGTGTGGGGGGTGCTTATTTAACTTCCTGTCGTTTGCTTGTCTCATGTGTACACATCCTAAACTAATCTGTATCAACCACCTATTTACATGTCAGAAGCAGCCAGTGATATCTAGTGAGGTATGATTCTGAACCTGGCGGCCATTAGTTACAATCTAGGTCAACCCACTGATGCACCTGGCTACTCTTTTGCTCTGATGTGATGCTTGTTTAGAACCGTTTTAGAGTAGGATGCTACTTCCTGCTTTTGCTTACTGTTACAATGGACTGCTCCTATTTATAAATATGGCCAAATTAGAAAAGGATTTCAGTAGCATTTGATTTACTCAAGTTTTTCTAAGTCTCACTCTGATGAGGTTATTTAAGAATGGACTTAGGTTAATATTTTGGTTTCCTCACAATATGACAGATAAAAGCTGGAAAAAGACAAAATATTGTTAAAAGAATGAGTTTTATTTGGCAAAGAAACCTTGGCTTATAAATGGTGTAGCTACAATTGTTGAATATATTCAATACTGATAGGCCTTTTTATTAATTTACATTCCAACCGTAAAGTCAGAATTTAGTAATAGCTTATATGTGCTACCTATTTCAGGTGTTGTTGCTGTTGAAAATCCTCAAGTGATGTGGTTTCTGTTATTTGGTAGAATTCTTTGGAATTCTGTAACATCAATCAATAATGTTTGAAGAAAGATGGTCCTAAGACCTGCAGGCTTCATGTGCTTGAAGACATTTTTAATCATGTATTTTAGAAAGCGGTTGTATACAATTATGATTTTAAATATTTCTGAATGTGTTTGGTGCCATGCATTTGTTATTTCTTAAATTCACCATTTTTTTTTTATTTTACTCACAATAAACACATTCTTGAATTATGAATGGCATAAATGAATGGAAAGGTTTAATTATCTCAAAATAAATCTTGTTTCATTGTGATATTGAAATTATTATGGCTTCCTTATAACATGAACATAGTTCAGGTCATGTTTGTTTTTGAGAATTTAACATTATCAAAATTCAATTTTTCATCTTGTATTGGATGCAAAAAATAACTTGAAATTCACATAAAACCTACACTTCAGTGGCTTTTTAACTTCAAGAGTAATAAATTTGTTATTGTTGCAAGAAGATCTTTTAGATAAACAGGATTTTTTGATTGATTTGCTTTCTACAGCTTATCAACACTTTGCAGTTTATTTAATACTAGACAATATTTTTAGATTTTAAGAACTTTTTTTTTCAAGATCATTTAGTGATAAAAGTCTTACTAATTAACCCATAGCTGTGGGGAAAAGAGGTGGATTCATACCTTTCCCAAGAGTATTTGCATGTAAGTGAATATAACAAACCCAACAGAAATTGGAATTCGGCTCTATGATTAATAATTCCAAGCCTTAATCCATTACCATACCTACACATCCAAGCTTACAGCACCTGGTATTCCCAAGTAGTCACCCATCTAGGTATGACTAGACTTAATATTGCTTAACTTTGGTGATTGTATGGAAACCAGTGTTTCAACATGATGTGGTCATAAATTCTGTAGATGGTCGAGAGTTTAGATATTACTGAACAAGTTTGGAACCATGTGTTATTTTTTTTAAATTCACCCATTTTTCATTTTACTCACAATCAACAAATCATTCTTTCTTGAATTACGCTTGACGTAAATGGATGGAAAGGTTTAATTATCTCAAAATAAATCTTCATTTCACTTCGATATTGAAATTATCTCGACTTCCTTATGACCCGAGCGTAGTGACGGACCCGACAGGTCATGTTTGGGTTTGAGAATTTGACATTATGAGAATTCAGTTTTTCATCTTGTATTATATACAAAAAAATTAATCATTTGAAGTTCGCAAAAAGCCTAATCTTTGGTGGCTTTTTGACTTCAAGAGTAATAAATCTGTCATTTTTGCAGGAAAATTTTTTTTGATAACCAGGTTTTGTTGAGTAATGTTTTGACCACAAATATAATGGAGTAATCAACATTTATCTCATATTTAATATTGAAAGTCAACATTTTCAATAATAAAATGATATTAACCAAAGAATGTTCATAAAATTTTCAAAGCATACATATATTTATGTGAACAATATATAATACCTGTCTCAGCATATAAAATCTACTCTTATTAAGGCTCATGATAAAATTAATTATAAGAATATATTAGCATCTGTCTATATTTCCGAGATGATGTATTATGTACACTATTTACATTATTCGGACTATTGTCCTCATCTTTGTCGCCATATTTATTATCATGTTTCGGCCCTTCAGTATCTGTCTAAATTTATGAGATGAAGTATTATGTACACTATTTACATTATTCGGACTATTGTCCTCATCTTTGTCAACATATTTATTATTACAACAATGTTTTGGCTGTTGTACGCTCCGGCCTTCTTCAGGTGGTTGGAATGTCGAACTGAACCTTTTATTTCGCTCACTGGGTTAGACTGTTCTAGTTCCACGTGCCATATTTAATGGCTGTCAGTTATCAATTCTCTCCTATTAATTCCCCTCTCCAAGTTCTCCACTGCCTTAACTGGGTATTGAACTCACTCTTTGGGTCTTGTCACTGGATCTAACACCTTTATCCACTGTGCCATGTGTTAATATATTATTAATTACAGTCAGTCAGATATGCGCCATGTATGATACATGCTTAGATGATTATATGTCTTTAGGCAGATTTTTCCCGGTTGCCATTTCTTTCTACAGTAGACCAGTTGCCATCCAAGGTTATAGAACCCAGTCTGTCCTGCTATTTACTTATAGCTGGGAAGAGAAGCAGAGGATTCTTACCTTTCCCAAGGGTATTAGCACGTATGTGAAAGTAATGGATTTGAATGGAATTTTAACTTGGATCCCCAATTCTTCAATCCGAGCTGTTATCCATTATGCCACCATGCCCCCTTAGTTACACATTTCTAAAAAAAAAAAAATCTAGTATTAAATATAGGATTATAAAAATTTTATATTTATAAATATATTATTTATCAGTCTTCCTATATGGCAGTTAAGATAAAAAGACTTGATAGCAAAATCAGACCAACTCTGTGGGCTACAGCCTCTAGGAGTAAAGTTGAAAAAGTGTGACAGTGACACACTGATATTTGCATTTATTATATAAAAGATGAGCTACTGAAAATTACAGAGTTGTGTCCCTTTAATTGAAAAAGTATGACAAACTGATATTCACATTTATTACAAGACTAGATATTCTTAGTTCTTGGATAGTGGAACAAGAATGATCTACTCTCAGATTAAATAAGAGGTTTAGTTCATAAAATTATTCAACAAAAGACATGATAGTGATTAAAAAAAAAAAAAAAAAAAAAAAAAGATGAGTACAATAGTTTGAATATAAAAAAAAAGACAACTCTTTACACTTTAAATTCAAAGAGATATTTCATTGTTAATATGGCCTACTTAAGTGTGGGAAATTTGCTCCAGCTTTTCCACATGAAAAGGGTTGAGGTTAAAAAATTGTGACAAATATTAATAAAAACAGCAAGATTAGAGCAGACAAACTCTTTTAGGCGAACGAATTGTAAGAGAGAGGTTGACACATATGAATGCACACACGCAAATATAATGTTTATTGATTGAAGCTGGAAAACACAATCTTCCATGAAAGTTACAAACTGTGTCAGTGCTATTAATAGGAAAGAATCTAGAACAATGATATATGAAACCTGAGACGGCTGATGGATAAAGAATATATTTCAAATCAGGTTGGCAAGGACTTGTTTATAAACAAATACAAAAGGGCAGGAGGCGATGTTTAATTTGGGTCATTAAAAAAAAAAAAAAATAGACGAAAATAATATTTTTGATAAAAACATATTGAAGTAAATTGGCCCGGGGAGGTAAGGTCAGTTTATGTTTACCGCTAACGAAATCCGACCTAAACATGGGTTGTATCTGCTGAATTTGGTCATCAAAAAGACAGTTGAAATGAACATTGAACTAATTAATTTTATCCACTAAGAGATTTGAAATAGATATGAATTTAAACTTTGCTTATGGCGACACTCGTGTTAAGTGCATGAACAACCTGGCTTATAACCTTCAGTTTGCGAGTTATGTTGAGTTGGGGAGACTTGGGCGTTAGACGAGTGACATTGAGAGGGAGGGAGACTGTCGTTGCAGTGAGTCGGTCCAGTGGCGAGTCAGAGATGAGGACTTCAAGAAATATCATCGTCGTTGTAGCAGTCACAATGAAAAGTCACTGAAACTTAATGTTTGACACTTACGACAACCAACTGAAAAGCTACACTTCCACATAGGGCTGGAATTATGAGTCACATATCCTCCAAAGTTGATTTGGAATCAGTTATCACACACATACCTCTCTCTGTTGGTATAATTGGTAGAGGAGTGGTCCTCTGTTCTTATGTTAATTGCTTTTCTGTCCTTTCTGTAAACTCTTTCTACTGTTGTTGTTTTCTTATATAAAAGACGTCAATATTTTACCCATTGTTGTTCGGCTTCTGCAGATATCATTTCCTTGTTTGCCACATTCTAATTTTCCTGCTGCCCACCCTCACAGCCGTGACTACATCCCCAATCGACCGAGAACATATGGACAACACCCCGCTTACTGGATCTAAAAAACTAACAATGTGGGCAGCAGGCAGATCTTGGCCAGTGACCGGTTGAACAATCTACATGTACTCAGGGAGCATGCGGCCAGCTACCCTGAGTTTGGTTCAGACAGAGTGGGTGCCTCAACCCAAAGAGGAAGACGCCGGAGGTTGAGGGGCTGAAGGGACAAGTGGTAGAGAATAAAGAAAGACTCAAATCTCCTGATCAGTGTGTAACAATAAAAGATGTTTATTTACATGTACAAAAAAGGGGGTGGGGTAAAGAAATAAACAATTAGGAGAGAAAGAAAGGGAAAAGAAAAAGTCCTTCAGCTTTAAAAGAGAAAATGTTCATAACAGAAGAAAAGGCTTGCTCAAAATATTTCTCTGAGTCCCTAAAAGTTCTTTAAGCAACTAGAATTTTGTTAAGGGTTAGAAACATTCACAGTTTTCTTCAAAGTTCTTGCAGAGTAGGAAAATGTTGGTAGATATAGGAATTCTATAGTTGGGTGAGTTTGTAGGTTGACGACAGAAGTCTTGTCGGTGAAAGGAGGCAGTTTTCAACTGGTCTTTAATAGTGGGCTGATGTTTGTTCACGACAGCTCTTTAGTAGATAGTCGAAGTTGACTGGTGTCCTTTATCGCCAACCACATAGATGGTGGTCAAATTCTCACTGATAAATAGGCAAAGATTATCCAAATTCATGGAGATTTGAGAGGCTCAGAAGAATCGGGGGGACTTTTCCCTCCAAAATTGTTAAACAAATTTCCTGGCCCCTTCATTGGTCAGAAAATATATTCTCATTGCAGGAAAAATGTTGGAGTGAACAAGCTGTGATGTTTCCCCTAGACTTTATGGGGCCATAGAAAGAATAATGGTGGTGGAATTCCTTTTTATATTTTCCAGCTCTCATATTAGTCAGAAAATATATTATCTTTGATAAGAATCAAGACTTTCGGAGCCGGTTTTGAAAGCAAGAAAAAAGGTTGGAGTGAGGATTGGAAAAATAGGCTAGAATGTGAACTTGTAAAACATTGTATTTGTGGTTCTCAAAATTAAATTCCAATAATTGCTATAATGAAGGGAGAAAGTTAAAGTAAGAAATGCATAAGATAGATATCAGTTGATTTTGGATTTTTTTTCATCATTTCTCCACATGCAAGGCAATAAAGCCACTAAGATGCAAAGGGTTATCGAGTGTTAGAGAATATGAGAAAAAAAACAAAAAAAAACAACACTCTCAAGGAGAGAGAACAATAAAAGAACATGAATTTAGACAGAAGATAATGATTGACATTGTATTTAAATTTTTGCAAATCAAAGAAGCAAGAACCTGGAAGAGAGTTCCACTAGTGAGATATGTCAGAGAAGAAACTTAGCATAGAACATATGGTTGCATGGACCTAATTAAATTATAAATTGATAGAACCTTGTTGCTAATCTAGTATTACAATTAAATTCATAAAGTCTAGGTGCCATTGAGCAAAGTTCATGAAAACAATTATGAAAGTAAAGTAAATAAAGAGACCAAATTCTAATGAGGAATGAAGTGAGTGATATGAAACTGGGTGGGGTAGGAAGTGAAGATTATGAGGATAAGGAGGATAGATAACAATTGGTTCTTGAAGGTTTCAGTGATCAGGGAGGCATCCACATGGGTATATTGTTGCTATTCATGTGTATGAAGTTTCATTTTTTAAGCAATATTTGTCAAATTAATGACAACATCAATTGTTGGTTGGGTTTTATGGCATATCAACCACTGTGGATCATTTAATGCCAAATTAAGGTGTATATATATATATATATATATACACACCTATACATATATTAAATATACAGTACTATTAAACATAGCTGCCAGCATTTTTTTTTCCCAAAAAACATAGCTGCCAACATTTTTTTTCCCCAAAAAACATATAGCTGCCAACATTTTTTCCCCCCCCAAAAAAAACATATAGCTGCCAACATTTTCCCCCCCCCAAAAAAACATATAGCTGCCAACATTTCCCCCCCCCCAAAAAAAAACATAGCTGCCAACTTTTTTTTTTTCCTAAAAACATAGTTTGCAAGATTTTTTTTTTTCAAAAAAGAAACATAGCTGGCAACTTTTTTTTTTTCTAAAAAGAAACATAGCTGGCAACTTTTTTTTTTTCTAAAAAGAAACATAGCTGGCAACTTTTTTTTTTTCTAAAAAGAAACATAGCTGGCAACTTTTGGTTTTCCAAAAAACGTATAGCTGGCAATATTATTTTTCTGAAAACATTATCTGAAGCCTTGTTGTTGGACATAGTTTATCGTCATACCCAGGACGCTCAGCTGTTGGCACTCGCTCACATCCAAGCATTGTGTCTCCCAGTGACAGTGGAGGAGATGACTGAATCAAAGAGTTTGATGTGGGCATTTGCATGAATTTGATTTTGTGGGGTCAACTCTACATGATGGAGAAGCCTACAATCTTAGACTGAAGCACCTCCCTCACAGCTCAAAGGAGATTGAAACAGGTGAAATGTAAGAAACCTGGTTGCACTGGATTGTCAGATGCTTGTTTTGTCAAGGTCCACCTTGCTTATGCCAGTCTAACTGGCACTTCTCTCTTTTGCTGGTTTAGTTGTTGAGATTGTGTAGATCTTTGGCGATTCTGCCGTTGGCATCTTCAGGAGTCGGTCACATTTATTGTGGTCCTTCCTTTTTGACCTTACCACCATGGATGACTCTACAGGAGTTGGAACTTCAGACAGTTTTGCTCTTGAGACCACTGGGACATGCAAGCTCTCTACCATGACAGGGAACCACTTACATATATCTATATCTATATATATATATATATATATATATATATATATAGAGAGAGAGAGAGAGAGAGAGAGAGAGATATAATATATATTTTTTTTTTTACACAGGATGTTGGAGTGAACAATACGTTATCAAATGTAACACTGACTTATTACTTTTAATGACAATAATAGAATCAATAAATAAGAAAATAAAAATTATAAAATTATATAAAATATGAGAACATTTTTTATTATTATAGTTAAAAAAGTAAATATTTGAACATGAAATGATAAAGGAAGAAATTCAATACTGAACAAAAAAAAAAATAACATGACTCAAAACGCTTTTCCTACAAATTCAAAAAATGTCTTCATTGATAAAACTTATCTTACTACAATCGATAAACAAGGAAAGGTTAACAGAGTAAAATGTTAATTATGTTTAAATGATGAATGATAAAGAAATCAACGATACTGAACCAATCAGAGAGAAATGTTCAGAGATTGTCCAGGAAGACAGAAACAGGATAATCAGAGTAGGGCTTTAAAAAGGTGGGGAATGAAAAAAAAAATAGGAAGAGAAAGAGAAAGCAGAGAAAGGAAAGGAAAGACAGAAGAAATCAGAGAGAGGGAGAGAGATGTTTAGTGAGAAGAAGAAGAAATACTGTTAAAGAGAAACATTACTTTAATGACAATAACAGAAACAAAACAAACAATAAATAAAAGAATAAAACTAATAAAAGTATAAAATTATCATTAAATATATGAGAATATATTTTATTATTGTTGTTGCTAAAAATAAATATTTGAAAGGTAAATAATAAAGGAAAAAATTCACTACTGAACAAAAAATGACATCTGTAATGGAACAGAGAATCCTTATTTCAATGATAAATTACTCTTGGGTACAGGGAAGAAAAATTTTGGTATCACAGATGTTCAGATAAATTATCCCCCTCTTGAATAATCTAAAAAGAGAAGACATGTTTGGTAGACAAAACAAAAGCTGAAATTTGGGAAAATGACAATTTCTATTTTTTATCATATGTGTGCGTTTCCTGTAAAATAATTTGTACAGAAATCTCTCAGTGGATGTTTAGATTTTTCTTGTGGGGGTTGTGTGCGAAAGAAATGATTTACTAGCTGTTAAGATACAGGGAAAGAAAACTTTCCAGTTCTATCCATCATTGGAAAAGTCTCAGGGGTCTGCTTTGAAGAACTAAATAGAATCCTTTCAGTCTGAATTTGAGATGATCAGTTATTTACATTCAAACTATTGTCCTCATCTTTGTTGTTATTATCTCAATGTTTTGGCCTTCATTGTCAATCCAGATAACCTACAGGAAATAATAGCACCCCAAATTTCCAGGAACCTTTTATAAAGGCAGGTAATCTTTAGTTATTATGTATCAGCTATTAATATATAAGATTAATTTCAGATAATCCAACAACTGGTTCACTAAGCTTTTATAATTTTAAGAATTGGTTCGCAACTGTCGCTTCTAAGTGTTGACGTCTATGTTCACTTTTATATATATATATATATATATATATATATATACATACAGACACACAATGATGGCATCTCAAATTTCCAGGAACCAGTTTTATAAAGGCAAAGGTAATCTTTAGGAACCTATTCTGCTTATTTTCTTTTCAATCTGAGAATGGAAAGAAATCACTTTATAGTATCAAAAAGAATTAAACCATTTTGATAATTTAATAGAAAACATTTATTTATCAAGATATTTCTAGATTGAAATTCTGTTCAGAATAATGTTTTTTGACTAGTGTCATCAGTTTTGTTATGGTTTCTTAGCCACATTTAAACAGAATTGCTACAGTCCCAAAGATCCAATGGAAGACCTATTAAATTTATGACTAGAAGATTTGCCACATTTTTAACCTCAAGATAATTTATTCTGACAAAAGAAACTATGTTCATCACAGAAAACTCTTAGCCTCCACAGAACTTATAGCCATCGTATTAATCATATTTTTAGCTATTATGTATCGGCTGTTAATATACAAGATTAATTTCAGATAATCCAACAACCGGTTCACTAAGCTTTTATAATTTTAAGATTGGTTTGCATGAACTGGTAGGATGCCATCACTGTGTGTGTGTAATATATATTTTCCTGTTCTCATCATATTTCTGTTCAAAAGCATGCCTTTTGACAGAAGTGTCATCAGCTGTATTTTGGTTTCTTAGCCATATTCAAACTGAATTGCTGCAGTCCCAGAGATCCAATGGAAGGTCTATCAAATTTATGACTAGAAAATTTGCCACATTTTTAACTTCAAGATGATTTCTTTTGCCAGAATAAATTATGTTCATCGCAGAAAACCCTCTTTTAGCCTCCACAGAACTTGCAGCAATGGCATTATATTTTTAGCTATTATACCTTAACTATTAATATATAAAATTATTTTCAGATAATCCAACAACTGGTTCACTAAGCTTTTATAATTTTAAGAATCAGCTTACCTGAACTGGTAGGATGCCTACAGAGAATTTTGAACTGAACCATTTATTTAATCTACAAATATTGACTGGTATCATTTCCCTGCCAATCTCTAGAGATATCTTGACTAATACTCTCTAGAAACAAAGCAAACAATAACCAGATAGTTTTAAATAAAAACAAGATGTCCCTAAAATTGGACAATGGAATGAGAATCTACTTCTATAGATTAAATAAATGGGCAATTTGAAATTGCTGAAGGTTATCTGGATCAATGTTGAATATTAGCTAGTTTGCCAGAGGTTTAGCACACAAGTAGGCAAATGTAGCCAAAGCCAAAACTGACTTGAGTCATTTATGGAGAAATATATAGCTGAACAAAGACCCCTCATGCAAATGTATTGGGAAGGTCCATTCTAGCAAAATGGACCAACCCAACTGGTGTATTAGGCGCTCTCCTATAAAATAAGGTAAAATCAGCTTTTACAAGGAAATAGGAGGCAGCCATGTTGGCAGGTAAGTCACTTGACTTCTATATCTCCCTCCTCTCCCCATTGCGGAAGCATATTGGCCGTTGGGGAGGAATTAATTCCCTATTGCCTGGCTGATTGTACGAGAGTAGTCGGGATAGCGCCCTGGGAATCCTCGTTCTTGATGGCTGTGATTGAGTAGGGCCCTGGGACGCTGGTTTATTTTGTAATGTAATGTCACCATTTTCCAAGTCTTTGGCAGATTGATGTGGTCTGCATGTATCCGTAATTGTCGGCTCAGGTGACACAGGCATGGCACTTGGTATGGGGGTCTTGATTATGGGTGCTTCAAGTTTCCTTAGAAACCTACGGTTCCGCAGGGTTATTCTGCCTGATCCTGCAACTCTAATTCTATATTGACGGTTGGGAAGTGTCTCTACTATTCGCCCAGCTATGTCCCATCGACGGCTATTTGGGTTTTGAATGGAGACTGTGTCACCTTTATAAAGTGGGGATAGTGCATGTGCAGTACGGTTGTACTTCTCGATGAGGTCTGCATTGCGTTTGGATAATCTCTGTTCTCGTTTTTGTGCTGCGGCTATCCATTCAGGGTGTGGTTTATATAACTGTGGGTGCGATGGGATAAAATCTCGAAGACGTCTATGAAGCAGGAGTTGCGCTGGTGATAAGCCAATGCCTTGGATAGGGGTGTTTCTATATTGCAAGATTGCTTGTGCTGCCATGTTATTGTCCAAGGAACCCTGGTGTCCTGTGCAGTCTTTTATGAGTCTTTTTGCAGTCTTGACTGCCAATTCTGCACGTCCGTTAGACTGGGGATAGGCCACTGATGAAATTCTTTGCTTAACAGCCCAGGTTTTTAGGAACTGTTGGAATGAGTAAGCTGAGAATGGCGGTCCACCATCTGTACTAAGTTCCTCAGGTGCACCATATGTTTGGAATATTTCTCTGCAGATGGAAATCAACCTGGAAGCAACCGCTTGCCCTGGCTTGATGCGGTACAGAATGAGCCATCCAGTGAGCCTGTCTGCACAAGCAAGATATGTGAAGGATTTAACATAGAACAAATCCATTACAATCTGTTGAAATGGCCATTCAGGTGTAGGTGTCATTTGGATTGGTTCATGTGGTAGACTTGGGGCATTCCTTGAA
The DNA here is from genome assembly GCA_963932145.1 of Acanthosepion lycidas. Classification (NCBI taxonomy): domain Eukaryota; kingdom Metazoa; phylum Mollusca; class Cephalopoda; order Sepiida; family Sepiidae; genus Acanthosepion; species Acanthosepion lycidas. The sequence continues at coordinate 40,967,061 of OZ010597.1, read as the reverse complement.
CATGTAATGCAATTATACCTGTAATTGCGAATTGAGGCATTCATTCCAGGCCAGTAAACTGAGTCATTGGCACGCGCTTTCATGCCAACTACTCCTTGATGAGCCGAATGTAGGCATTTTAATATGTTCTTGCGCTGGGAGGTTGGTATCACTACTCTCCTGTCAAGTAGTATTAGACCATTTTCATTGCTTAGGCGGTTACGAACTTCCCAGTATTCCCGGATTGTAGGTGGTGTTGCTTGACGACTGTTTGGAAAACCATTGTCTATGGTTTTCCGTAATAGGGTGTATTGTGTGTCTTCTTGACCAGCAAAACGAATGTGGTCAGGGGAAGTTATGGCAGGATTATCATCTAATTGAGATATTGATGTGAGGGCTGTCAATCTCATTGTTGCACAAGTCTCATCTGATTCATCAATTTCTATAAGGGAGGGTTCTATGGAGAATGTATCAAGTAGGCTTTGTACTGTAGTGACTGGATTGCGGGAAATAGCATCAGAGGCTCTGTGCCATTTTCCAGGGCAGTGTTGCATGGTGAAACGATATCTCAAGCTTTTCTCTTTGAGTCGGAATAGGCGAGGGTTGTGAATTTTGCTGAGATCTCGATCACCAAAAAGTCCTTTGAGTGGTTCATGGTCGGTCACGACTATAACGTTTGGGCAACCTAGTATGAACATGCGGCACTTTTCAAGTGCCCAGCTGATAGCTGCTGCTTCACCTTCTATGGGTGCATATCTTTGCTCAGCCTCAGTACAGAATCTGCTTCCAGCAAACACAAGATGCCAGCCTTCAGGGCAACAGACAGGGGCTCGTTCGATTGCACATGTGCAGTGTTTCTGAAGAAGTAAAAATCCCATGCCGTCTTTACTCCAGTCAGGAGCTAAGCAGGTAATTCTGTTGATGTCAAATGTTGAGACGCCCCGCTTTACTAGTTCAACAATGACCCGCTTTGATTCCTGAAATGCTTTCTCAAGGGTCTGGTTCCAGGTGAATTTTGAGTTTTTTTTGACAAGGTCCCGAAAAGGTAGCATAATGGGACTTAATGAATATGCCCAGGCAAGTTGGTTTACCAGTCCAAACCAAGACCTTGCATCGGTGATGGTTTTCGGAACAGGGAAATTTAAAATAGCATTAAGCATTGATTCAGAGGGAGATACACCCGATGAAGTTATTTGAAGGCCACCAAACTGAACAGTGTCCTTACAAAACTGGAATTTGTCTTTGCTGAGTACAATCCCATTTTGTGCACATCTCATTAGAAAATCAAAGGTATGATAGAATGCCTCTTTGATGCCGGTGTCGTAGAGCAAAGTATCATCAACCAATTTGATTTTCCTGGGAATATCTTTTATGACTTCATCATATCTACGGGTGTATGCATCACCAGATGCTAAGTAGCCTTGAGGCATCCTAAGGTACATAAACCTTCCCCACTCTGTGATAAAAGTTGTGAGCGGTTGGGACTCCTCATCTAATATAATAGAGTGGTAGCCATCGACAGCATCCAGTACTGTTTTCTTGGTATTGGGTGGCACTTGCATTGCCAGCTGGAAAGGTGAGGCAGTGTGGTGGGTTTCTCGCTTGCATTGCGAATTTAAATATTGATAATCAATGGTACGCCTCGGTCGACCATCCTTTTTTGTTGTAATGACCATCGTGCTACACCAATCTGTTGGAGTACCAATGGGCACTTGTTCTAATATGCCTCTTTCTATATCTTGCATAAGGGCTTGCCTCACTGGTTCTTTTAAATGGTATGGCACTGGTATTGGTCTGTGTCTTGCCTTAGGGATTGCCCCCTCCTTCAGGTGGATATGTGCTGGTTTACCAGACATGGCTGGGAATTGCCCATCAGTATTAAATGCTGAATCAGCAAATTGTTTCAGCAACCATTTTTTGAGGTTCTCCACATTTCCTTCGTTTGCTGGAAAGGGGATTTCTTCAGGGCGATCTGGTAGCTGAAATCTTCTGAGTTGCTTTTGCTCGACAGCTGCTGTGTGATCGTTGGTTGTCCAATCTAATTTGCTGTGGGTTGTCATAGTCATAGGCGTGGGGAAGTGAGGAGACAGTATGCCAACATCAATACAGGCGGCCTTGCTAAAATATATCTTATCGATGTTATTGCAGATGTACAATGCTTGCTTTGTCGACATTTCTCCAACACTAAATTGAATAGGCAACCATCCCTGGCTTATAAGGGTTGAGCCACCCACAGCACGAATAACTTTCTTTGATGGGATCAAGTTACTTTCCTTGAGACCCATGCTATGTAGGTGCTTGGGTCCTCCAAGGCAGATGGTGGCCCCACTATCTGGGAAGATTTTCAAACGAGTGCTTTGATTACCTGGAATATCTTCAGGATTTCTGGGGTCTGGCCTTGGAGAGAATGGGACCAGTGTTGCTTCTATCTGAACAACACTATTTTTGTTAGAGGACACATATGAGCCTGTCTCCTGGTCAAACTCTACATGTGCAATCAAACTGTCCATGTTAGCTTCATCGTCTTGGAAGCCTCTCACTTGACTAAAGCGATTTCTTGATCGGCAAACTTTTGAAAAATGACCTTGGATGCTACACAAGTCACAGGTCTGATTCCAGGCAGGACATGCCTGTTGGCGGGTGCTGGTTCCTGGGATGCCATGCTTGTGGCTACCACATCCACTACAGCGGAACTTGTTTTGTTTTATAATCAGTTTTTTGGGGCTTCTGGATTGAGGGGGATTTTTTTCCACTTGTGTTGTTTTTTCTTTGCGATAGGTTGATGCACGCAATGCTGACATTTCAGTTGTCCCTGCCATTCGTGCTTGGTCACGCAGTGCTGCCTCGAATGCCTCAGCATGGTTGATGTTTTGGTCAAGGGTCTTCAATGAGCTGGCCTTTGCTAGTAAATCTGCTTGGAGAGCATCATTTGCTGTACCTCTGACCAGCTGGTCTTTGATATAGATGTCAGATAGGTCATGACTGCAAATGGGACATGTGAAGTCACAATCCTGTGCTGTACCCTTAAGGCGGACAACAAATTGCTGGATTGATTCGCCTGGTCCCTGGGAAATCAAAGCGAAAGACAATCTATGAACCATAGGGTTCGTTTTTTGGGTAACTAATGCCTCCAACATGTTCAGGAGTCTGTTTGGCTTTTCCGAGAAAAATTTGGGGTATGTATTGATGATCGACGTTTGCACAGTCTCATCAGCACAGTTGTATAAATGGATGTTGGTCTGTGTAGGGGGCATGTTTGTCATTTGCACAAATACCTCCCAATCAATTCTGAACTTTCGGAATTGTTGTGATGTCATCTCTGAATGGAGCTGGGGGAGTTTGGCTGCAGGGGCCTTCGTATAGCTGTCTGATGTCAAAGGTTGCTCCTTTGATAGCTTAAGGATAGCTAGGGCATGTCCCATGGTTGTGACACCTAGTTCTTTAAGGATTTCCCGGTCTATTATAGAGAGGCTATCCTGAGTAATATTCTCTTTCACAAACGATTCAGCATAGGTTTTGGCAGAGTCGGTAGGAATGCCAATTTTGATAAGTAGCTCTTGCCAGTCATCGTATCCTGTTCGCAGCGCCATGTTGAATATTAGCTAGTTTGCCAGAGGTTTAGCACACAAGTAGGCAAATGTAGCCAAAGCCAAAACTGACTTGAGTCATTTATGGAGAAATATATAGCTGAACAAAGACCCCTCATGCAAATGTATTGGGAAGGTCCATTCTAGCAAAATGGACCAACCCAACTGGTGTATTAGGCGCTCTCCTATAAAATAAGGTAAAATCAGCTTTTACAAGGAAATAGGAGGCAGCCATGTTGGCAGGTAAGTCACTTGACTTCTATAGATCAATAACAAATATCTGAAGAAGGTCAGAGTGCACAACAACAACCAAAACAATGTGATAACAATGATGAGGACCGAGTGTAAAAAAAAATGATAATAGAATCAAATGATACAGGATATTTAGTTGTTTTCTCAGAGGTAGGCCCTTCTAGTTCATGGCTCTTCATAGCTTCCTGTATTTTGCTGCTTTCAGCAATATTTACTTGTAAGCCCTTTCAGTTCTCAGATTGACAATTATAATTGTTTGTTTGTTTTTTTGGTGGTGGTGGTGGTGGGGGGCAATTAAAAAAAAAATTCTTTAATTATTTTGAATTTAAAATGTGGGTGATCATGGATTTTCACAGCTTTCTTTTCAGCAACATTTATATGGAGATAAGCCATCTCATGTCCATGGTTGACATTTGCTATTCGCAATGCTATTGTTGCAAAGACTAATTAAAATATGAAACTACATTTTTAATACATAAAATTGTTATTTATTCACTTCTGGACTTTCAGTTAATATCAGTGAGTGGGTGGTATGGCGTTAATGGTAATACAGTGTAACCCGGATACAAGAGATATTTTCTCTGGTCTCAAATTAGAGCCTGTGTTAATGTATATATAATAGACGAAACCCTGATACAAGAGAAACCCTGATACAAGAGAAACCCTGATACAAGAGAGATTTTCTCTGGTCTCAAATTAGAGCCTGTGTTAATGTATATATAATAGACAAAACCCGTATATAAGAGAAACTCGTATACAAGAGAATTCTTCTACGGTCCCAACAACTCTCTTATATCCGGGTTACACTGTATCAACTGTTTCCCTGCAAAGAAATATTTGGAATTCATTGATTGAGCAGCCAGTACTGTTTAGTACAGGTCAAGTAAGTACATTTATAAATATTTCTCTTAAAACACTTTTTAATGAAAACAGGTTTTTCAATTGATGAGGGTTTTTCTTGCAAACTTTCTATTTGATGTGGTATACAATATTAACATTGTTATGTTATCTTCACTTCAAGTTACAGCTGATGCCCAGCTGATTAAGTGATGTGGTTTGTTTTATTTGGTTCAGTTTTTTTTTTTCTTTGTGATCCTGCAGTACCAGTCGACAATGTTTAAAAGAAGAATGATCTGTGTTAAAACCCTTACGCATCACTCACTCAAAGCCTTTTTTCACCATTGATCTTAGGAAGGAATTCTAAGCTCAGAGTTTAGATATTGCTCAATGGATTTGGCACCATGCATTGTATCTATATGAAAGTATTGTTCTCACAAGGCTATTTAAGAACATGAATTGAGTTTTCAGGTTGATGTTTTGGTTTCGTAGCAATTTGTGGTGTTCTGTGAAACTACCTCTGGGACAACCTATTATATGTTCACTTTCTTGGACTTTCTTTGAAATAAGAGACATTCTTGTCAGGATAGGAGGGATTGTATTTTCCCCACTCAGGTTGGGGGGGTGCTTATTTAACTTCCTGTCATTTGCTTGTCTCATGTGTACACATCCTAAGCTCATCTGTATCAACCACCTATTTACATGTCAGAAGAAGCCAGTGATATCTAGTGAGGTATGATTCTGAACCTGGCGGCGATTAGGTTACAATCTAGGTCAACCCACTGATGCACCTGGCTACTCTTTTGCTCTGATGTGATGCTTGTTTAAAACTGTTTTAGAGTAGGATGCTACTTCCTGCTTTTGCTTACTGTTACAATGGACTGCTCCTATTTATAAATATGGCTAAATTAGAAAAGGATTTCAGTAGCATTTGATTTACTCAAGTTTTTCTAAGTCTCACTCTGATGAGATTATTTAAGAATGGACTTCTTAGGTTAATATTTTGGTTTCCTCACAATATGACAGATAAAAGCTGGAAAAAGACAAAATATTGTTAAAAGAATGAGTTTTATTTGGCAAAGAAACCTTGGCTTATAAATGGTGTAGCTACAATTGTTGAATATATTCAATACTGATAGGCCTTTTTATTAATTTACATTCCAACTGTAAAGTCAGAATTTAGTAATAGCTTATATGTGCTACCTATTTCAGGTGTTGTTGCTGTTGAAAATCCTCAAGTGATGTGGTTTCTGTTATTTGGTAGAATTCTTTGGAATTCTGTAACATCAATCAATAATGTTTGAAGAAAGATGGTCCTAAGACCTGCAGGCTTCATGTGCTTGAAGACATTTTTAATCATGTATGTTAGAAAGCGGTTGTATACAATTATGATTTTAGATATTTCTGAATGTGTTTGGTGCCATGCATTTGTTATTTCTTATAAATATGGATACATTAAAGGAGGATTTGAGTAGTATTTAATTTACTAGAGTTTTTCTGTTCCATGTATGCATATTTAATGAACTGCTCATTTTCCCTATCCAATCATCTGTTTGATACTCTCTCTAACATAATTCTAAGCTACTCTCTTCCTAATTCTAAGCTACGTTGAACAAAGATAACAAAAACTTACTTTGGTTTCTCATAGGGTGAAACTTGTAAATACTGCAGTTACAGCATGATGACAACTCTTTGAACAAAGGTTCCTGATGGGCATTGAATTCAAATCAGGCTTCTTGTATTAACTGGCATGAATCACATTCTACACAATTTTTTAAAATTTTGAGTCCTACTTGAAACATTTTCTGTTTAAATAATTTTTGAGCCCATTAGAATGTCTGACACTCAACTCCATGAGAGCACCTCTTTGTGACTGTTTGGTCTCCCTGTCTGCTGACCCAAGATGGAACGAATACATTGAGTCAATAGCTTTATCCACCACAAGGAAAGTCAGCTCCCTGTGCCACACCAGGAAATTTTTCTCGCTGGAATCAATCCTTCAAATCTACAAATCAACCATTTGCCCTTGCATGGAGTATTACTGCTGTATATGGTCTGGAGCCCCTTCTGTTTGTCTCAAGGTCCTTGATAAAATCCAGAGACAGATATACAATGTAATTGGCTCTGATCTGGCATCTCATCTGCAGCCACTCTCACAGACGTGCCATTGCTTCCCTCTGTCTTTTTTACAAATACTTTCATGGTAACTGCTCCGATGAGCTGTTTTCACTGCTTCCCAGACTTCATGAATTTAAGTGCTCAACTAGGTTGGCATCTTGCTCTCACACTTTCACTGTTGAAACTTAAATCTTCTACTTCAATAGCTTCATGTCTCACACTTCTCACCTGTGGAACTCCCTCCCCATTTCTTGTTTCCCTGATAGCTATAATCTTCAAGTATTCAAATGTAATGTCAACTGAGGTCTCCAGATCTCTTGATCTATCCCCTATCCTTCACTTCATCCTTTCCTCTATCACTCCACTTTGCTCTCACTCCAACTCTCTGTAACCACTAGCGTGCTAGTGGCTGCCCACCTTGCTTGGGGTTGAATGCTTAAAAAAAAAAAAAAATCTGGCTACATGCTATGTCCTTTCCACAGATTCCTGCTAGCAATGCTCATTTTCTGTGGTACCCATTTCTCCAGCCATTTGCTCATATTTATCATTTATGTTATTCATGTCTTTCTGCTATTTTTCTTGCTTTTTATAGGCCTTGTTAGTGTTAAATTCTTCAAGCCTTTTTTCTTCACTGCATCCCAAAAATTTCAGCTGATACTGGTGTTAATATAAACATCCTATTTGTAGTTATAATTCTTCTCGTAATGTCCTCAGATCTCATATATTCTGTCCATCGTATACCCAACTATCTTTGGTTGGATCACACTTTGGCTATTTCAAGTTTTTCCATTTGTGAAGAAACTATTCATCTTTTGTTGCTATATAGGAGATTAGACATCTAGCATTTTTCTAATCTGCTACAACTATTAATCTGCCATGTCCCTTCAGGGTGTGGGCGATTATGGCCTTCCACAACTTCCCATCTCTTTATATTATCTATATTAAAGATTAGACATTATATAGCAGTCTCGCATTTTTATCATCTGCCACTACTGATCTTCCAGGTGCTGTGTCTTTACAGGACGTGGGCAATCATGACCATCCACAACTTCCAATCGTATTTTTTACTGTCAGCAATGCTTTATAAATTTTCTTTGGCTCAAACTTGTCAAATCAGTTATTTGCTGTTTTCATTTACTTCTGAGTGTTAAATTCTCCAAGCATTTTTTCTCATTCAGCATCCCAGAAAATTTAGCCATTGCTTTTGGTTTTGTTATCAACAGTTTCTTTGTAGTTCATGGTTTCTTTAAAACTTTGCTTGTGTCATGTGTCCTGGGTATTATGAGTATTCATAAAAAAAAAAAAAAAAAAAAAAAACAACATTTCAGTCATTTCAAAAAATACTCTTCCCTTTGCTGTCATATAGGAATGTTGATGTTACATGAATACTGCTTCTGTTTTTTTAATGCTATGTTTTTACTACCTTAATACTTTGCTCAGTCTCTGAAAAGCATCTTGTGACATTGAATTTCTGTGTTACTTCATTATTTTATACTAGTAAAGACACCCAGCATTGTAGGGGAAAGGCTCTGAATACAATATAGGAAAAAAAAACTAAAAAAAAAAAAAAACATTCTTTTATAAAATTTTTCTTCTACAAATATTATTTATTCTATGTGGTTCTACAGAAGGATGCTAAGAATTACATGGAAGAAGTGAGTAAGCAACAAACAGGTCTTAAAGAAAATGGCAACAGAAAAAACACATACTCAAAATCAGGAAGAGACAGCTGAAATTTTGGGGACAGATGAGAAAACTTAACTCTCATGAGGACAAAGATACGGGAAGACAGACACTTACCTGATGAGCATGTGTGAATGAATAGGTGGAAAAGGTGGAACTAAGGGCCTTAGCAAAAGGGGAAAAAACTGCTAAGAGCCACATAGGATAGGAAGTTGTGGAGAGTCTTGATCGCTGTGTAGAAACAGAGCTGGACATAGGAAAATCATAATATTTAGGATATAGAATTAGTAATTGCTAAACACTTAAAATACCTTGTTGTATGGTTCAGTTATAACAAATTTAGTAGAGTAGATAAGGAAACTGAAGATAGAATATACAGCATTTGTGGTAGTTTCACCCAGCACCACAAATTGTGACAAAAAACAACATTAACCTAAAAAGATAGTCATGTATGTTGTGGAGTAGCTGAACACCCTCACAAGATGGACTGGTCTAAGGCTATTTAAATAGCACTCCTTCTTACTGAGTGAAAGGACACTATTTACATTATTCGGACTATTTGCCATGTTTATCACAACGTTTTGGCTGTTGTACGCTCCGGCCTTCTTCAGGTGGTTGGAATGTCGAACTGAACCCTTTATTTCGCATATTGAGGTAAACTGTTCTAGTTCCATGTGCCATGTCTAATGGATGTCAGTTATCTCCTGTTAATTCCCCTCTGAAATTTCTCCACTGCCTTAACCAGGTATTGAACTCACACTCTTTGGCTCCTGTCACTGGACCTAACCAACACCTTTATCCGCCGTGTCACATGTCCAGTGAGGGAAATAAAGGTTTCAGTTCAACATTCCAACCAGCTGAAGAAGGCCAGAGTGTACAATGGCCGAAACGTTGTGATAAACATGGCGACAAAGATGAGGACAATAGTCTGAATAATGTAAATAGTGTACATAATACCTCATCTCAGAAATATAGACAGATACTGAGTGAGAGGAGTTAATGATTAACTGTTTATTTCAGGAAGAGGCATAAGTTCCTGGTACATAATGAGGAAGGAGGGCCTGGAGAATCTGATACTCACAGGTTGAATAGAGGGAAAGAGAGACAAGGGAAAACAATGTGTGACATACTTGGTGAACTTAAGTGGATGACAGAATGTGGTTTGTGGGGGGATGGAGCAGAGGGAAGGAACTTGTTAAGAGCTGCAAGGAATAGAGGGAGGTGGAGAGCCATAATCGTCTACATCCTGAAAGGACATGGCACACAAAAAAAAGTTTGCAATTATGTACCATTTTGTTTTTTGGAATCAACTACTTATTTTCTATACACATGTGAATGTTTCCTATTTACAAAACAACAATATGGTGTTATGCATGACATCAAATCCACTCAGGAATGTCTAAATTGTCAGCTGTATCCAGCTGCTTTCTATGAGCAATTATTAAAAATGGCTTTGAGCAAATGAAACCTGCAGGTTTTAGCAAAGTTTTTATTCACCCATTACAAAACCCATGTGCCACTCAAGGTAGTGCTTTGGTTTGGCCGTTTTAGGTTAGTGGCATATCAACCTCAATGGCTTATTCAAATCTGAACTCTTAATATTTTGTATGCAATTTTATTACATTCATACATGAACTAATACCTTTGGGAAAGGTATGAATCTATTTTTTCTCATTCACACCACCAAGTTATGGGTAAATAGCAGGACAGACTGGCTTCTATAGTCTTGGGTGGCAAGAAGTCCTGGAGAAGGAAAACTCTGAATTCAAAACTGTATGCAGCCCAGGAAAGGATTATTCACATTGACTTGATGATCCTGACTATGGTAGACTTCTTTTTATCTTGTATATTTTACTTTCAAAGATGAGGACTGCACGTGAATAATATAAATAGGAAAGGTATATATTTTTTTAAAGTATTGTCAGTCCTATGTATATACATTACCTTAAAGTGTTTTATCCTCAATGTATATCTACATATTTGCTAATCACTGAAAGTAGAATATAAATAGCTTTGCAGTTGTATCAGATAATTTGTTTTACTTTAAAATTTATTGTAGTTTAAGTTGCTCTGACTGTAAGAAACAAGATTATCAGGTTATGCATATACATAGGACTTTTAATCTTGCTTCTAGAAAAAGTCAACAGCTACAATCAAATTAAATATATTGAGAAATACTGTTCTGTTTTATCCATTATATCTTTTATATTTCTGAAAGTTGTTTACCAAACATTAATATTCCAGATTTAATCAGTTAAATTTTTAGATTCAAGTTTCATTCTATTTAAGAAAGAAAATTATTTTCATCTATGTTTATCTTGAGAGGAGGCATAGTAGAGTAATGGATAGTGGCTCAGATTGAGGAATCAGAGTGCTGAGTTCAAATTACAGTTGAGTTCATTATATTCACTTATGTACTAATACATTTGGGAAAAGTATGAATCCAACTCTTCACCTCACCCCAGTTATTGGTAAATAGTAGGACAGACTGGGTTATGTAGCCTTGGGTGCTAACTGGCCTAGAAGGTAAACTCTGAATTCAAAACAGTATGCAGCCCTGATGAAGCACATACTATGCAGCTAAGGAAAGGATTGTTCACATTGACTTGATGATCCTGACTATGGTAGATTCCTTTTTATGCCTTAGACTACATATATTTTGTATATAATTTTATATTTTCAGGTGAAACATAGGCTTTATAGATATATAAATTGCAGAAGGTCTATTCTAGGTGTTATATGCTATAAATAGCCACACTGGCATAGGTCTTACCCCTCTGCAGAGGTGCAGTCAGCAACCTCAACTGATGGGTAGTGGCTTACTCAATGGGGGATGTCGTTTAGTAGAGAGAAAAGTTTCCTTGAATTTCTAATTCATTTAATCTTGATTGTAGTACAGGGTGTGGTAGAAATGCCTCCTGTATAATGGTAATATATTAACTAGATGAAGACATCATTGCCACTGACGTCTTACCATTATAAGGGAGGTATTTCCGTCACACCCTATTTTTTATGGGGTATGGATTTACAGGCACCTATTATAGCCATATTTTTAATAATCACATATTTAAGTTCCCAGGCAAGATCCTGGTATTTTTCTGTAATATTAAAGTGTATGGCAAATTAAAAGTACAAACTCAAAGAGGAGTGTCATTTGAATATTAACTACCCACAATGTTAATTATTATTTCTTGCCGTCAAACTATTATTAATTTAATCATTTGGAGAAATTAATAATTTCCTGACAGGCACCAACATGAATGCATAAACTCCAGACTAAAAAAACCCAACTGACTGTATAGTCTCACTTGTTTCATACACCAACCAGTGAGACTCTTCCTGTTGCTACAGAGCTTGAATTCTGGTAATTCAATAAAAAGGTCCAGATGCTAGAATTAATAAAGGCTAAAAGAATGAAAATATAGGATCAATTGATTTCTCATTTTACGTAGTTGCAAAACCGGGCAATATTAGGTCCTGGCTGCAGGCTGTAATATGTCGGTCGAATGTTATCATCTGACCTCATCAATCCACCACCCTAAGATATAATAATGAAACTTTAGGGTTTTTTGTTTGTTTTTCTTTTCTTTTTTGCAGTCAATATCTATATAAGCAGATTTGGCTGCCTTTTGTATCTCTTCCCACTCCATTAATTGCAAGGCCAATAAAGAGGAACAGGGATTGTTGAACACATTTTTGGAAGCTGCCATTGGCTAAAAAAATGTCAATGATACTGTTATGCAGAATACAAGATTTGCTGTGATCTACAATTTTCCAAAATGCAATTATCGCAACATAAAAAGACTAGCTTATATCTGTATCCTTTTCTATTATTTGGAAAGGGTATAAGATTCTGGGGCAATGTGGATTTCATTTCTGTGGCGCCAATGAATAGAGAGATTTCAATATAATGCAACACTGGAAATTCAAGAACTAGCATCAGGTTATAAATGAATTGGTTTATTGAGGAATACTCCAAGAAATACGAAATGTATATAATTTTGTGTAAATTTTTTACAAAATCTTTTTTAGTTGTGTAGGGATGTTAAAGTATAACATTGTAAGATTGTGTGGTTAGTACCAAAAGTACATTGTTTTTTTTTATAAATACAATACAGTACACTTTTGTTGAGGGTAAAAAAAGTAAAATGCAGTACTTTTTGATGGGTGATGTTTGTGGGGGAGGATAAGTGCAACATGGCCACTTTCGGAGCGATATGTATAATATGGTAATTTTTGTAGGTAGAATAAATACAATGCAGTAATACAATTAGTATTTAATACAATTTACTTTTTTTAACTAATATTCACCCAATACAAGATAAAAGAGCCACTTAATATAGAGGGTTACTGAGTGTAGTTATTGTAAGAGAAAGATGTAAGAAGTGCAGTTTATGAGGACAGGTGGCTAAGAGGTCATGAGTTTAGTGATCAGAAAAGCATCCACTTGGGAATCTGTTCTACAAAATAGTGGTCTGTTGGAACAAGCTATTTGAATGGAATCTTCCTTCTTACTAAGCCTCTGGGTAGCAGCCTGTCTGGGATTAATCTGAATTCAAAACAATGGATAAAGTAAAATTAGGTACCCCCATGAAATTGCTAAATATGCCATTCATCACCTGTCAAGTGACGTGAAAGTTTATGCCCTTTTTTATTTTCAAATTACACCTTTTCGGCACAGAAGCTAAGTTAAGCTTGGTTCAAAATATTTTAAATAAATATTATAATTTCTGATTTTCTTAAAATAAGTTTTGAAAAAATGATAATTGATATTTAAAAGAATTTCAAAGTGAGATTTCCAGTGTTTTTATAAAAATGGAAAAAAAATGGTTCAGATCTGTCAATTTAGCCGAATAAAGAAAAAAAAGAAAAAAAAAAGATTTTAATGAAAATTTCGGACATGCTAGGAACAATTAAAAATTGTAAAAGAACACCCCAAAAATACTTTGATCTTTCCTCTTAATAATAACGTAAATATTTAGATAAAATTTTGTTTTCGTCAAGTTTGGCGTCTTTCTCATCATGCTATGCTCTGCTCTTAGCAATCTTGTGGAGGTACCTAATATATATATATATATATATATATATATATAAAATTATTCTTATCATTTTGAACTGTTGTTCCCATCTTGGTTGATATAGATGTTGTAGACAATGTTTCAGCCAAATACCCTCTGGTCATCATCAATTGGCCATTGATTATGTTGATTGTGATATTTAATTTCTTTAATTTAAAAAAAGCCCCCAAACACTAATGCTCTGCAGTGTCATACTGGATACAGGGGTTGGTTATAAAGGTGTTACTATCATCTAGTGATGATGAGTTCAACGTTTGGATCAGGTAGTGAAGTACCAATTCAACAGGAATAAATATTAACTGATAATTACAAGAACAAAATATTCCAATAACCAACAGATACCCCCCCCCCCCTGTTAGTCAATCAAGGGACATCTGATAACCAGAGGATACTTGGCTGAAACATTATGTCTATAATAACATGTATTTTAATCAAGATGTTGTTAATAGTTCAAAATAATACCTGAATATTGACAATTATTGATCTCAGAAATGATATACTATATGGATAATGCAATGAACCTAGTACCTTATTTTCCCAAAATAGTCATTTTGATTCACAGATAATGAAGAAAAGGAAGTTGTGGAGAGCCTAGATGGCTTAGTCCTGGTCTGATTCTGTCCAATTCATTTTATTCCTGCAACTTTTTAAATTTTAGTAATCTCACGATAACGAGATGTAAAAAAAATCTAGTTCTATGATGCCATAGAAAGAAAATAGGAAACTGCCCTACTGGTGGGAAAATTAGAGACTTCCTCTTTTTCAATGGTCACTAACAAGGAATCAAGCAACTCCAAGAATGAGAGCACAAGAAAGTCTTGCACAAATACCATTTTCTCATGTTTAATATTACCTTTTAATGATAGACTTATCACTCGCAGAATTTATTCATTTACCAAGTAAAACACAAACATCAGAAACATTTAGTAACAATCACATTACAAGAACTTTCATACATCTACCGAAATAGTGCAACCAAATCTTTCTACACTATTTACATTGTTCGGGCCATCATTCTCATCTTTGTTGCCCTATTTATCACAACGTTTTGGCCAGTGTATGCTACATCCTTCTTCAGGTGGTTAGAAGGTCGAACTGAACCCTTTATTTTGCTCACTGGGGTAAACTCTTCTAGTTCCACATCTAATGGATGTCAGTTATTTTCTGTTAATTCCCCTCTCCAACTTATCCACCACCTTAACCAGGTATTGAACTCAAATTCTTTGGGTCCTGTCACTGGATTTAACTAATGCTTTCATCCACTGTACCAAGTGACTGAGGAGAAAACTGATAACTGACATCCATTAGATATGGCATGTGGAACTAGAACAGTCTATCCTAGCAAGTGAAATAAAGGGTTCAGTTTGACATTCCAACCACCTGAAGAATGTCAGAGCATACAATGGCTGAAATGTTCTGATAAATATGGTAACAAAGATGAGGATGATAGTCTGAACAATGTAAATGTTGTACATAATACCTCATATCAGATGTATAGACAGATACCGAATCCTTCTGTATAAGTAGAAATGTCTCAATTTGTTATGATGATGTATATATTTTACTAAATACAGGAGTCAAACAAAGCTCATCATAACAACCTCAATGCCTAAATTAACAGCATGAATTAAAAATCAAGAATAAAATATCCAGTGAAAGGAACTTGTGTACATTAAACATGGGTTATGAGTAACAAAAACAATGAATAGGGAACAAGCATTTTGGATGTTTATTAACAAAAGGAATTACATGTGTAGACAATTCTAAGAAAAGGTAGAAACATTAAAACAAGTTATTAGAAGAATCTGCTTGTTTTTTTGTGCATATATATATATATATATATATATATATATATATATATAAGAGAGAGAGAGAGAGAGAGAAAAAAAAAAAAAAAGCATGTATATATGAATGTGTGAGAAAGTAAAAATACAACAGAGAGCAAACCTTGACCAGTTTGGGACACTTTACCCATGTTTGACTACATCTGAAAGCAAGATTTGTCTATATTTCTGAGATGAGGTATTATGTACATTATTTGGACTATTGTCCTCATCTTTGTTGCCATATTTATCACAACGTTTCAGCCATTGTACACTCCGGCCTTCTTCAGGTGGTTGGAAGATAACTGACATCCATTAAACATGACATGTAGAACTGGAAGAGTCTATCCCGATGAGCGAAATAAAGGGTTCAGTTCAACATTCCAACCACCTGAAGAAGGCTGAAGCATACAACAGCCGAAATGTAATAAATATGGCAACAAAGATGAGGACAATAGTTTGAATAACTGAAAGCAAGAGTTGAAAAAAATAAAAGAGTGAGTAAGAATATCATTGCCTATTTACAGGCTTAAAGAGCACCCTCAATCACCGATCGCTTTTGATTGGTTAATTTTGTTTAGCAGTATATCAACCTCTCAGGTTTATTTAATACTGAAATCTAAGTATTTAGAACAATTTTATGGCTTCAACTAAATATATAATATGAGCTCAATTGTATGCCTTTAACTACAGATAAAATGTATTTTTGGTCATTCTATAAAATTGTATTTTTATTCTTTCATAGTGTTTTGCTTTGTTTTCTTATATCTGGGACCCTAACTGGTGCTACCACTTAGGGGAAGTAACCCACACATTTCATCAATTGCAATATCTTCTAGCTGAAAGGGTTGATAGCCATATGACAAGATCCTTATAATTTTTTTTTTTTTTAATGTCTGAGGTGAGTGCCAATACAACAGCAAGGAGGCAGTGAATAATTTCATGGCTTTTATTGTAGCGAGTCCCAATAAAAATAAATTACAAGTAACATAAAAATTAAATATATAAACAAAAAATTAAAATAAGGCATTTGTGTTTTCCTTTAAAACACTTATTTTTACTCTAAACTTCTCTTTCTATACTTTCAATTAGCAAGAAAGCAACTCTCAAATAAAAAGAGGAAGAAAAAGAAAAGACTGGACCCGGCCGAACAACATGGGAAGTTTGCAGGAATGGAGTTTACTTATTTGTGTGTGATAACTAACAAATATCAGGAGGCTCCAAGGAAAACTTCTATATAAAAATGAAAAAAAGAGAAAGAAATAAGGAACATTGAAAAAGAAAATAATTGTGGACAATAAAAAAAAAAAAAAAAATGAAAAAAAAAAAGAGACTTTTGATGTTAGCTTAAACCAAAGTTCCTGCCATAATCTCGGAGTCGGGTCAAAAATATATTAGCTGACACCTAGAAGAATGAGGATGACTGGAAAGGACTGAATAAATGACACACCTGCTGAAGAGACCAGCCAAGCATATCATATGAAGTACTAGTTAAGAGGTCATATACTAATGATATTTAGAAAAGCACAGTAGATTGACAATGATCTATTTCTAATATGACTACTACTACTAGCACATTCTGACTTCAAAACTACCACTACTGACTTTCTCTAAGCTACTACCAATATCTGCCTTATAAACGCCAATTTTGTTACAACGAATAGCAAAGGACACAAAGAAAATGAAAATATATTATTTATTTTATACCCTTTAGTCAGTTCGTTTAATTCCCGAAGTTCCAATAAATAAATCACAAAGAATTACCTTTTGGCTCAACTAACCACAATATCATGCTCTATGATTTCTAACATAACTGTTGCCATTTTTCATGTGTCCCCTTAAAATACACGAACACTATATTGAAAACAGCTGGAGCAGAAAAAGTTATTTGCCACAGATGATGTTAAGCCAGTCTCCAGTGACGCACTTGAGATGTGAAGACATCATTTGGGAAGCATCGTCAAAAAAGTTTCCATGAAAGCCAAGAAAATTAGTCAGTTTCTATGAAATTTGATCATATTGCTTACAACAATTATGAACGGTTGCAATACAAAAACATGACGAGACGTTTTAATGGCACAGCAAACATTTGCGATGTACGTGACACGACTGACCAACAGATGTAGTTTTTAGTGATGACAATGCTTTTTCTTATCTGTATCAAGAAATAATTGAACAATTTTGTATGTTAGTATTTATCGATCCCCCTACGAGAGGATCGAATGTAGCACAAGGCCGAGTTTAATGTGGGTTTCTCCGAGCCCGTAGGCTCGGCCAAAAATATAGCCCTTGAACCCGCCTTTCTGGATATAATACGTGTAAAAATTTCCAAATCGTCTATATATCCGAGCGCTTTCGATCATTCTATTAGCCATTGTGAAAGATTCTTTTGTTTATCTTAAACTGAATATGTCGATTTTTCTATGTTAATTTCAGGGTGGTGTGTAGAAAATACAACCATAATAACCTCATCCACATTTATAAAATGTCTAAAAATAATGGAAGCATTAATAATAAGAAAAAGAAAAAGTCAACACTCAATAACATTAGCTAGGATCACGGCCACAACATGCTGATTGCACTTGCAAAATAAACATTCCAATCACTGTATATACAGACATAAAACTCTACATATTCAGTTAAAAAATCATCCTTGATAATGTCTAATAACTGAAAGTGCTTGGAGATATGGAAGATTTGGACAGTTTTATTCATGCCCAGAAAAAAAAATACAATTGTACAAATGCAAGAAAAATGGAATCAAAAATCTCAATCGTAGTACATTGTCTTTAATAAAACTTGTATAAAAAATGGATTGCTTCTCAAATACATATATCCATACACAAACATTATATATATATATATATATATATATATATTAGTGGTAAATATACACATACATATGCAATATATATATATAATATAATAGGTTGGTGCAAAAAAAATGACGTAATAATGTCGTTTATTGACGTTAAAAACGACATTATTACGTCACTATTTTTGCACCAACCTAATAAAAATAGAATTCTATTTTTATTTCCGGAGTTGTTTTTTTCTGTTTTGCTTTTGAATTGGATCGTATTTACGATTCCAATGGAATATTAGTGTTTAAGCCTTTTTATTATATATATATATATATATATAAGTGAACATAGAAGTCAACACTTGGAGGCGACAGTCTGTTTCATGCTATATGCAATCGTCAGGCCACCTGACGATTGCATATAGCATGAAACAGACTGTCGCCTCCAAGTGTTGACTTCTATGTTCACTTTTATATTTACACACGCTCTATCTCTGATATTGAGCACTTTATTCCATAAATATAGCACACCTTAAGACTATATTTCTATATATATATATATATATATATATATATATATATATATATATATATATATTAATGGGGTTGAATAAGTGATGGTACACATGAAAATATTTCATTTTTTATTTGTGACATTAAGTTAACAATACGGGAATATATTTACTGCATCAGATTGCATACTAAAAATGTATGCATATAAAACTAGATATTCCACGGTTAAGAAAATACAGCAATATTTAAATTTTTAGGAGTTTAAAAAAAATGATCGTTCAGCA
Source organism: Acanthosepion lycidas (assembly GCA_963932145.1). Taxonomy (NCBI): domain Eukaryota; kingdom Metazoa; phylum Mollusca; class Cephalopoda; order Sepiida; family Sepiidae; genus Acanthosepion; species Acanthosepion lycidas. The sequence goes on along the minus strand of OZ010597.1, from coordinate 40,948,104 downwards.
GAACAAAAACAGGTTTTCTTCATTTACTATTTTGTAGTAAAGTCTTTATTAATTTCAACAGCAACCAATCTCTTCCTGTAGTCTTCAATTAACGATTCGCATACTTTAGTTCGTATTTTGTCCCATTTTCCTGAGTAATTATCTTCAGGTTTTTGATGTTTGTTGAACCTCTATCACAGATCTTATTTTTCATAAACTGCCATAAATTCTCTACTGGATTCAAATCCGGTGACTGACTGGACCATTGTAAGATGTTAACATTGTTATTAGCAAGCCAATTCTTCGTACTCTTAGCAGTATGCTTGGGATCATTGTCCTGCTGGAAGATCCAGTCAGGAGGAAGTCCAAAATTCTCTACAGAAAACGATAAAGTATCGCTTAGGATTTGCTGATATCTTTCTGCATTCATTCTACCGTATATAATTGCTAGTTTTCCAACACCTCGCATCGAAAAGCAGCCCCAAACCATGACACTACCCCCACAAAATTTGACAGTTGGTATGGTGTTCTTGGGTGCGTATACTTCGCCGTCTTTCCTCCATACATGATTCAGGGAATAGCGACCGAACAACTCAATTTTACTCTCATCTGTCCAAAGAACTCTTTCCCAATAAGAATTTTCCTTATCTTTATGCTCTGTCACAAATTTCAACCTAGCAGCTCTATGCCGTTTCAGAAGGAATGGTGTCTTTCTTGGGGAGCGCGACATTATACCGTCTGCGTAGTTCATTACTAATCGTTTGCTTAGTTACGTTGACTCCTGATAAACTCGAATCATTCTGAAGGTCTTGTCCGATAGCCATTGGGTTATTTTTGACCTGTCGCATCAACCTTCTTCGTAACCTGGGAGAGATCTTCCTGGGAGCACCAGGTCTGCCTTTATTCTCAACAGTATTACGTCTTTTAAATCTTGCAATAAATGAACCAATTGTTGAAAAAAAGCTATGTTCGTGTCACTGGAGATGTTTCTGTAACTTTTTCCATTATTCCATAGCTTAATAATTAGCTCTTTTTGAGCACAAGTCATTTCCTTACATCTAGCCATTATTAAAACCGTTATCAGTGAACAGTGACTGCAGAATGATCCAATTTTGAACTGAATATTGCAATAGAGTTACTGAGAATATTCTAGAACAGTTTAGAATCTTCTACTTTGGAGTACAACCAAAATCTACCGTATTATAATGGAAAAATTGATACTGTACGAACACTTTTTCCACTATTCGAAATAGGAAAATTTGCATAACTATCACTTATCGATGAATTTCTAATTTTAAATTGCAGATTCTGATTCTATGCCCCAAAATACATAGATAACATTGTTATTCGAGCATTTGTTTGCTGTACGATCTCTTATTCAACCCCACTAAATATATATAATGTTTGGGAAGGATCCATGTATACAACGCATACACTGTATACCCTAAATGTTTTGTGTAATAAAAATATTTTTACTATCCTTTTTGCACTCGTGATCATTTTTAAAATACCCTCTTCCTTCATTTCTTAGGATAAATTGTAAACACGGGACATTAATAGAGTAGTGTATGTAGAGAAAACCTACGCTTCCGTATAACAGTCCCATACTCCAGTTGTATGCACAGGCACATTGAACGTGGGAAAACCAGTGAAAGAAGTTTGAAGGGTTAAGGCTGAATAAAAAGAGGGATTTTAAGTAGAAGTAGCTGCTGCTTCTTGTCCTCAAGGGGAAGATAGAGTAATCTGGTTTTCATCTCCAAAAATAAAGACCTTTTTGAAAAAGACAAAGGTAGAGCGTGGTACTGATACGTTTTACATAGTGATTTGCAAAAACGAAATGAATGACTTAATTTATAAATGAATAAGTTTAAAGACATGGTTATTTGTTGATTTTAAAATATTCTCATATTTCTCTCGTAAACATTTATGGTTATAATGAACTGCATAGCCCGATTTCAAATTTACTCTTTTTAAATTATATATGATTTGAAGGAATAGTGTAAAGTTCTTGGCTTCACCAAATTCTCAATATATGACTGAACAGCAGAATTTGTGAGAAAATATTTTCCTGATTAAGACAAGGACTTTCAAACATTTCCATATATATGAGTAGACACTGGAGGCAACGGTGTTTCATGCTTCTATGCAATCATCTGACCTGGAGATTGCGTCCCTTAAAAGTATAGTTTTACTTGATTTTACATGTGACTTACAGATATTCATTCATATGCTCACCTCTTCATATATATAATATAAAGAGTTATACTCGTCTGGAAAAACCGTAGGTGTTTTGGTTTGTAAATGAACAAACCAATGCCGAAGGAAAAATAAGGGATAAAAAAGAAAAAAAAAACTAAGAACATGTAATTGAGGCGTAAACAATCGTCCAGAATCCAAGTTCAGAGACCAAAGAAAGAAAGAAAAAAAAACACCAAAACGAGTAAAGCAAATGTAACTAAGTGCTCAATACACTAAGTAGAGCAAATTCAACTATGAACCCCATATGCCTTAAACTTCCCACCCCTAAACACTAAACATTCCAGATTCTTTTAAAAACATTTTTGAGAAATAATGTTGGTGACCATACACTTAGCGTGAATTTTCATTTTTTACGTACAATAACCGTTTTTAATTACGCATAGATCGATACAATCATTGAAAATACTGTATGAAATATGTGTAAACAAGACAAAATATAAAGTTTAAAACATTTTCTAAAAACAGAACTGTGATGAACATCCTAGACTTAGCTTAAGCCACTTTTAAGACCCTTGCCGCAGTCCCTAAGAACAAAGGAAAGACCAACCACTACGCATGGTTTTGCGTTTTTTTTTGTTTTTACAATAAAGATGTATAATGGTCTGTTATATTTTAAGTCACTTAAATAACAAGAAAATATTTTAAATATTTCTATCGAAAAAAATACACGAATCGAGGAAATTCTCAGTGAATAATTTGTAAATAAGTTCTTCAGAAAAACACGCGAATAGGCGGTGTCTCGATAGATGAACATACATATATGAATAAAAACTAAAGGAAACCTTTTCTTTAACAACGTGTTTCGTACTCTGATGGATTTTATTTTTATCAAAGCAATTGTAAGAATTTGATTTAACAATAAAAGAAAAAAATAGTAGGCTTTCAGATTATTTTTTTTTAACTTAAGAACATTTATAAATATTTTTCGGGCTTGCTTTAAAAAAATATCAAGATAAACTATGAAAGATGCTAAGTGATGTAATTCAATACCTAATGAATGAAAGTGAGTAAAATATGTTGAATTATTTTTTATTTTAATTATTTTAATTTAAGATTGTACGGACATTATTAAAAGAAATAAATATAAAATAATAATACTAATAAAAACTATAAGTAACAAAACAGTAACATTTAAACTGTTTAAAATAAAAAATAAAAAGTTCAATGCTTGCAACAAAAACTGTCACTGTCGGAAATAGAAACATTCCAACAAAAGGCGTTGAATTCAATCTCTTCTCCACGAATCCTCGGACAGTCAACATGTATCCAACTTCTCTCTGTAACATAGCGTGTAATAATACGAAGTAATTTCTTCCTCTCATTACATGTACCATGAAAAATTTACAAAAATACAGACGCCAATACGCATAAAAAAATAAATTGTATGAAATTAACATACAATTTACCATGCCTTTATTTTAATCTTCGTTTTATTTCTGTGAATACGAGGCCATTTCTGTTGCTTTGAAGTAAGTAACCCACAAGGGTTCTTGTCTAAGCCAGCAAGAAGACTATATAAAAAAAAAAGTCAGTGGAGTTAGCTGCTGCTTGTTTTCAGCAGGAAAATACAGTAATTTTGTTTTCTTTTCCGGGAATAAAAAAAAAAAAACTCTTTGAAGAAAAACGTAGAGCGAGGTACTGATGCTTTTTTTTTTTTTTACAATAGAATGACCAACGAATTTACCAGAACAAAACGAAGAATTGAATTTATAAATAAGTTTATCGTTATTTGCAGGTCTTATAATTTTCTTATATTTCCCTCGTAATCATTAAATGGTCATCATGAACTGTATGACCCGATTTCAAATTCACCCTTCGCCACTGACATACAAGATTAAGTGTGTGCGTGGGAGTGTATACACACATATGATCTGCTAGCGAGTTTGTACAAGTGGCAATAATGAGTGAAAGTTTTCATTAGCTAACAGGAAATTAGTCATGTTAGATAGCAACCCCAGTCATCTAATAGCAAAACTGTGTTCATTTTCTAATGCAACTAATCCATCTCAATTTGAATGCAAATCTCGTCCAGAAACCTTCATTCAATCCGTAATTTAATCTATCTACAAAACCCGATCCGTTTGTGTTGCTGCAATTGTCATCAGTCTTGTTTTCCGTTTCTTGTCCTTTGAGAAAATATTTCCTGCCAACATTTGCAAACAATGTATGGCCACTGTGATTAATTTTACTGTCTTCAATCTGTTATTGATTGTAGTCGATAGGCATATAGTTTCGCAGTAATAGAAAATTTCACTCTTATAAAGGACAGACTGGAGCCTCCAACCTTGATTACTAACTAGTCTAGGATGACAGCTGAATCCAAAACCGGTAGGGTTAGCAACTCCACAACGTAAATTCTATTTACTATTTAAACGGCAGTAGCTACAATAAATGTGGCCTGCCTGTGGCTCTAGGTACAAGACGTATATATATATATATATATATATATATATATATATATATATATATATATATATATACACATACATATATGTGCGTGTGTGAATGAAATGATCTGAAGATTACGTTCAAATATAAAACAGACTGTACTCCTGATATTGAGCATTTTTACCTATCAATATAGTTACCTTAAAATTACAGGCACGCACATTCACATTATATATATATATATATATAAATAAATGTGAAAATATATAGGAAAGAACTCGTTAGGTTTTTGTTATTATTTAAAAAAAAAAAATAGTGCCCGACACAAAAGTAGAGCATAAATATAATTATTTAAAAATATGATTCCAACACGCTACATAAGAGTTCTCATGTTTCAAAACAAGAGCCGAAAACTTCAATATAATTATTTGAATTAAATTGAATTCAAGTAAACTGTTCCATCTTCAAGCGAAATTTTTTTTGGAATAACTTATTTCTGAAATTTACGTGTTTTAATAGCATATTCATTTTTGAAATCAAAATTTCCATGGTAACGGCTAGAGCAATTGTTTAAATAGAAAGGGATGTTGGGTGTTAATAATTTGTATAAGTATAGAGTTACATTCATAGATGTCAAGTAAGGGTAAGGTTGGGAGTGTCTAAATTTAAAACGGAAGATGATTTCCCCTAGTCTGGTTTACGTGTCTATGGAGATTTTTTTTTTTTTTTTTTTTTTTTTATTTAATTTTTTTCTGAAAGGGTTTTGTGTATATAAAAAACTGCCGTAACATTTGTTTTTTGACGACTTCATAAAGGGTTACCTTTTTTTGTAGGGGTATTTAAACTATTAGGACTATGGATTTTAAAAATTGTTTTATTGTTTGTTTTTATGCTAATTATTCAATGCAAAACTTTGATGATGTCGGCAAAAACCGTTAACTCCTGCCTATTGTTTAATAGATTTTTATTATTTAGAAACTTATTAGGTTGGTGCAAAAAATAATGACGTAATAATGTCGTTTTTTGACGTTAAAAAATACGTCAAGAAACGACATTATTACGTCATTATTTTTGCACCAAACTAATAATAATGTGTAGTTTTTCATGTAGGCATAAAGGGCATGGGTCATCCCAAGTTTTACAAGTTCTAGTTTTGTTTATAATCTTCCATTTTACTTTTGGTGTTTTATTCATTTCCTTCAAATGCCCAAAATATTTAGATAGAGATGTCTGATTTCTTTTATTTATATTGTTGAAAGAGCACTCCATCTGGCTTTAAATTCATTCTCCGTAGACCCAGTGTATATCATATTAGTATTAGGACTCTCAATGGATGAGATAGTACATTGGTATACCACAGATTTGATGCAGCATTTATTTTCCAATGGGCAGTCTTCTGGGTTTCTACAATCACAATTTTTCACTGTTTTTGTCTAATTTAAGTGTAGGGTTTTTATTAATAATATTCAGGCATGGGGGTTTGTTCAGGATTTTATTGTGTTTTTTTATTATACTTTCTAGATTTTCAGTGCAGCTGTAACTCAATTTTAGGGTGTTCTTATTAAATATATTACTAAGTCTACTATTGGTAGGGAAGTGTTTTTCAGTTAAAGCTAGGAATTTCTGTCCTAGCTTAATACTAACCATTTGGTTGAAATTATTTCTTTTTCTGTTTTTTTTTCTTCTGGTTAGTACAATTGTTTCTATAATTAATGTATCCATATTACCTCTCTTATCCTGAACAAAAAAGGTACAAACACTAACAGAAATGGCTGGGAACTAACTCGTGAAATTTGAATGGTAAAAAAAACATTTATTATAAAAGATATAAAACAACAAAGTAAAAATCTATATATAAAATTCTGTGACTTCTGTCCCTCTGTCAGACCCTCTAAAGTAGTGATACACTGACCGATCGAAAACGAATTTTGGGGAGAAGTGTAAATATAGAAGTAGGTAAAAAGTATAGTTGGTTTTACCAGGATGAATAAAAACCGGAGTAGGGGGTTTTGTTAAAGTATTTTCCAAACAACTCAGCTTAGTCAGATTTTATCGATTGGTTTGCGAAATTGAACGAAATGTTGAGTTTGTAAATCTCAAAAAATTCTAACGATAACTTTAACAATACTACATACCATGATGATTTCAACACGCGTTCTAGTTTTACAAAAAAGGCTTGCACAAAAATTTCCTTTCCTGCGCGTTAAGGACAGAACAGGGTAACATGACAGCTTATAGAAATAATTGGACATCAAAAAAAGATTTACAATAGATTTTTTTCAATTCCTGAAAGAAAGAAAAATTGAGAAAGGGATACGACAACTAGGAAAAAAGAAATTACTCTTTACACTAATTATTTCGTCTACCGGTTCGGTTCGAAATTCCATTCAGCTTAGAATTTTGCTGAATACTGTAGTATATGTATAGAAACGAGTAACCAAGAGTTAACGCCCTTGATACAGTATTTTCCTGGACGTGATTCCGACGTGATGTGAAATAAAAAACGAGAGCTCAGCGTGGGAGGCGGACACTGAACACACCTTCCAAACATGTGAACTAGCACTAAACACCCGTCAAGCGGATCTTCTCTTTCATACCAAAACACCTCAATTGGAAATATTACATGGTGCCAGAAATGAAAACACACATCCAATAATGGATATTATTCAACCTCCCACACAGATGTTCTGGCAAGGAAATGAAGAAAACTACAGAAACTGATTACAGAAATTTGAATTCTACCTCATGGCATCAGGAAAAAAAATGACCAAGCTGGGCAAAATAAAATGCACTTCATTCTTACACATGGCTGGAGAAAAGGCCACTGAGGTATACAATTCCCAGATGCAGAAAAAGTTATAAGGCATCAATGAGAAAATTCCAGGTATATGTACAAGACATAACCCATGAAAGGTGTTGTTTTTCTGCAAGGACGCAGAGGGAAGCAGGAACTTTCCTGTCATTTCTCACAGACTTAACAACACAGGAATATGTGAGTATAAGCATTTAAAAGACAGTATCATACATGACTGTCATTATGGGAATCCAGAGTCACGAGAAAAAAGACTAATGGACTTTGACAACCCAAATCTATTGCTACAGTTCTCATATTGTTGGTTTTTATTGTATTAATCATTTTTCTATGAGTGTCAAATAAGTAGTGAGAATTGGATATAAATTCAACTAAGAATTTTGATGATTACTGTAGTATATGTATATGTGCAGAAACAAGTAACCTCGAGTTATGCCCTTGATACAAGATTTTCCTGAACGTGATTCTAACGTGATGTGAAATAAAAAAACAGAGAGCTCAGCGTGGGACGCGGTCACCTAACACACCTTTTGAACATGTGAACTAGCACTAAAACAACTGTCAAGCGGATCTTGTCTTTCATACTGAAACTCCTCATATGGAATATTACATGTTGTCAGAAGTGAAAATCTACATATACATTAATGAACAATATCCAACCTCCCATACAGATGACCTGGGAAGGAAACGTTGAACAAAACTATAGAAAATGTTTACAAAAATTCGAACTGTACTTCGCGGAATCAACAATGAACCACTACCAAAGAAAAAAAAACAACCCAAAAACCAAAGAAAAAGAACCCCCCCCCCCAAAACCAAAGACCCCCCCCCAAAAAAAAAAAACCCCCAAAAACAATAAAAACAAAAAAACAACAAACAGCCAAAAACTAAAAAAAAAACTAAAGAAAAAACAAAAAAAACAAAAACAACAAAAACAAACTAAAGACAAAAACTAAAAACAAACAAAATAAATAAAAAATAAGTAAATATATGAAAAAAAAAAAAAAAATAAATAAAATTTGTTTTCTGCACAAGAAAAGGCAATAGAGGTATACATTATTCTAACGTTCACTGACAAGAAAAAAAAGTGGGGGAAATTTTACTAGCGAGAAAATTCTAGGAATATTTGCAATGCAAGAAAGAGCCGATGGAAAGTATCGGTTTTTAGCACAAAGACAGCGGGAAGGAGAAACTTTTCTGAACGAGATTCTGACATTGTGTGAATTGAAAAAAAATGACGAGAGCTCATCCCGAGACGCGTAGGCTATACCCACTTTTTTGAGCATGTAAAATAGGTGTAGAAGGAAAAACTGCTTACCTCCTGGAACAAAACCCTCTCGTACGTGTCTCGCGTGCAAGATACTTGGAAGAAAATATGATCGAAATAAAAAGAAAAACCCGATCTCGTAGCTCAGAGAATTTGTGGCTTCCGTAAATTTCCAAGTATCAGTCACTGAGCGAGAGAACAGCAGAGGTCGACGAGTCGATGGCCGTGCTTTGGATGCTGTGGTCTCACAGTTTGGGATCGTGAAAAGACAGGAGACAACTGACACTCCAAACAGACATACCTTTTTTGCAACACTAGGAATAAACAACTGTCAAGCAGATCTCTTTGTCTTTCATACTCAAACTCCTTCTGTAGTGAACAAAACGAGATCTAGGTTTAAAAATTCAAATGCTAGGCACTGGCTCATTGATTTTGTTAGAAATTAAAAAGACACGAATTTACCAACTTTGCTTAACACACACCCAAGTGACTACCGAAAAAAAAAAAAAAAAAAAAAAAAACCTCGTGAAATTTCACACCTTGATGCAAAATGTTTTTCGGCTAATATAAAACTAGGAAACATTTACAATTTGATTTTCTTGTTTTATACCCCTCTTATGGTGGTATATCTAATCAACAAGGCCAACTCAAACTAATGTTTCAACACATACACTTCTCTATAATTGATAACCCACTATAAATTACATAATTGATAAACGCGTACTATTAGGTTGGTGCAAAAACAATGACGTATTAATGTCGTTTTTGACGTTAAAAATAAGTCAAAAAACGACATTATTACGTCATTATTTTTGCACCAACTTAATAGTAATGATGCTTCCGAAATTCCTAATAGTACACAATTATTACCGACATAAACACAATTTCATCTGAAAATATCTTGGATGACTTAAGAATATACAAGATATTTACCTATAATTCACATTTTTTGGGGATGGGTGGGGAGGCGATAAAAATGCCTTTAGTGGGAATTGTGGTTGATTTTAAATTATTGAAAGGATGTTTTAAACCTTAAACAGTATATGCAGTAGCGGCCATGATATAAGGAACGAAAACAACAAAGACAAATGTGTATTACTTAAAAAGTAATGCATGATTAGCAATGAAATGTTTACCGAATAAAGATTAGGGTATAATGCATAAATATTATACAAAGTTACAAAAATTTACAGAATAGTTTTTTTTTTTTTTGTTTTTTTTTAAATAAATATTAAATGGAAGAAAGGAAATAAGCTACTGGACAAAAGTTAAGGAACGAACTTGTTAATAATTGATTGTGAATAAAATATCAACAAAATTTAATATTTGGTAAACATCCCCTTATTTTCAATGACTTCTCTGCATCATCGACCACATGATCTAATTAATTTCTTGCAAAAATCAGCAGTAATTCCCTCCCATTTGTCTTTCAATAACTCCCCTAGGTGATCCTGGTTTTTTGGGTTTCTTTTCTGAGCCCTTTCTCCAATTATCTTCCAAACATTTTCTATTGGATTCAGGTCGGGGCTCTGGGCTGGCCACTTCATTAGGGCGATTCCTTCTTCTTCAAATAAAGCCATAACCTTCTGAGCCTTGTGGCAAGGTGCATTGTTCTACATGAAAATAGGAGATTCATAAAGATTATGGTATAATCTTGGTACCATATGCCGCTGAAGAAGCCTTTTGTAAATCTCAGCATTGATATTCCCATGTATGCAGATGATAGGGCCAACTCCTGCAGATGAAATCATTCCTCACACCATCACACTGCCGCCACCAAACTTAACGGTTTTCTTGACACATTGGTAATACAGTCTTTCACTTGTTCTACGGCCTACGTAAGTTTTGCCCTCAGAACCAAATATAGTAAACTTGGACTCGTCACTGAAATGAACTGTATCCCATTGTGTGTCAGTCCAAACAACAGGTTCTCTCGCATACACCAGGCGTGCCCTTTGGTTTCGTTTTGAAATGAGAGGCTTCGAAGCTGGAATACGGGCATGCAATCCTGCATTTTTTAACCTGCGAGCAACCGTTTTCCTTGAGATCTTATCTGTCTCTTCATTAAATTTACGGGCAATTGATGTGGCAGTTTCAAAACGGTTTTTTGTTGATATTCTAACAATTTTCGATCTTCTCTTTGCGATGTTTTTGGAGGTCTGCCGGTTTTTGATTTTGCATCTAACGTTTTATCGGTTTTATACCTGCTAATTATATGATGAACAACACTTTTAGACCTATGAACAATATCAGAAATTTCTGAAATTGACTTTTTTTCTTGATAGCGATAATGAGTTTTTTTTTCTTCAAAAGAGAGTGTTTTGCATGTAAAATTTGCCATATTGCTTAAAAATAAAGTCCTAATGATAAATGAACTTTTACTTATTGTTGAAAAGCTCCATCGAGATTTTTAACAATGTAAATTAAAAGTTAATGCAAATTATTAACATCGTTCCTTAACATTTGTCCATTAGTAGCTTATTTCCTTTGTTCCATTTAAACTTTATTAAAAAAAAATATATTATGTAATTTTTTTTAACATTGTATGATATATATGCATTACACCCTAACCTTCACTCGGTAAAAATTTCATTGCTAATCATGCATTACTTTTTAAGTAATACACATATTTATGTCTTTGTTGTTTCCGTTCCTTATATTATGGCCGCTACTGTATATATATATATATATATTGTCTCTTTATATGAAGACGCGCTTGTTAGTTCAAGAAAAAAAAATAATCACTGTTTCGATTTTCCGGAGTGGGAATGCTCCCGATAAGCGATTTAATCGAAAAACGGTCTCGTAGAAGTTGAGAAACACCCTAAGTTAGAAAAAGATTGATCTGGTTAATAAAGAATACAGAGGGAAACACTAATATTAACCCATTAACTGCCAATTTTTTTTAATGCGCATTTTTGGCCCAGACAAGTGTCTTAGGAGTTTATTTATTCCTTATGTTTAATTTCAGTAGTTACCATTGTTATTTTTTATAGAAACTAGAACATCATATATATATATATATATATATATATATATATATATATATATATATATATATATATAGGTACCTCCACGAGATCGCTAAAAAAAAAAAAAAAACAAAAAAAAAACATAGCATGATGAAAAAGACGCCAAACTTGATGAAAACAATTTTATCGTTTAAATGTTTGTTATCAAGAGGAAAGATCAAAGTATTTGGGGGTTATTTTTTTACATTTTTTAATCGTTCCTAGCACGTCCGAAATTTTCGTTAAGAATCTTTTTTTTTTTTTTTTTTTCAGTCAGCAAAATTTACCATTTTTTTCCATTTTATAAAAAACCTGCAAATCTCACTTTGAAATTCTTTTAAATATCCACATAAACATAATTTCTGATTTTCTGATTTTCTTAAAATAAGTTTTGAAAAAATGATAATCATTTTTTCAAAACTTATTTTAAGAAAATCAGAAATTATGTTTATTTAAAATATTTTAAAACAACCTTAACTTAGCTTAGCTTCTGCGTCAAAAAGATGTAATTTGAAAATAAAACAAAGCTGGTCATAAACTTTCGCATCACTTGACAGGTGATGAATGACATTGACGGATTCCGTGAGGATAATTTGTTCTACGGAAGCAGAAAAGTGAAATAATTTACATTTAAGTGAAAAAATTATTTACATTGTTATTTTTTAAGGAAACTTTCAGTGCTCTAAATTTTTTTTTGTACTTAGCGTGAAAGCCTAAATAATTAGGCTATGACTCTTTCAGCAACCCAAGTGGTAATGCTTCAGAGACATTGTCTTGTCTCAGCTTAATTTCAACGAAGCTGTAGAATTCAGTCATTTATTGACTGCCGTCAAACGTATACATTTACACGAAGAACTTTTCCAGTGATCTCGACGACAGCCGAACTTCAACTTCGCAGAGACCTATAGAGTCCCACTGAAATAAAAGACTACCTACTCACAGAGAACTACCCCACCCTGTTCCCAGGGGCAAGAAAGGGCAAAATCCTTTTTTGCAAGGATTCAATAAAAATTGTTGTAATTTTTAAGGTAGGCCTTGTTCATTCTATGTCTTTCTTGTCTCTTCCAGGGTTGAACTGTATGCGAAGAAATTCTCAACTTATTTTCATTTTTCCGTCATCCTATTTCGCTCATTATTAATACGATGACTGCGACTTTTTTTTTACATTAAGCTTCACTCTGTACAAGGCCCGGGCCTACTCGAGGTAGAGGGTTACGTTAATTGGTTATATAGATAGAAGATAACAGTTAATTCTCGACTTGAACAGGTTAATATTTGTAAAGGAAAGAGGAAGAGAGAGGTGGGTACCTACGGACGGGTTGCTTCAGCCTCGGGGGAATTGTGTCCAGCTAAACTGGAAGCAAATGACCAACTGATATTTATGGTCTTGGTAGGAGGAGGATTGTGGGAAGAGGTTAGCCTCCTTATAAAAATCGTCCTCCGTACTCTCACGAAATCTTTCTTCTCTACCAGCCGACGCGTCACTGGTTAATTGTCGTGGTGAAGGATTATTACTTTTTTTTTTCTTCTGTTACTAGACCTAGTTGGAGCGGGTCGCAAGGAGGAGGAGGACTCCTTTTGTAACCCTTACCAGGCTGTTGCTGCTCTCTTCTGGGTTTCCCCGCCTTTTACTGCGTCGGATGTTATTTTTTTTTTCAACAGATTATAGTGATTGGGGAAACATTCTGTTGGGAGCAATGGTTCGCGCTAAGAAGCTATCCGAGTTGAACCAATTTCTCACCGATGGAATACGAAGGGAATGTGGGTGGTTTGCTCCTATACGAGTAGCATGGCTGGTCCTAGCGGTGAAGGTTAGACTGCGGAACCAAGGAATATAGTTCATAAAGCACTTTCCATGGAAGCGATCGATACATTTTCAAATATAGGGTGTTCCAAAAGTCGCATTATCATTGATAATCGTGTAACTTACGCTTATTTACCGAACGGAATCGTGTTTCTGTATGTGACAATACATTAAAAAATTTTATTGGTCGAATTATGGAAGATGTCATAATTTTTTCCCCGATTGCTATTTGACATAAGTTTTCTGCCAATTGTCACGTGACTTTTGGAACACCCTCTAGATTAGTCATTCTTAATCTTTTCCTCTCTAGTGTCCTATTCAGAGATCTTCAAGATCTGGTACCATACGACGCCCCATATTAAAAATCATCCGAGTTAATGTGTTTGTTTCGTTATAGCAGTGCCAATCGCCGGAAGTAAGCCGTAGCGGCAACAGTCAATCGGTAACCTGAACCAGATTATAGAAACTGTTGTAATTAGATATTCGCATATCATAGCCATGTAATCACATCAAAGAGTTTAAAATACTTCTAAAAATTAAAATATATAGACACAAAACTAAACGTACGTATTATTAATAGCTATGCAAGATTTTAAGAAAACAAAGCGTAACGAAAGAGACCATGTTTTTGTACAACTGAGCGCGGATGTTACAGTGCAAATTAACCTTTTCTTTTTACTCTAATTTTCATATATATAAAATAAAAGATGGCGAGGAGATATTGTCAATTAACTACTACAGTCTATGATAACTTCCCACATGCCGACAAGAATTGTCTACTATGCTAGACTATGATTACCAGTCTAATCATTGAATTATTACTATATACATATTTTTTTTTCCTGAACACATTATCTGGCGAACCACTTTGAACGCACACAAGGCTAGCAGTTGCTTTGTTTATAGTGTCTGACGATGGTTTTGGATTTCTTTCTTGACGAATATGCGTTTTCTTGTCGAGCAATCATGGCACATAAGTCAGGAGTACTTTTATTACAATACACTTGCTATTTTATTATAATAATGTGAATCAATTTGTTTCAGTAGAAACTATTTATTTCGATAGTCACCGAGGCAGGAGTTAGCCTACCGTAAAAAAAAAAAAAAATCTATACTAAAAATTTACGATAAACCACAGGATTTAAGTTTTACATTTTATACCTGTAGTGCAAGACGGCCTCCTGATTTTTTGGTTGGGATCTTTTAAGGTTAAAAAAAAAAAAAAAAAGTCGTGCATGCGGTAGGTAGAATCATCAATACCAGTTCTGAACTGACAGGGATAACATGTCCCCCGCCTCGAGTAACCAAACTTTTACACACAGCCTAACAGCTAAGTTTAATCTATTTTCGTTTTTAGCCGTGTACACGTCAATATATTTTCCTTTTGTTAATCCTTTATTAGTCATATATAAATAATACAATATCAGTGTTGAATTTCCTTACTTCCACTCATTCTAAATTAAATTCCATTTCCTTATGCATCTACAAATAATGACAACCAATCCTTTACATGTGAGAATTTTGTTTGTCACTGATTTTGGTTCGTCTACAGGATGCCAAATAAAAAACAAAACAGGAAATTTGGTACAGTTTAAAATTGTTGGCATTTTCGTTACAATTATTTGAAACAAAATTAAAGGGTAGAAATTTAGTAGCTTAAAACAGAACAGAAACAAATGTTATACGTGGTGGTGCTGTGAGAAACTCGTGTCTCCTGAAATATTGACAAGGAACATGGCAGACTCCGGATGAGTCCACGTAAAGAAACGAGAACCGAGATATACGTACAAACAAATGATAATGTATTAACAACGAAGGGTTTCAAGTGGCAAAGACAAGTGTGTAACAAATGAATGTGGAAACTTTTTAGTCCAAGGTAGGTGAAGTGAGTGAATGTACGTACCTGTGTGTGCATATATTGTTCAAGCGTTTCCCAAAAGAGAACGCGTTATAGTCGCGTTTTCCCGCGTAAAACCTACATGACGTAGATGCGGAAAAAAGATATCGCCGAGTATTTATAGTACCGAAAGCGTCCCCTAGTAACAGTTGCGAAAATTAGGAGGAGGTAACCAGATAGTACATTAGCAATTAAGGTATACATTTTAATTATTTTTTTTTTAAGCAAGGGAGCTAATTCACCAATAGTCATATTGATTGATGCGACAAACTAAAATAAACAAATAAATAAAAATTGTTAGTTAACCTTTTTTCATAATATAGTAAATCTAAAATTTCCTGTGGTTCTGTGAGAGCGTTCCTTTGCTTATATTTTCGCCGGCCGATTGCTAACTTTGGTTGCATTACTGCTCCTACTACAGCTAACACGCACATTTACGCTTTCGCATGCACAGACGATACAATACAGATACAGTGTAACCCGGATATAAGAGAGTTGTCGGGACCGAAGAAAAAAAAAATAAAAGTATTTAACATTTGGATCGTCCAAGGATTGCCAATATGTTTTATTGCGATTTTTATAGCTGGGCCACACAGTTTAACTTTTTTGTTTTTAAGGCAATTCACTAGCACGCAAGGGATTACAGAGGATTGAGAACAAAATTAAAGAGGCGTGTTTGAAGAAAGGATACAGAGAAGAACTGGAGGGGGAAAGCTCAGAGTGTCAGATGTCGATAGAGTATTTGAAGATTATAGTCATCGGGGAAGCAAGTAAAGGGAAAGGAGTTTCACAGACGGGAAGTGCGGGAGAAGAAGCTGTTTGAAAAAAAAAGAGACGGTTACATTTAACCGTTTTGACAATGAAAGGGTGGGACGAGGTGCTAGCCTGGTAGCTCGTTTAAATTCATGTAGTCCGGGAACCAGCGAAAGTAGCTCGTTACTGTGAAAATATTTGTAGAAAAAACAGGAGGCCACAGCACTTCTGTGGGATAGCGATTATAGACTAGATGCCAGATCAGACCTATCATCTTGCATATTCGTCTCTGGATTTTGTCAAGAATCTCTAGACGTACAGCGGGGTGGGGGTCAACAGACCATACATGACAGCAATATATAAGTTTGTAGAATTATTTCATCTTTTTTTTTAAAAAACTACAAATGTATTCCTTCTACGAAGTTCATACAACCGAAAGAAAGTCTACTTAACAACTGTAAACAACGAACTCGATATAAAAAAATCGATGGTGCTGTCATCATGTAGCAATAGCTGAACATTGTAAACAAATTGAAACAAAACCCCAAAACGAAGGAAATGCAAAGAATATAACAAAACGAAGAGTTTTAATTGCTGAGCGAGTGCAAGGTCTAAATCACCTTGGAAGTTGATTTGTCGATACAAGAAAATGGAGGTCTTGACAGGGAATGGATAACTGTCAAATATTTCTTCAAGAGAAGAATAGTCCTATAATTGAAAGACATCCATGGTTCTATAAATGGCGGTAGTTCTGGTTAATGGGGGAGGGAACAAGAAATCGGAAAGACAGAAGGTAAGTATTGTTTCAGTCAATAAAATGTCTACTCTTACGTATATATTTTTATTAAATTTGTTAATATTCAGACTTTCTGCACAAGATCAACTCAGACCATAGCAAGAAAGATATATATATATATATATATATATATATATATATATTACAGTCCGCCAAAAAGAATGTATACACTTCAGGAAAAGAAAAACTTGTTTTTCGTAGTTTTATCAAATTGCGATAACACTTTACTGTAGTACGATATTTTTCTACAAATGACATTACATTGGCGGCCCTTAGAAAATAAATTGTGCAGCAATCCCACTGGATACTTCGGCCAACGCTGTCCAAATATCTGGCAGCTAAAGTTCACCATTTTCAGTATCTCTTGTGATTGTAGAGGCCAACGATAAAACGTATTAATCTTTGAATGTCTGACACCGAGTTATCGTCTGAATAAATCTAGTATTACAATATCTATAATTTTCCGTTCCTGAAATGTGTATACATTTTTGGCACTGTGTGTGTCTGTATATATATAACACATACAGTGTGATTAAAATGTAACTCCCTATTTTATGCTTGATGGACTCGCGTCTAACTATAATTCTTACAAGACGGGAGAGTTCATCATGCATAAAATAGGGAGTTACTTTTCAATCACCCTGTGAGTGTGTATGCGCGTACACACACACACACACTTATGAACTCTCCCATTTTCTGCAAAGTCCTACAATTAGTTTTATGGAACTGAACAGCCAGACTGTCTGCAGATATATCAGTATGGTGTGAGGAAGTGGCCTTCGCCCAACCTATATTTCTCCCTCGGGACGGGGAGGAATTTATTGCCCAGTGTACAAAACTTCGTTTTTCTCCTTGTGTAACGAATTGATCACTACTCTGGCGGAAGCGTCGAGGTATAGACTCCGGCTTCATCCAGTTGCTGAAAATCAGTTCCAGCAAATACACGAAGACGGGCGATTGCCTCAAGTAGAATAATGAAAGAAACAAGAAAGACACTTTAATCCCGGAAATTTGTTTCGGCCAACCAGCTTCAGCGCTTCCCATATCTCGGACTCTCTAAAGGGGACACCTCGCAACCATCCACCTTTATGCGGGGAAAGTTTGCCAAATAGGTATCGAACTGAGCAGGGCTGAAACCGGGCTCATTGGTAAAAACAAATTCTGAATGTAATTTCAGAAACACCTCACATATGCCCATCGTTTGCAGTCACGGTCCGCTTGTTCGGCAATGTGAGGCTCATGATTGGACATATTTCGAAATTCTTCTGCACGCAATTCAGAGAACATTTTCGTCGCCTAAGAAGACACTTTTAGCCCAGCCCTAACTACCAGAACTTTATCTTTCTTGATAGGCAAAGAGGTCAGCTCTATCCTAACTACGGCTACTTCCCCACTATCTCCCGATTTGATAGCCCGATCTACTCAAACCTGACGGGCTGTTCATACTGCTAATCTTTGTTGAGTCGTCGACTAAAATCAGCAGCAAACAACCTAACATTAGATTTCAGAATATATCACCATTTATTCCCAGCAACAACCCATACTAAAGTTGTTCTCATGGCGAACAAGGAACAAAAAAAAAAACCGAGACTTACCTTGGGGGTGGGATCGTGTTCTCTGTTCTACCAGCCGAAAAAGAAACAGAATGAAGACCTGGTCGACTTTAATTGGCCACGAAATATAATTGTTTGCTTAGCCCTACAAGTCTCGACCAATCACAGCACTCCTTACTTCAATAAGAGAACGAAACATTGGACGACAAATTGTTGTCGGGAGGAGAGGCAAATTTTGATGTGGTGTAATGGTTAGTAGGCCCGTGTCGCATAATCACTTACCAGTAAGTTCGATTCACATGGGTTCCCCCCATACTCGCGGCCTTGTGCCACATCTAAGCTACGCTTATTAAATCGCTAGTTCTAAATAGGTGAAGGTGGTTGTGATTTGCGGATACGGATTTTTTTTTTTTTTTTTTTTTTATTTCTTTTGATTTTTGTCCTTTGCATTTTCTGACTTTGGACTTGCGAGACCGATTTATGATCTTTGAAATCTGGAACCAAGACTACAGATTTAGGGATCGGAATCTCCCAACTGCTATTTCTCCCATAGACCTTTGCCTATTAAGCCGTTCCCAGACATTTATTTTGAAAAAAAAAAAATTCGGACGATTTTTTAAAAATGTTTTCAATCTAGTAACTAAGAAACTGAGGCACCTTGAAGTACCCGAACGGTGGTTAACCCTTCTATCAGACGTACGACTTGACAACTGGACTCGTTTCAAGCTCAGATGAGCATAAAAAGAATCGTCATATAAATACGTCTGCCGCTAGTTTTTGAATGGTATGTTTCAGACGTGTTTATTCGTCTCTGTCTAAAAATACACTTTTGGTAAAAACGTATATACATGTCTACGCCGAGAAAGGGATTAAATGTGGATGACGGGCTTTTCAGTTTTAAGATTAAACTCTACATGATGGGAATTTCCGACAGAAGTAATGCGTTAAAACTTTATTTTCTTTGTACCCTGAAATCTTATCTAAAATCTATTAGGTTGGTGCAAAAATAATGTCGTTT
Source organism: Acanthosepion lycidas (assembly GCA_963932145.1). Taxonomy (NCBI): domain Eukaryota; kingdom Metazoa; phylum Mollusca; class Cephalopoda; order Sepiida; family Sepiidae; genus Acanthosepion; species Acanthosepion lycidas. The sequence goes on along the minus strand of OZ010597.1, from coordinate 40,928,567 downwards.
TCTCACACGTGTTACTATGTGAGAAAACGACATTATATTTGCACCAACCTAATATCACGGAGACCATGTTCTCATAAAATAAATTTTCATTGAATCTGTATACAATGAAGACAATTCGTCGTGATATTTAAGAATGTTCTTTGTAGCTGGGTAGTATGTGTTTGTAGACCGTTCTTTTGTCAATGTTAATGAAGGTATTATTTCATTATGGTACCCGTTTCATCCCCCGACTATTTTCAGATATCTGGTCGAATTCTTCCTGCAGCTTTGTTCCACTAGAAAATCGAATTTGTACGTATGTGTTTCTGTAAATATTTAAAAAAAAAAAATGTATTTCTATATAGTTGATAGGTTTCGTAAAAATATTAACGTTTTAAATTTGTTTTTTCTATGGTTTTTGGTGTATTTTGAACGAATGGGAGTTCCATAGCAGTCGGGGTTAGCCTTATCTCCCCCCCCAAAAAACTTTTACCAATTATAGTATTTTTTACAGGGTTTTATTTTAACAAAATGCAATAAAGAAATAAATACAAGAGGAAAAAAAAAAAAAAAAAGCAAGAAGGTACTAGAAATTTTAAATGGTCTTGCCGCTAAGCATGTTGGGTAAATCTAATTTTTTTTCCCCCGCCAAAACATGTCACTTCTATGGCCCTGAATCGGCATGATTACGGTTTACAACACGAGCATTATAGTAAAGAAATACCTTATTTTCTAGTGAAAGAAATCTAAATACAAAAAGCGCGTAAAGAGTTCAAAATGGTTTAACATCAATTGGAGGGTTTGAATCCGGTAAGCTCTCGCAGTTGGGTTGGGGGCTGGAATTTTCCTTAAGTCTTACTCCTTAGCAGAATGATAACTGAATGAAGAGAAGTTGTGCGCGCTATGATTTGCTTGATTTGTTTCCCGCGATTTATGATTGAATTGGCAGAAAATTCGCCGCAGTAGATTGGTTGCCAACTAAGCTATAAAGCACAGTCTGTCCTGTCATTTGACCAATAGTTATAGTAGAAGAGATGGATTCATATCTTTTCCAAGTAAGTGAATGTAACGAATTCCATCGGAATTCAATGTCGGATCTCGGGCTTCTTATTCCGAGACGTTATCTAAAACACCACCGACACATACTAATACTGGTTAGTGACGTCATTGTTTCCCACAGCAACTCGAGTAATAAAACAAAGACAATTTGTATCTGTCTATATTTCTGAGATGAGGTATTATGTACACTAATTACATTTTTCGGATTATTGGCTTCATCTTTGTCGCCATATTTATTACAACGTTTCGGCCATTGTTGTTTCACTTTTTCGTTTTCTCTTCTGGTGGCTCCGACGTTTTGGTTCCGGCGATGATAGAAAACCGCCAGTTGGTATGGAATTGTGCATGAGTTTCAAACGATTTAGGTTTAAGTTCAATATTTTTCAGTGTTATTTTGAGTTGGTTCTTCTGTCTTCGAAGAGGGCAAACCCTAGTCTTTTCCTTGAAGTGAGCTCACTGAATAAGACTTGAACGTATATTGAGAGATAACACACACACACACACGTGTGGGTGGCCTAATGAGATGAGAAATTGGAGAGTGGAGTTCGAATTCCAGTCAAGTTTATGACATTTACATACGTGTAAATACCCTTGGGAAAGGTATGAATCCATCTCTTCTCACACCCCCAGTCATGGATAAATATCAGAGCAGACTGGGCTATGTAGCCTTGGTTAGCAGCCAGTCTGGGAGAAGTAAATTAAAACGAGTCTGGAAAGGGTTGACAAAGGAGAAGGATGAACTTCTTATAGGCGTCAATGGCCAACATGCAGCTTGTGGATGGGTAACGCCTATTAAAAATTTAGAAAAAATAAAAACAAACTGTGATTGTAGTATCACCTGATATGTGATGCACAGTGCTACAGTACAGGGCATGGCGCTATAACAGAGACAGTGGGTATTTCAGGGCACAGGAAATTTACCTTTAAATAATTCACTTGTCCATGTTCTCAAAAAACTTTACTGAACCCTCCCTCCAACCACCGGAAGAAGGCCAGAGTGTACAATGACCGAAACCTTGTAATAAATATGGCGACAAAGATGAGGACAATAGTCCGAATAATGTAAATGGTGAAGATAATTTGTATATTATTTTTTCATTGTCATTTTTGAAATGTAAATGCCTGAAACAATATTTGTGCGATGAGACCAATGACCGTGACTATCTAGGTTTAGACAAAACAGTGATGACCGGCCTTCCCCATCCCTGTTCCGTTCTGAGTATGACGATAAACTACATCCGCGTCCTGGGTATGACGATAAACTACGTCCAGCAGCAAGGCATCTGTTCAGAAGGTTTGGGGATCGTGGAACCACCTCTTAATTGCTGACGTTCCCAGGTTCCTCCCTACCCGGGGTGGTAGCACCTGTTAAGGTCCCAGCTATGGGCAAATAGTTGACATTCCAAAATAGGTTTTAAAACCAGAAATACTTTGTAATAAAAAAAATACTACCAGCAATAATTTTTGAGGGAACAATTATTATCAGCAATACTTAAAAAAAAAGTACGAGCAATACAAACAGCTATACATACTTAGAAAAATATATTACCAGCTATAGATTTCTTCAAGGAAAAATATTCCCAGAAATAGATTTTTGAAGAAAAACAGCAGCAATAAAAGAATTCGTCGGCATTAAATAACCCATTCAGGTTGATATGCCGTAAACCAAACCAAACCAATCCCTGTTGTTGGCCTTGTGTCATATTTGTATCTTTGATGTAATAAATATTATCAATTTAAATGACACACAGCAGCAAATGACTGAAGCTAACCCAAGTCTGAAAATCTTTCAAACTTCAACCTGGACTAAACACCAGCCCTGCATTAGGGGAGCCACATTCTCGGAGAATGCCTCTCCTTTGCAAAACAAAAAAGGGTTAATCTGTAGCACATTAGGGAAAATTCCGAGGTGGACTGGACTATTTTAGGCCTCTGGGACTATATGGACGTGTGACTTCCGCTTTAAACTCGACATTGTAACCCATTTAATTCCAATATGTATTTGGTTAAATACTAGAGAAATCAAACTTTTTTTTAAAAAGCTGGCACCAACAAAGTGTCGTCTCAGGTGTGTTGTTCGTTTTCCTGAGCAGTACATCTTTTTCGGAGGCGTCTATGTTTAATTTCTGGGGTTCTTGAAAGGGAATATTTTGAAGGGGTTAGAACTGGACTATTTTGGACTTGTGGGCGCATATAGTTATAAGATTCCCACATTAAACGACTTTTTAACACATTTAGTTTGAGGCAAATCTTCGGTACCAGATGAATCAGTTTTTTCAGTTAGCACTGAAAAATACTCCAGTCTCGGTAATAACTCTTTCCCCCGAAAGTGGCTAGCGTTAATCCCTGGCCCCTGAGGTGCCATCAAAAGAGGAATGATGAGAGAATTGGACTATTTTTTGCATCTGGTCATATATATGTGCAATACTCACACTTGTACTATATTCTGTTTGAGTATGCGTGCAGATAAATGCACTACTAGACAAAGGCCTTTCCCCACATTTTCCACTACTAGTGTGACTATGTTACAAATACGATAACAGAAAACTATTGTAACTCACCTTGTAAAGTTCAAATTTGAAATCTTTTATACTGGGGCCTGTTAAATCGAAGTTTACTATATATCAAATTTGTCTATTAATACAAGATAATGAATTGGAATAAGAAAAGAACATTTAACAGACTGTGTCGTTTTCTAATCAGCCTTCTTTATTTAAGTTTCTTTTTGAAGTTCAGCTCGGTTGTATCAAAATCAATAATTATAAAATACAACAAAAACTTTTTCCCCAACACCTGGCAACATAAAAGACAATATTAATAGAAATATGAGAAAAAATAACACAGACTTTCTTTTCATCTTCAGTTCTTATATTTGAAGTTCCAACTTTGCTTGGGAATGTAAACCTATAAGAACACATCTGCCAGAATATGTCTCCTGTAAATTAAATCTGTTTATATTGCTATAGAGATATTTCTAAACAAGAAAATACAGATAGACATTTATTTATATTGATACTTACAAACGTCGTCGTCGGCTTTATCTCGTGTCCAAGAATTTAATTAGTTCTTTTTTGATCGTTTTCTTTATAAAGGCGTTGATGACTAAATAAACCAATTCATGGAAAAGGCGATAGCATTGACGTTATAGTAATGTTTATGGGGTCGAGTCTTTCTCTTTTATTGTTGGACTTTTTCGTTTTTTCTTCTGGTGGCTTCGAAGTTTTGGTTCCGGTGATGATAGAAAACTGCCAGTTGGTATGGAATTGTGCATGAGTTTCAAACGATTTAGGTTTAAGTCCAATATTTTGCAGTATTATTTTGAGTTGGTCCTGTCTTCGAAGAGGGCAGCCCCTGGTCTTTTCCTGGAAGTGAGCTCACTGAATAAGACTTGAACGTATATTGAGAGATAATACACGTGCGCGCACATACACACACACACACACACACACACACACGTGTGGGTGGCATAATGGAATGAGGAATTGGAGAGTGGAGTTCGAATTCCAGTCAAGTTTATGACATTTACATACGTGTAAATACCCTTGGGAAAGGCATGAATCCATCTCTTCTCACTCCCCCAGTCATGGATAAATATCAGAGCAGACTGGGCTCTATAGCCTTGGTTAGCAGCCAGTCTGGAAGAAGTAAATTAAAACGAGTCTGGAAAGGGTTGACAAAGGAGAAGGGTGAACTTCTTATAGGCGTCAATGGCCAACATGCAGCTTGGGGATGAGTAACGCCTATTAAAAATTAAGAAAATATAAAGACAAACTGTGATTGTAGTATCAACTGATATGTGATGCACAGTGCTACAGAGTAGGGCATGGCGCTATAACAGAGACAGTGGGTATTTCAGGGCACAGGAAATTTACCTTTAAATAATTCACTTGTCCATGTTCTCAAAAAACTTTACTGAACCCTCATCCATCGTTATTGACTGGAGAATCCATCCATATATATATATATATATATATATATATATATATAAGGTTGGTGCAAAAATAATGTCGTTTTCTCACATAGTAACATATGTGAGAAAACGACGTTATTTTTGCACCCACCTAATAAATATATATATATATATATTAGTATCTGGTTGCCGCGTCTTGATACTAAAGGAAGACAAAGATAGGCATGATAAAATTGGGCAGTATACTCTTACGTGCTTAATACAAGGGGATCTTAATGATGGTGGGTGCATTTTTTCTCAATATTTAATAAACGAGTGGTTTAGTAAGTGATAATGAAAATATTAGCCGTTTCCTTATAAGGAAACACTTGGTCTTCATTAGCCAAGTAGCCAGTACTACTGTTGGCTGAAATTTATAAAATATTTTTATTAAAGGAAAAATAGGTTTCCATTAGATGTTATCATTTTCTAGAATTGATAGGGGTTCCTTCCTAACCTTGTGTTTGCATACAACTGACAGTTTACATTATTCAGACTATTGTCCTCATCTTTGACGCCATGTTTATCACAATGTTTCGGCTGTTGTACGCTCCAGCCTTCTTCAGATGGTTGGAATGTTGAACTGAACCCTTTATTTCACTCACTGGGGTAGACTGTTCTAGTTCCACGTGCCATGTCTAATGATGTCAGTTATCTCCTGTTAATTCCTCTCTGAAATTTCTCCTCTGTCTAAACCAGGTTTTGTACTCACACTCTTTGGGTCCTGTCACTGGGTCTAACTAACGCCTTTATCCACTGTGCCATGTGTTCTCAATGGCTGAAATGTTGTGATAAACATAGCGACAAAGATGAGGACAATAGTCTGAATAATATAAATAGTGTACATAATACCTCATCTCAGAAATATAGACAGAAACTGACAGTTTAGATAATTTTGAATAAGTTTGGTGGCGTGCATGGCATTAATATGAAAGTTTTTATCTGATGAGACTATTTAAGAACATGACTAGTATTTTCAGGTTAATATTTTGGTTTTAAGATTAGATTTTGTTATCTTTACAAACTGAGCAGATTGTTGAGTGAAATTGAAAGAAAAAGGAAAACTTGGAAATATATCGACATCTTTCGATAGAATTAAAATAATTGCAGAAATTGAAGGTGGGAATTATAGCCATCTTTGTTGTTTTTTTGTTTTTTAAATGCCATGTTAATTATGACATTGGTGATCATGTCTGTCCACAGATTCATTTTTCTTTATTATCTATAGACTGCAAAGATTTATTGGTAAGGATAGCTCAGTCATTTCTAACATTTTGGAAATCAGAGTTTTCCTTCAAAGACACCCCGGCCTATTGTACTATTTAACCCATAGCTCGGTGGAGGAACATGAGTAAAGAAGTGCTGAAAAAAGTAGAATTGCTTTATTATGTAATATGTTACATATTTACATTGTTTGGCCTGTTGTCATATTGTCAAAATTGTCATATCCATGACATTTTGGCCATTGTACACTCCAGCCTTCTTCAGGTGATATGTATTCGTCCACCAGGGTAGATTGCTCTAGTTCCACATGCCATGCCTTTTCTAGATATCTCAGTTTCAGTTATTTCCTGTTAGTAACTCAACTCTCCAAGTTTTTGTTCACCTCTACCCTGGTTGACAAAATAAAGGATTCGGCTCAAAAATTCCAACATATCGGTCGGAGTGTACAACAGCTGAAACATCGTGGATATGACAATAAAGATGGAAACAACAGTATGAACAATGTAGAAAGTGTAAATAGTTACAGTATCTTTTGTTTTGTAAATGTCATATCCTTTTAGGGTGTAGGTAATTATGGGTTTCCATAGATTGCTTTGTCATGCATTCTTTGGAAAAACAATGGAGAGGTTTCTCCTTTTGAGTGGGGCCTTATCCACAGTTTGAAATTCAGAGTGTTTTTTCTCTCAGACTCTCAAAGCTACAGAGTACATTTTATACTGTTATTTAATCCATAGCTGTTGGGGAAAAGAGATGGATTCATGCCTTTTCCAAAATCATTCATGTGAAAGTGAAGACAAAGTGCATGGAATAGTTTTAAAAAGTCTAGCTAAGAGTTTGGAAGAACTAGAAATCTGCAGAAGAATTGCCAAATAAAAAACTCTTGCATGAGTTAGGCTTACAGCCACATCACACTGAAAGTTAAGAAATGTCAAGCCTGGATGTGCAGGTGGTGTAATGGATGATGACTTGAAATTGTTAATTGGAGAGCCAAGTTCCAATTCTGGTTGGCTTCGTTATATTCACTGTGTGCAATTTCCATTGAGACAGGTATGAATTCACCTCTTCTCCCCAAACTATGGGTTAATTAGTAAGATTTGTATCACTAAACCATTATTATCTAAAAATACATTTTCTTATAATATAAAAATATTTTCTGGTTTTAAATAACCTGCAAAGTGTTGATAAGCGGTAAAAATGAATCCATCAAATCAACTATTCGCCTTTGCATGGAATATTGCTGCCATATATGGTCTGGTGCCCTTTCTGTTTGTCTCAAGGTTCTTGATAAGATCCAGAGACGAATATTCAATGTAATTGGCCCTGATCTGGCATCTTGTCTGCAGTCGCTCTCTCACAGACGTGTCGTCGCCTCCCTCTGTCTTTTTTACAAATACTTTCACGGTAACTGCTCCGGTGAGCTGCTTTCGCTGGTTCCCAGACTTCAGGAATTTAAACGTTCTACTAGGCTGGCATCTCGCTCCTACCTATTCACTGTCGAAACTGTTAAATGTAGCCGTCTCTTCTACTCCAATAGCTTCATGTCTTGTACATCTCACCTGTGGAACTCCCTCCTCTTTTCCTGTTTCCCTGATAGCTATAACCTCCAACTATTCAAATTTAATGTCAATCGATATCTCCAGATGCCTTGATCTATCCCCTATCGTTCTCTTCATCCTTTCCTCCATTACTTTACTTTGCTCTCGCTCCAACACTCTGTAACCCCTTGCGCGCTAGTGGCTTCCTGCCTTGCTTGGGGTGAAACGCTTAGGAAAAAAAAAAATCTCTCTATCATGAACTCAGCAAGAATATTCAGAAGAATGGAAGACAACTGAGGAAGCTTGATGCCACTTGATCTCTGATGTAAGCTACCATTCATTTCTGGTTTGGACAGTCAATGTGTCGAATGATAATTATAAAATGTTCGAGAAAGTGAAGAAGCCTTTGTGAATTCGTATTTGCTCTGACAATCACCATCATGACAATGTCATTCATGAGAATAGCAATGATGTTGGCGTTAAATTCAGAGACCAAAGATCAGTTTGCATTGTGTTTCTTTGTTCTACTCACACCAAAAGAATTGAAAGAACAGACATGACAGAACTGGTCAATAGTTGCATTAGACCATCTCCTCTTATTATCATACTCTTTGTACCATTAAAAATGATCTGAAAATAAACTAAAACTGATGTCTGAAGGTAAAAGGTTAACTATTTACTGACACTAGTCTGTCCATATTGTTTCATCAATGGACAAAGTGTTGATGAAGAGACACTATGGCGATTCATAAGAAAATACCGACAATAAATTATTTCTCTCTACAAGAAAGTGACATAGGAGTGATTTATAAGAAAACCAAGATATTAGGTTGGTGCAAAAATAATGACGTAATAATGTCGTTTTTTGACGTATTTTTTAACGTCAAAAAACGACATTAGTACGTCATTGTTTTTTGCACCAACCTAATAAAAGTAAATAGGATAGACGATATGGCGACGATGATATTAGTAATTATAACAGTAATGCTGTTTGTAAAGCTAATCAAATACATATTCAACAACAAAGTTCTGAACTTAACACAAATTATGGCCTATAATGCTGTTGTCATTCAACTTTTCTATATCTGAGGTAATGGAATAACCTGTCACCGCCATGAGTAACTACGCTATGGGTAGTAAAATAGAAAACATGAATACACAGATGCTGAAGATTTTGTTCTGGCTCCAGTTGAATCTGAGAGATAAATGGAGACCTATGGCTGTATCATGTTCTTGTGTAATCACCAAAGTTAAGCAATGTCAAGCCTGACCAGTACTTAGTAAGGTGACTACATGAGAATACCAACTTAAACAACGTTGAGCTGGGCAAGTAGCAAAATGGTTGTCTACTTGCGAATACCAACTTAAGCAACATCGAGCCTGGCCAGGACCTACATATGTGACCACTTGAAAATATCAAGTAACTTAAGCCTGGTTAGTACCTAGATGGGGGACCACTTGGGAATACAAATTTAAGCAAAGTCAAGCCTGGTCAGTACCTGTATGGGCGGACACTTGGGAAGCGAATTAAAAAGCATTGAGCTCGCTCAATACCAAGATCAGTGACTATTTGAGAATATCAACTTAAGCAGTGTTGAGCCTAGTCAATACCTAGATAGGTGGCCACTTTGGAATACCAAGTTAAGCAACATCCGAGCTTGGCCAGCCTTGGGTGACCATTTGGGAACATCAAGGTTAAGCCTGGTTAGTATCTATAGGGTTGACTACTTGGGAATACTAAGTTAAGCAACGTCAAGCCTGGCCAGGAGCTACATAGGCAACCATTTCAAAATATTAACTTAAGCAACTTAAGCCTGGTCAGTACCTTGATGGGTGACCACTTGGAAATAACAATGTTAATCAACTTTGAGCCTGGTTAGTACCTAGATGGGTGACTGCTTGGGAATATAAATTTAAGCAATGTCAAGCCTGGTTAGTACCTAGATGGCTGACTACTCGGGAATATAAATTTAAGCAATGTCAAGCCTGGTTAGTACGTAGATGGGTGACTGCTCGAGAATATAAATTTAAGCAATGTCAAGCCTGGATAGTACCTAGATGGGTGACTGCTCGGGAATATAAATTTAAGCAATGTCAAGCCTGGTTAGTACCTAGATGGGAGGCCACTTGGAAAGCAGCTTAAGCAGCATTCAGCCTGGTCAGTACCTAGATGGGTGGCCACTTTGGAATACCAAGTTAAGCAACATCCGAGCTTGGCCAGGACCTAGATGGGCGACCATTTGGGAAAATCAACTTCTAGTAAGGTTGAACCTGGTTAGTATCTAGATGGATGATCACTTGGGAGTACCAAAGTTAAGCAACGTTGAGCCTGGTTATTACCTAGATGGGTAACCTCTTTGGAATACCAGGGTTAAGCAATGTTGAGCTTGAACAGTACCTAGATGGGTGACTGTTTGGGAATATCATGTATTTGGATGTTCAGGGGTATGTAATGGATAACAACCTGGTATGAGAAATCAAAGAGCCAAGTTCAAATTCCAGTCCAGATTTTTACATTCACTTCTGTGCAAATATTCTTGGGTGATCATGAATAAAAAAAAAAAAAAAAGAGACAATCTTTCATGTGCATCATATCAACATGCATTGGCCAGCTGGTTAATGGCACTTTCCTCTCCAAGAAAGCCTATATCCAACAAAAGACCTTCATTGTCTGAGATACAAATGAATTTAAATGTCAAATTCAGAATGGATACAATCTTCATGACTCAAGCCAAAATATCTGTAAGCTTTTTTATGCTAAAGTTCATTGATATAAAAAACTATAATATATTAGGTTGGTGCAAAAATAATGTCGGTTTTTGACGTTAGAAATATGTTAAAAAAACGACATTATTTTTGCACCAACCTAATAATTTCTTGACTAAAAATAATATTGTACTACGTATTTATAAATGTTAGAAAACTCTAACTCACAACCCACACACCTCTGTAAGTTGTTTTTCCACAAGGAATACATGTAACAAAGTTTGAAAAAAGGATTGGCTGAAATATGCTGAAAGCAACTAGTATCAGACATTGTTCGAGTGTGTGACCAATGTTAAGATTAATTTTGTGATATTAAAAGATAGATCAATCAGCCATCAAAATCAGTCAAGTGGTGTGGTATTGAGAGGATAGCCAGTTAACGAACAAAATCAATTAAATGTTGTGATATTAAATGAGAACAGATCAACCATTCCTCAAAATCAATCAAGTGGTTCCATATTAAAAGAGAACAGATCAGTCAGTGATCAAAATCAATCAATTGGTTTGATATTAAAAGAGAAAAAAATCAATCAGTGACCAAAATCAATCAACTGGTGTCATTTTAAAAGAGAAAAGATCAGTTAGTGATCAAAATCAATCGACTGATATGAAATTAAATGAAAACAGATCAATAAGCCATCAAAATCAATCAGTTGGTGTAAAATTAATAGGACAGCACAATCATTGCTCAAAATCAATCAACTGTTCCAATATTAAAAGGGAACAATTTAATCTGTGTTTAAAATCAGTCAAATGGTATGATATCAAAAGAGAACATAGCAATCAGCAATCAAAATCAATCTACTGTGGCTACATAAAAAAAAAAAACAGATCAAGCTAGCATCAAAATCAATATCTGCAATATTAACAGAAAACAGATGAATTGGCCATCAAAAGCAAATTACCAGTGCAATATTAAGATGAGTCAGATATAAGAAAAAAATCAATTAAATTATAGAGGATTAATCAATCAAGCAACAAAGACATTCATTTTGAAATGAAAAGAGAACTGATTGATCAGCTACCAAAACAATCTACTTGTGTGATATTATGAGTAAAAGATTAATCCGTGATCAAAATCAATTAACTGGTGGGATATTGAAGAGAACAACCATCAAAATCAACCAACCCTTTTCATATTAAAAGACATATCAATCACTAATGAAAAATAACCATCTGGTAGGTTATTAAAAGAGACCATATCAAGCAGCCATCGAATTCAATCAACTGGTGCAATATTAAGATGACAGTCTATTAACTGAAAAAAAAATATCATCTAAATTACAGAAGACAAGTCAATCAATGAACATTGAAATGTAAAGGTAACAGATCAATCAGCCATTGAAATCAATCAACTAGTGTGAAAAAGAGAACAAATCAATCAGCTGGTGTGAATTCTGAACTGAACCGTTTTGAGCACTGTGTCCGCTGACCTCTTGTTTTGTTGAGATTTGAATTTTGAATTGCACCCTTTATTTATTTCTATAGACATTTGATTCTCTAGTGTTCTTTTCTATCTAGTATTTTTAGTTCATTCCCCAGGGGGTGGTAACTACAAGCTTATCCACTATATATGATCGGCTTTGTCTGACTTTATTGTTTTGCCCCTGATTATGAGTTTTCAGTACTCCTCAAGTCTTTGTATTATTTGCTAGAACTACAAAGGATGGAAAATGCACAGTTCTTGATCATATCTTAAGTTTGACCCAGCAGACATTTCTCTGCCGGATCTAGTTGTATGGACAGCAGATCTTATGAATCCTTTCTGACAGAAACTTATTATTGCTACATTATCAACCATACATGATCAGACATGCTTGATTTCATTGTCTCAGCACAAATTAGTTTTTTAATGTTCCTCCAGACTTAGTTCTGTTTTTACCTGCAGAACCTAATGTTACATTTGCTGTACAGTTCTTATTCAAAAGGGAACATTTGAGGCTGATAATCATTAATAGGTGTGTGTCTGGGTTGATATTTATGATTTGGGCATGGAGTTGTGGTCATCCGACAATCTCTTTTGTCATGCTGTATTTAATGGTGGGAATTGAAGTTTAGGTGCTGACCAGTGTTACTTTGAATTAATTCAATCACCCTTCCCCTATAGGGTAAGAGGTACCTTTATTTAGATGTTCAGTTTAGATTTCAAAAATATAATAATAATAATGATGATGAAATAATCTCTATTTTTTTAATATCTGCCATTGCTATTAGAAACATTGACATCCCTATTGACATAAATCAGATCACTCAAATTGTTTTCTTTTAATTTTTTTAATTGGTATCACCTCATGCAAAGCAGTAAAGCCACTAAGACACAAGGGCATTACATGCTATAGAAGAATTAGAAACAAATATTAATAATGAGTGGGAAGAGAAAAGAGTAATCAGGAGTACAGTAGATAGCACTTGACATTGCATTAAAACTTTTGCAGAATAAAGTTAGCTGGAAAGCATGGAGCTGGAAGTTAGTTCCACAAGTGAGACATGTGAGAAAAGAAACTGTTAGCATAGAATTTACAGTTATATCTAGCCAGCCCAACTGAAAAATGATGAGATCTCGACACCAGTCTAATACTGAGCTTAAATTCAAAAAGTCAGTAAAGAGTTCATCCAAATAATTACCATGAAAGTATTTATAGAAAAGTCACAGAGAGGCAATGTTATGCTGGTGGGAAAGTAACTGATGCCAAGTTGCTAGACAACGACCAATAATATTGCTGATTCTTTTTGGGGTTTTGTCAATATAATTGGCAGCAATTTTGTAAAAAAAAACAAACCTCATATCCCCTCCCCCAGTTGATGGCTCCCCTGTAGATTTACGTCAGAGTACAATTCTTTTGCATTTTGTCGATATACATACACACAAACACATTAAATATTTTGTGTAAAATATGTTATCTAAGGATTGGTACAAAAATTTTATAAGGAGGCTGAATACAATTGTTGTTTCTGATAAATTACCAACCTTGTTTTATACCTGCCATTTTTATTGCAAACAATGGCATCATCACTAGTTTTTACTGATATTATACCATACTGCAAGTCTCTCAAATGTTCTCTTTTAAATGTCACCATGTAAGTAAAGCGCTAGTATCTAACTCTCGCCCACTGCGATGAAATTATATACTGTCTATAGATCTCCTTCAGAGTGAATTGGTTTTGAATCATTTGTATTCTAATGATACATTCAATGCACACACATTGTAGTAAGACATTTCATCTTAAATGTTATTTATGGAGACAAAAATTAGTTTCTGTTTGAATTTCTGGGATGAGAATTGATCATTCTTTATATTATTTACATTCTCAACTTTTGCTTTTGTGTTTATTATGTTTTTCTCCCAACTTCTGTCAATCATTCTTTTTCCCTCAAAAATTTTTCCTCATTAAAGTTCTCTTTCCTTTTCCTTGCTATTTTTCTTTCTTGTTTATTTTTCACCAATCCTCTCCTCTCTTTCAATCATTCTTGTTTCTCGTCTATATTTTCATCTACTCTCTCTTTAGATCATTCTTTTTCTGTCTTGTTTCTCATCTACACTTTCACCCACCCTCTCTCAATTCTTTTTTCTTTTTTGTATACATTTTCACCCACCCTCTCTCTCAATCATTCTTTTCTTTCTTGTTTCTCATCTACATTTTCACTCACTCTCTCTTTCAACAATTCTTTTTTCTTTCCTGTTTTTCATCTACATTTTCACCCACTCTCTTTCAATAACTTTCTTTCTTGTTTTACATCTACATTTTCACCCACCTTCTCTTCCAATAACTGTTTTTTCTTTCTTTTTTCTTGTCTACATTTTCACCCACCCTCTCTTTCAATCATTGTTTTGTCTTTCTTGTTTCTCATCTACACTTTCACCCACCCACCCTCTCTCAATTCTTTTTTCTTTTTTGTATACATTTTCACCCACCCTCTCTCTCAATCATTCTTTTCTTTCTTGTTTCTCATCTACATTTTCACTCACTCTCTCAACAATTCTTTTTTTCTTTCCTATTTCTCGTCTACATTTTCACCCACTCTCTCTTTCAATAACTTTTTCTTTCTTGTTTCACATCTACATTTTCACCCACCTTCTCTTCCAATAACTGTTTTTTCTTTCTTTTTTCTTGTCTACATTTTCACCCACCCTCTCTTTCAACAATTCTTTTTTCTTTCTTGTTTCTTGTCTACACTTTCACCCACCCTCTCTCAATTCTTTTTTCTTTTTTGTATACATTTTCACCCACCCTCTCTCTCAATCATTCTTTTCTTTCTTGTTTCTCATCTACATTTTCACTCACTCTCTCTTTCAACAATTCTTTTTTCTTTCCTATTTCTCATCTACATTTTCACCCACTCTCTTTCAATAACTTTCTTTCTTGTTTCACATCTACATTTTCACCCACCTTCTCTTCCAATAACTGTTTTTTCTTTCTTTTTTCTTGTCTACATTTTCACCCACCCTCTCTTTCAATCAGTTTTGTCTTTCTTGTTTCTTGTATATTTTCCACTTATCATCCTACCTTTTAATCTTTCTTTTTTCACCTCTATTTTTCACCCACCCTCTCTTTCAATCATTCTTTTTCTTTCTTGTTTCTCATTTATTTTTTCACCCGCCCTCTCTTTTCATCTTTTTTTTCCTCTCTCATTTTTCTCTTGCAAGTTTCCTTTCTTTTCTGCTTCTTTGATATTTTTCTCTTTCTTGTTTCTCATCTATTTTCCCACTCTCTCTATAAAAAATGGCTTGAAAGAATAAAATTATTGCAAAAGATGAAAAATGTCAATAAGAACCGAAGAATACAGAAAATGAAATAGATGAAAACAAAATAGGAATAAATTATATAATTACTGAATCAAAGAAAAATGGTGAGGGGAGAAGGAAGAAGAAGAAGAATTGGTTGAAATTGGAAGAGAATAGACGTCGAAAGAAAATTCATTGAATTTAATACAAGAAAGTGGGGGAATACATCCATTACAAATTGTGCGGAGAAAAACTTTCCGTATATTTTTTGTTTACCTGTAAAAGAAATAAAAATTGAAATTTAATTCCGAAAAAAGATTGCCTTTCTCCACGACCTTGCAGGAAAAATGAGATACAAAAAAAGGAGATGTGAATAGGTTAACTGTGAGATAAATGGATACTCCTAATCTTATCTAACTCTTGAATAAATTGGAAAGTAGTTGAAAGTTTACCGAAAGGAATGGCATTGAAATTAGACTTAAAGGACATAAATATTGACTTTTTTCTTGTATTCAAAACCTATCAATATCACCCAGCTTTGTATAGGCCAAATTCATTCCTTTGCTCCAGTGGACTACACAGTTTTTTCTTTGTCTGATTCATTTGTATGTTCTCTAAAATTTCATTACTGAAATGATCGCAATTAAAGCAAATTCGATAGTTTTAAATATTTTGATAGTTCTTTCCTATTTTCTCATACAGTATGATGCAATATAATTTATAAGATTTGCTAGAGCATTGTTTGCATCCCTTTACTTTCAAGCAGTGATCTAAATGCTAAGGTTGTTAACATTGCCAATGTAGAAAATGGCTGTATCGGAACAATTAAACAATTTAATTGTAACAGCCATTAAGAAAAACATTAGCTTATTTGTAAAGTTCATAAAAACAAAAGTGGAAATGAAAAACAAAACAGATTTTTTTATAATGATGCTTAAAGTTAAACAATCAAATTAGTTTTCTCCATTAAGCACGGGCAGGTACATGCTGGTAGATATAAAGAAGAAAATCACATTTTTCTTTTCAAATATTGTATGTATACGACAAATTAGGTCTTAATAGAAACCCTAACATAGAGAAATTCCGGCAACCTTGACATATTCGGAAATAATCAAGAATCTGTACTAGCAGAAAACGACTGCATAAGGACAGGAAATTTCAGCAGATATAAAAAATTAGAAAGGGGCGTAAGACAAGAAGGTGTCTTCTCACCAGATTTATTCAACCTACACAGTGATTCATTTCTGAGAGAATTAGAAGTCCTACTGCCAAAATCTTAACAATTTAAGATATGACAATGTCGATAGCAGACACAGAAAGGAAACCTCAAAAGCTCCTATAGAAGTTAGCGATAGAAAGCAAGAAGAACGGACTAAGTCAAAATTACAAGAAGACAGAATGCATGGTTATCAGCAAAAGGATGACCCCAAAATGCAAATTACAAATCGGAAAGACTAAAATGAAACAACTACAAAAATATAAATATTTGGAAAGTATTCTAACAGAGAACGGAAAGTCAGACACTGAGATCCGAAGTCGTATTGGGATGGCCAAAGATGTAACCCAAAAGATAAGCAGAGTATTACGGGATAGACAAAAATTGTTAGAAACAAATAAAAGACTACTGAACTGTTATGAGATATCAGTCCTCCTGTATGGCAGCGAAAGTCGGACCATCTCCTCAAAGATGAAGAAGAGACTTGAAGCAACAAAAATGTGGTTCTACACATGGTATTCTGGAGATACCATGGACCAAATATGTTAACAACAACGAGGTTTTGGAGAAAATGTAAAAAAAAAGGAAACTTATACTTAACATCAAGAAGAAGCAGTTGAAATTTCTGGGGCATCCTAATGAGGGAAGAGGGCTTGGAAACTCTGAGACTCACAGGACAGATTGAGGAACAAAGGAAAGCAGTGCATAGCATAGTTGATGAGCTTGAGCAAATGGATGATGGAACAAGGTTTAGGAGAAATAACAAAAAGACAAAAAGACAAAACTTATTAAGAGCTACAAACGACAGGAAGATGTGGAGGACAACGTTTGTATACGTCCTGAAGGGACACGGCACATAAAATTGTTGAAGGAAAATTCAGTGTTTGGGACGAGCTAGGAAAAAAGAAGAAACAATATTACCCAGTCTTTCCACCAGTTTATGAATTGTTTCACTTTTGTGGGATTTTCAAATGAAAAGCATTTAGCAGTATTTCTTATGCCGTATTATGTTCAATACAAGAAGGCCACCCCAAAATAATACCTCTTCCCCGAGGGAGAGATAGGGCTAACCAGTGGCATATGAGTTGGTCATTTCTGGCCTCTGATCCCTTATATGCATGGGTCTCCCACTATAAACCCGACTATATGTTATATTCAGTGCGAGTAAATATGCAAATAAATACATTTATTAAGTTCAGAGCGAAGAGGCCACACCACCCGAAGCAATATCTCTTACGGGGAACTAGGGATAATACACGGGGCCAGAGATATCCACAAATAACAGATAAATGAAATATTTGCACCAACACGTTGACAGGCAAACAAATTTATACATCTAATTAATTTTCGAAGGGACACACATACGAACTTTGAGCTTTATATATTAGATGATTTTACTGGGTATAGTTTTCAATGATGTATTCTACTATCACTAAAGATGCCGGAAGAATGGTTGGTTGGTTCCTTGCATCACCCCAGAAAACATCAAACTCCTACTACCATGCTCTATATTTAAAAGAGTTGTTTCAGAACTCACTCTCCAGACTTGACAGAGTGAAAAAGCGATTACACGGCCTTATGGGTGATGGATTATTTTCAACCATGCTACCCTATCGCACAGACAAAAAATGCTAACGTCCTGGATATGACGATAAACTAGATCTGCGTCCTGGGTATGGCGATAAACTACATCCGCGTCCTGGGTATGGCGATAAACTACATCCAACAGGAAGGCCTCAGATAATGTTTTCGGATAAATAATGTTGCCAGCTATACGTTTTTGAAACAATAATGTTGCCAGGTATGCGTTTTTGGAACCATAATGTTGCCAGCTATACGTTTTTTGTAAAAAAATAATGTTGCCAGCTGTACGTTTTTGAAACAATAATGTTGCCAGCTATGCGTTTTTGAAACAATAATGTTGCCAGCTATGCGTTTTTGAAACAATAATGTTGCCAGCTATAAGTTTTTGAAACAATAATGTTGCCAGCTATAAGTTTTTGAAACAATGTTGCCAGCTATACGTTTTTTATTCCATACAAAATAGGCATTTAAAATTCATATAAACTGGATTTGGCATTAAATAACCCACAGTGGTTGATATGCCATAAAACCCAAACAAACAAACAAAAAATGCTAGTCTTTCACTATTCTATAGCAAATAAGTTGGCAAATATTCAATCAAGCTACATTCCTTAGTTCCAGCAATTAAGACCTTCACATCTAGGACCTACCATTCTGCGTACATGGCGTCATATCATCCCGATTCCGATCATATTCGTTTGGTAAGTAGTTCCACTCATACAGTTTCTTAATGTCTTCAAGTCTAGGGTCAACCGATATCTATGCTACATATTCTCATAATATGCACCCCTTTCTTCTTTTCGCTCCTTAAACTTCTACGTTGATCTGCCGCTGAGCCTTGTCGTCGGCTTTATCTCGTATTCAAGAATTCAATTCCTTCTTTGCTGATCGCTTTTATGACGATAGCGATGATAACTAAATTCGCTGCCAACATGAAGGTTCAGGTCTAGAAGCTTCCAGTTTCACCAAAATCTGCTCCTGGCATCCATTCTTTGTCGCTGTTTAGGGCTCTTCAGCGTGGTGCAGTGGTTAGCAAACTTGTCTTTTATTATGACAGAATATTAAATTCGATCCTCACTGGTTGCCCCATACTTTTGGACTTGTGCCACATCTAAGCTATGCTTATAAAAACCACCATTCACTATCCGTTTGAGTTTGCAAGTGTTGGTTGGGGATGGAAGAAAATCAGAGTGGAAGAAAGTGCCAATGGCGTGAATTTGTTTAAGGTGGCCGTCAACTTGTCAGGAAATGACCCATACACTTGATTTCATGTGTTTCCTCTGCAGCACATTTGGAATGAGACATGCAGAATCCTGTTATGGAACTGCAATGGAATATTGCTTTCGAGTGGCGGCTTCTGTAGGATGCCCGTCATGTGCATCCCTTTTTGATCCGCTGGTTCAATCGTTGAGATCTGTTGTAATCAGCATCCGGTTGTTCCACCATTTTGTTTTGTTTTTTTGATTGGTTGCGCTTAGTCTGGGTCCTCGTCTTCAAACTTGTCACCAAAGTTGGCCCTCCCAACAGTTTAGAACTCACGACAGCATCGCCCTCAGAGTAGCTGGACCAAGCAAGCCCCTCCACCACGACAAGAAGCGACCAACATCAGAGGTACACATTGGGCTTTTTATTGGGTAAACAAAAGTAAAAAAAAACCCAAACAGTTGGGAATAATCATCTCTGTTGTTGTGAAGTATAGAGTCACCACCTCATTACACCAGGTGGCGCTCCTTCTGAGTTCTGTAATTTTTTTTACAAGGAGTTGGTAGCTCCATGCTCAACAGGTTTTGAATTCAGAGATGAACTTCTAGACTGGTTGCCAACCAAAGCTACAGAGACCAGGCTGGGATAGGGGGAAGAAGAGATAGGTTCATACTTTTCTAAGGTTATTTGTGCAAAAGCAACATCTAATAATTACATAAACACATTATTATTATATTACTTTGCAGTATTTCGAACGGACACAAACACTTTGAGCTTTATATATGAGACGAAAAATACTTGATCTTGTTTGAAAAATGCAATGGAAATTAATTCATACAAAACACAAGAAAATAATTACATTTTAGAGAAAAAACAAAACTTATTAATCACCACCGTAAAATTCAGGCAAAAATTCCTGATTGACCGCTTGAAGACGGAGTTGTTTTTATTGCTTTTTTTATGAGATATGTTTTTTCTTCCAAATGTTAATACAGGTTTTATCATTGGAATCTGTAATGCGAACAAAATTTCTAAGCCCACTTGTTCTCCATGTACCTATTAAATTATACCGCGGGCATTTTTGAATTCTTATAATGCAATCGTGATGACACGAGTAGATTAATTCAGTTTTAATTATTGATATTCGTATGTGTCACTGCAATGTGGTTTATTGATCATGGTATTAAAAATTAACCATTGCTTTGTATCAATTTTCATATATTGTCCTCAAAATCAATGATACTATGGTAGCCGAAGTGTGTCGATATCCATATAAATTATAAAATCTTGAGTAATACTGCCATTGATTAAGGAAGGAAATGCCTTTAAAAATAGATTTAAAAAAAATATTAATTTCCTCCTGTTTTAAATTTAAAATATTGTTTATTTTAAAATTTTAGTATTCTGGGAAAGTTTAAGGTATATCTTTCTAAATCTAACAAAAAAAAAAAAAAAAAAAAAATGAAAGCATATATTCATTCAGAGAAATAAACTTGATGAAAAGTGATCTAAACATGGAAACATGGCCGTTGCCAGATTCTTCATTGCCTGAGGCCAGCCCTACAATGTGCCTCAGCTTCCTTCCTGATAAATTTTGATGAGGTAATTATTCAAGATTACTCGAAATTATTCTAATGATTGCAATATTGTATTACAGACACACACACACTGCGCACGCGCATAACGGTCTTAGCGCGCCCTCAGCAATCATCAAATGTGCAAAGAACCATGACTCGAGTTCGCTCGGTGCTTTAATTTTATAGAATTGCGACAGGATTGAGTAAGAGAAAGATTTCACATTTTTTTTTTATCAAGAGATTCGCTTTTTGTTTATTTGACCTCAATCTATATACACTATAGTACAAAAGTAGGGTTCACTGTCTGGATTTAATAATTATTAGGTTGGTGCAAAAATAATGACGTAATAATGTCGATTTTTGACGTAAAAAATACGTCAAAAAACGACATTATTA
>OZ010597.1:40867355-40902355 GCA_963932145.1 Acanthosepion lycidas | reverse complement strand
TAACTATGTTTTATACCTCCTCAGATTAAACATGTTTTTGCCGAAAGAAGAAACAAGTGACTTCTTTTTCTGGGATATGATAAAAGAGAAGGTATACTCAATGAAAATCACAGATGCAACACACTTAATTGAACGCAAAAAAGAGTGAATGTGCTAAAATTCATGGTAATATGGAGTTACTGCATAGAGTTCATGCAAATATTGCATCACAAAAGATGTTATTTGTTATATTATAATTCAATAAGATGTTGAAAATTTAATTTTTTTTAAATATGCCTTTTTACCTGTGTCCAGACTTTAGGGACACCCTGTAAAATTTTTAATTAAAAAAAAAAAAATTACATAATAAAAGTACGTATCTGTTTATTTTTTATTTAAATTAAATAATTATTATCCTCTAATGTTTGTTCAAGTGTTTTTTAAAAAAAATCACCAAGTTCAGATAATTCCTTAAAAACCTTCAATAATTCATTTGGTGTATTTTGTGTGTATTTGACAAAATTCGAGTAGATTATCCTAGTGAGAGACTTGTTTAGGTAAGGGCTCAGTTGGGAGAGGTGGCTTACAACCAACACTGATTCTTGGGATCTCAAGCCTGAACAAGAAATCAACTACTTAAATAGATTGGCCCGCTTGTAAAAGCTAGGGAAAATTTTTCAGGGAATAATTGTTGCAGATTTGAACACATTAGACATTACATTCGTAAGAATCGAAAAATTGTTTTTTTTTTTAAACATTTTATCTGAACATTGTTTTTATTTACAAATTATTTGTTTGTCTAGTTTGAAACTGTTTATGTCCTTGGTAAGTGTGTACTGTTACGAATTATGAAAAAAGAACACCAGTATTACGCAGCTACCAATTATGGGAGCTTGGGATTTGGAAATACAAAGTACAGTACTTTTTTTTTTTTTTTTTCAATAAAAAAAAAAAAAAAGAACAGGGATCAATTTGAAACTGTATTTATATTGTGAACAGAACCCCCTTATAAAGTGATAAAAAATTAACTAGTGCTGTGAAAATAGTATTATTCTGTTTTTAAGATGTATTTTTCTAGAATTTTATTGCAACTTGCTAATGTCTATTGAAATCCTCACAGTATTTTAGTATTGTTAAAATTATCGCTAACATTTTTGTCGAGAATTACAAACTACGTTTCATTCAATTTCGCAAACCAATCGAAGAAATTTTGAATAAGCTGATTTGTTTGTAAAAATACTACGACAAAAAACCATTCTTTACGGTTTAATAATTTCTTTAAATTAATTTCATAAGACTTCATGGTAAACAATATATTTAAAGAAAATATATGTCTTTCCTTTTTTTCTTTTTAACAGTGAAGAATGAATTCTTAGGATTTTTTACTCTTGATCATGTAACACACAACACGCCATGCGTAAATATTTCTTGCTGGATCCAAATTCCAACGGCTTGAAGCGTTTGGCCTTGCGATTTGTTTATAGTTCTCACTAGAAACTGGAATCTTGTGTATATAAAGCTTAAAGAAAAGATATACAAAAAACAATATTGCATTTTTATTAAATAAGTATTTGCTATTTTAATCATTAAATTGTTTTTAAAATAGTGGTAATATTTTGTATGTTAAATAATAAGACTTAATTTTTCCAAACAAAATTAATGAAAATTTATTGTACTAAGCTACGCACCCTAGTAAAACCAAATGTACTTTTCACCTCCTTACCAGTTTGCACTTCTCCCCAAAATTTGGTTTCGGTCGGTCAATGTATGGATATTTTAAAGGGTTCGACAGAGAGACCGACTTATAGATGTCACACAATTTTCTAAACCGAATTAAAGTGTAGATAATCTCTTAAGCGTCAACAGCCATCCCCAACTATGGGTTAAATAGTCTCACCAACCCGCAAACGTCAAACATGATGAGTACAACCTTGAACGACATAGTCAATCAGGTAGGCGTTCCTCCAACAGGAGGGAGAAAGATTTTGATTTGTGAACGAATATTCTAAATCTATCTATAAACTTACGCAAGTAAGTAAGCAAGTCTAGAATATTGACAGTTGAAAGGGAAACACTCGAACAGGTAAGCTTACACGACATTTTAAAAGGTAAAAACACAAAAATCTATTTGAACTACAAGTAAAAATTTGATTTACCTGGGAAAAATATTAGAATAATCCGGAATATTTACTAGGAATTAACTGCCAGGACGTGGATAAAAAAATGACTGGACAAGTGCACCAAAATAGAAAAGAGTATAAGAAAAGGCTACGTCTTCTCATCGAGTTTATTCAACCTTTACAGCGAAGTAATCATAAGGAAACTAGAAGTCCTACCGGGATTTATTATTGGTGGGCACAGTCTTAAAACAATGAGATACACACCAGAGATCCTTCCCTGCCCTCCATTAGAATGTCTGACGCTCAACTTCTCGATAGCATCTCTCTGCGGCTGCTCGGTTTCACGATGACTGCTGACCTGAGATGGAACAAATACATTGAGTCAATTGCTTCGTCCACCGCAAGGAAAGTTGGCTCCCTGCGCCGCGCCATGTAATTTTTCTCTCCGGAATCGATCTTCCAGATCTACAAATCAACAATTCGCCCTTGCATGGAGTATTGCTGCCATATATAGTCTGGAGCCCCTTCTGTTTGCCTCGGTGTTCTTGATAGGCTCCAGAGGTGGATATGCAATATAATTGGCCCTGCTCTGGCATCTCGTCTACAGTCACTTTCTCACAGACGCGCCGTCGCCTCTCTCTGTCTTTTTTACAAATACTTTCATGGCAATTGCTCCGAGGAGCTGCATTCGCTGGTTCCCAGACTTCATGAGTTCAAGCGCCCTACGAGGCTGGCATCTCGCTCTCACCCTTTCACTGTCGAAACTTCTAAATGTAGCCGTCTCTTCTACTCCAATAGCTTCATATCTCGCACCTCTCGCCTGTGGAACTTCCTTCCTTATTCCAGTTTCCTTGAGAGCTATAATCTCCAGCTAGGAGAAGGAGCAAGGAAGGAAAGAAGAAAGGAAGGGAGGGATCAAGGAAGGAAGGGAGCAAGGGAAGAAAGGAAGGGAGGGATCAAGGAAAGAAAGAAGAAAGGAAGGGAGGGAGCAAAGAAAGAAAGAAGAAAGGAAGAGAGGGATCAAGGAAAGAAAGAAGAAAGGAAGGAAGGGAGGGAGCAAAGAAAGAAGAAAGGAAGGGAGGGAGCAAGGAAAGAAAGAAGAAAGGAAGGGGGGGATCAAGGAAAGAAAGAAAGAAAGAAAGAAGGAAGCGAGCAAAGAAAGAAAGAAGGAAGCGAGCAAGGAAAGAAAGAAGGAAGGAAGGGAGCAAGGAAAGAATGGAGGAATGTAATGTCAATCGACATCTCCAGCTACCTTGATCTATCCACTATCCTTCTCCTCATCCTTTCCTCTATCACTCCTATCTGATCTTGCACCAAATTTTCTGTAACCCCTTGCGTCCTAGTGGCTTATCGCCTTGCTTGGGGTGAGACGCTTAAGAAAAAAAAAAAGATGATGCAGTCCAAGTCTCGAGTTACGAATTGGAGATGTGAAAATCAAGTAAATACAGAAATTACAACAGACATCGGAAAATGTATCACAGAAATTTGGTAGGCGCGTTGGATTAACGAAAGATGCCTTCCAAAAACTAAACAAAATTAATAGAGGAAAGCTTGGTTAGAAACAAAGAAAGAGGTGCTGAATTCGTATGTAATATCAGTCAGTTATGTGCCATACGGGATACACGCTTAGGCGATCATGTATCTTTCGATACATGGCTGACGAGTCAGATTTTTTCCTGCAGTAGGTTGCCATTTCTTTCGGCGGTAGAGACCCTGGACTGTCCTGCTATTTACCCATAGCTGGTGGGAAGAAGAGGATTCCTACCTTTCCCAAGAGTATTAGCACGTATGTGAATATCAGTCAGTTATGTGCCATACGTGTTACACGCTTAGGCATGACTGACGAGGCAGATTTTTTCCTACAGTAGGTAGAGATTCCGGTGGGGAGAAGAAGAGGATTCATACCTTTCCTAAGGGTATTAGCACGTAAGTAAATGTAATGGATTCGACTGGAATTCGAACTCGGCTCTTTGATTCCTCAGTCCGAGCCGCTATCCATTACTCCACTTCCGCTCGATATGTAATATCACCCCCACCCTTTATCGTAATGAGTACTAGACAATTTCCTCACAGATGAAGAGGAAAGCTGAGGCAAACGAGTAATCGTTCTACAGAAGGATGATGAGAATATATGAGCAATCGGTTTTAAAGAAACTCGGAATAAACTATTAAACTTGTAAATTAGTGATTTGTGATAATGAAGATGAAGTGAAACTAGTTACTACAAGGGCAAGTCAAAAATTATCCACACTTTCGCCATAACATATTTTTAGATTTGTCATAGTGTCTTCTGCGCATGCGTGTTTATAGTTTGTATTATAAATCTTCCACGCAAAAGATTTCATTCTGATGAGTTGAACATCTCGGTGTTCACGAAATAAACATTATAAACGAAATGAATAATTAAAGTCTCCGCCTTCTTCTTCATTGTTGTTTCATCCGTGTGTTGTATCATTTATTGAAATTGTCATCTTTAATAATGGCTTGTGTGAGCCGAAAGGTTAGATTGGATTTAAACATGTATCAATATGGTGTTTTCCTTTCGTCTTTCAACGATAATGTCATTAAGCTTATCAGACAATATGAAAGGAACTTAGTTAAAATAAATAGAGAAAACTTGTCTATATTATTTAATGAAACATGCATGAATGAAAAGGTGCCTAAATATACACAATATATATATATATATATATATATATGTTTTTTTTTTCCATAATGTTCACCCTGTGAAAGCCCCAAGAGTCCTTCGAGCTACAGGGTTACGGATTAAGAGGCACAGTTTATGGAGATATGCGGGGACAGATAACAGTTAACAATAGATTTGAACAGCTTAAGATTGTATTGATCGGGGAAGTATTACTCTTGAGAGTCGGTTCCACAAAGCAGCCGTTCCTGTGAAGAAGCTGCTCGTGTGTGACTTATATCTCACTAATGGAATACGAAGGTAATGAGGGTGGTTCGCTACAATGTGCGTAGCCTGGTAGGTCTCAGCCGTGACGGTTAGAACTGATGGAACTAAGGAATGTAGTTCGTCTGAACACTTTCCATGGGAGTAGCGATAGAGCAGCGAGAGGCACGCGATATTTTGTCTGTGGGAAAGTAGTTGCAGGGCAGAAAATAATATTCATCAGCCACAAGGACCCGAAGACGCTTTTGGACTCTATCGAGACTGCAATGTGTAAGACTGTCCAGCTCCTACGCAAATATGGCAGCAGTACTCCATTTTCGGCGTTTGGATCTTGTAAATGTAGAGGATAGCAGGAGGAGTCAGGTACTTAGTAGAGCGGTACAGTGAACTGACTATTTTTCTCAGTATCTTCAGTGATGGATCGTATGGACGAGTTCCACTCGAGGTTTGAGATAAGCTTAAGTCCCAAATAGGCTGTGAAGGCATGACGCTTCCCTGAGAAAACTCTCGTGCATCGTGATAGGCGAAAAATCAAGGTCCGCTCGATTATGATTGAACGTCATTATGTAAAAAATTACCCCAGGTACTGAATTCATTTTTTTTCGCATGGGTTACAAAGTACCGCCCCTCCGTTGCAATTTTAAGCAAGACCAGAGGGCGAGAGAGAGGGGAGAGAGCAGGAGAGAGAGAGAGGGGAGGGAGGGAGGGAGGGAGGGGGACATTTTTAGCAAAATGTGTATAAATTTCTTGCCCCAAAACTATTGCTATTTCTCTTTTCTTGATCCAATCCATTGAAACACCGTAACATCACCGCAGTTAAGCAACATCGAACCTAGTCAGTAGATGGGTGACCGCTTGGGAATACCAGAAGCTGTAAGTTTGAATGTGAAGTTGGTGTAATGGGTAGCGGTTCAGAATTGAAAATCGGCAAACCAACTTCCAATGACAGTCGGATCTGTTATATTCACTTACGTGCAAGGTATGAATCTGCCTCTTACCCCACCAGCTATGGGTTAATTGCTAATACTTGTATCAGTAAAAATCATAATTATATCAGTAAAAATCATAAAAAAAACAAAAACAAACTTACAGTCTAAAAATATTTTCTGGCTTTAAATAACCTGAAAAATGTTGATAAACCGTAAAAAACAAACCAATCAGCCAATTTCTTCTAATGACTTCACCATCAATTTATTTTATATCGAATAAGGGAATTGCTGAAGTGTTTATTTATTTAGAATTAACCTCCAATAATTATACACCGTAATTTTGGTGCTTCGATGATAAAATCTTCCATTTACCCAAGAATGAAAGTCTGAACGTTAAAAAGAGCGATTTCTTCTTTGTGTCTTTAATTAGCAAGGATAAAAAAAAACGTAAAGTAATTTTAGTTACCTGATAGTATATCCACTTTTTAAAAATAAAAACATGCTCAAATCGAGTTAAATTCCTTTAAATAATCTCGAGAAAAATGTTTAAACTAATTATTTCATAAGCCAAGAGCTAATCAGAAGTTTTACCCTTTCTTCAAAATCTTTCAATCATTCTGTGTTTGAAAATAACAATAACAATATATATATATATATATATATATATATATATATATCCTCAGACAAAAACTTTCACTTCAATTTCTTTATTTCCAAGAATTGATTAGCGTTCTTTGCCAATGACAACTGATTGACTGACAGTGTCTCACTCTCTCTCAACGATTTCGAATCTGTCAACCCCGACTGTAATAATTAATGACGCTGCTCAAATTAGTTGATAGTGTCATATAACGGCATAAGGCAGGGTTGGAAAATGTTCTCAAATTAAAAAAGAAAGAAAGAAGCGATTCAATTAATCAATCTCTCCGTTAAATCCCTTTGCTTAGTATTAAGATGTTTTTCAATTTTGATGCTTTCTCCACAAAACGAAGTTAATTTGCAAATCCCTATAAAAAGCATAAAAATTCCATGTCTAAACAATTAATGAACTACGATCAACACACGTTCATTTTTTAAAAGGCAAATTTGATGATACGAAATAACTAAAAAAAAAAAAAGAAAAAAAAAATCAATATTAGATCAATCTTTAACATCTGTAGAATTTAAATGATTAAATTTTAATATTTAAACCAGATAACTATGAATCTTTAATATCATTACTGATAACTAAATCACGAAAACAAGTTAATTTATCACGAGAAATTGAGCAGTTCATATAGCCGTGTCATTGCAGGCTTTGGGTTTTTTTAATCTGCTCCTCCTTACAACACAAATGCAGAAGAATGCCTTCTCATGTTTCATATATATTTTTTTTTACTCATTTCCCCTAAGCAAAGAAACAAAGCCACCAAGACGCAAGGGGTTACTGAGTGTGAGAGAATATGAGAAAAAAAAAGCATTATTAAGGAGAGAGAACTACAAAAGAACAGACATTAAGACAGAAATTACCGATTGGTATTGCATTTAAATTTTTGAAGATCAAAATTAACTTGGAAGAAAGAAGCCGGAAAAGAGTTCCGTTAGTGAGAAGTGCGAGAGAAGAAATTGTTAGTGTGCAGCTTATGGTTACATCTAGCCATTTTAACTGTTTTAGAGACCTAACTGCCAATCTAGTACTTCGTTTAAATTCCTAAAGATTATGTAAAACTATCTGAACTGCATGAAAGAAAAATGATTTGGAAAGATACTAGAATAATACAGAACTTATACTGGGAGGAAACTGCCAGCATACGGATAGAAAATGAATTCACTACATAAAAACAGAAAGGGGATATGAAACAATCTCAATGGATTTATTCAAAGAGCGAGGCTATCTTAAAGGGGCTGGAGATCCTGCGAGGAATTATTATTGGTATGCACAACCTTAACAATATTAGATACGCAGATACTGCTAGACGAGCTAGAAAAAGAATTAGATACTGCTAGACGAGCTAGTAAAAGAATTAGATACTGCTAGACGAGCTAGTAAAAGAATTAGATACTGCTAGACGAGCTAGTAAAAGAAAGTCGGAAGAAAGGACTATCAGCAGCAAGATAACAGAATGTCTGTTAGAAAGAATGATGTGGGTGCCAAAGTTGGGCCCACAGAAGTAAAACACGGAACACGGATTAGATGTAAGAAAGATATATTAACAACAGGTTACAGAGATAGTGTAAGCAGAGCTTACTATAAGTTAGTGTCCAACACTGGTAGTCGTACGAGACTCACTGTCACTCTATCACTGTATATTTATTATTGTAATACAATAAATGTGGCACAAGGCCAAAAAGGGGGTTGGGGTAGAGGACGGTCAACACTTGTCTTAGTATAAAACTTAGCTAGCCACAACCAGTGACCCTATCATACAGAACAATATTCCTTTGGCCAAAACAACACATTTATCCATACCTTTCTTACTACATTCACCAAAATGCCTTTTTGACTCAATGAAAATCCTAAATACTCCCCTTATTTACAAATATTGTCTGTAGCGGTGGGGGCATAAAAAACAACAATTTTTAAAAGATCCCCAATGAGTATATACAATATGACAAATATATTTACAAAAAACTAAACAAAATCAGAGTTAGTACTAAAACCCCCCACAAACTTTAAATGTGGCAGAAATATCAGTTAACCGGACAAAATCGATGCCGGACTATGAAAATAAAGGACCCATTCATTCCTCCCAAGCATTCACACAGGCACACACTCATTCATACACAACAACGAAAAATACACACGCGAAAACGAAAGGCGCCCCGCATCCACCAGAGAACTGACATCACTGACCACCTAAACGAGGGAGGGGATGGGGAGTTAAACTAAAGGAAAAAAAATGGGGAGAGAAATAAAAGAGACCAATGAGCAAACACACCCTAGCTAAGTTTACTGAAAAGAGGAAAAAACTAAAAATCAAAAACCAAGACCTACACTAACCTAATTTCGGGATGGGTTGCCTATGTTGAACCCAGGAAAACAATATTCTAATGCCTAACCGGCATCCAAATGCCACTCAAGGTTAGCCCCTTTTACTCGGCACATACGCGCAAGATTCACCCACCTTTTGCCAAATTCTGATGAGGTGAGCCGCCGCCTTTCCGTCCTAATCTTGACTTTAAGCTGATGCTAAAAGAACAAGATCAGTTGGGAAGAAGTGAACTTCTCGCACTCAAAGAATCCGTTTTGACGCGTCGTCCAAATCACGACTCTCATAACCCCTAGCAAGCAACAGAACACACAGTGTTCAGCCTTCGTCATCTGCGGCACCACATTGCTACAAACAGAACTGGCTTCAAGGCTTGCACTGAAAGAAGGCGTGATCAATGGTTTCGACTTCCCCCGTACAGCGACGACAGTTTAGATATTTCTCCAACCCTGCTGAACAAAGTCTCTTGCCGACCCAGAAGGCTTCACGAATCACAAGCCAGGTGAGTGATGCCTCATCGCTATTGAGACATTTCAACTCAGGCGCCCAAGGCCATATCGAGCGAGCCTCCTGCTTCGTAAGACCGAGCTCGCCAATTAGATCATCTTATACGGCCCCCCTAACTAACACTTGATACAATGCTTTGCGAGACAACGCTTGGGCGTCGGAGAAGCCATCCGACGTCCGTAAGAGGAGTTTCAAAGCACGACGACATTCGCGGTAGAAGGAGCACTCGGCTCGGGGTAAACCGCCAGCCTCCTCCTCACACAAGTGCACACTTCTCAGGGATGGGAAATGTTTGCGGACGTCTTCTTTCCAGAAAGTGCCCACCTCATCCAAACCACGACACATTCGGTCTAGAAAGGTAATGCGAAGCGTAGGTTGACGAATCTCGATGCTAGGTATACCCAGACCGCCCTCCGAGGGATGAAGATACTATATGGGCCTTGTCTCTCCACAAGAAAGAGAACAAGGTCCTTACTAATAAAATTAGTCTGGCATACGGGAGTGGAGGTACAGAGAGTCGGTACAGGAGAATCGGATATATGTGTAAAACACATACTTCCGCCCTTCCCTTCAGGGAAAGTCTCCTCCGAGACCACAGATTAACCGTGATCTCGGCCTTCCCTTGTACCTCCGACCAATTTATTTCCAGCTGGAGATCAGGACCGAACCAGACGCCGAGTATCTTGATCGGCCCATCCGTCCAGAGGAAAGGCCCGGGAAGAGAAACTCCCTTCCACGCACCCAACCGCAAGCCCACAGACTTATCGCGGTTGATCTTGGCCCCTGTCACCATCTCATAACTACTGATCTCTTTGCTGACTTCGTCAATCTCGGCTCTGCACGACACAAGAACCGAAACGTCGTCAGCATAGGCAGAATACCTGGCTGAAGTGGTAGCCCCAGGCAGGGTAATTCCACGCAGGACCGGATTCGCCTTTAACTTGCGAAGGAATGATTCCAACGCAAGAACGTAAAGCAAGGGCGAGAGCGGACAACCTTGACGAATGGAGCGAGACAATACGAAAGGCTTCGATCTTACCCCATTCACTTCCACCAGCGCACCGGGGGTCGCATACAAAATTCGGATCCAGGAGCGAAAGTCGGCTCCGAAACCGGCCGCCGAAAGGACAGCCTCCATAAACCGATGGTCAACCCTATCGAAGGCGTTGGACTGATCTAAATTAATCAGCGCGGCTTCACTGTCGACTTGTTCTAAGATCAAGAGTACCATATGAAGGTTGTCCTGAATAGTCCTGCCCTTCACAGCACAAGTTTGTTCGGGGCTATTCAGATGAGACAGGACAAGCTGCAAACGGTTGGCTAAGATCTTCGCCAAAATCTTTAAGTCAGTATTTAACATCGTTAAAGGGCGAAAGTTCCCTAACCCATCCCCACCGTTCTTGTCCTTACGCAGCAACTTGATCACACCCCTGGTGAAGTGTTGAGGTAAAGACCCCTGCTTCATCCAGTGGTTGAAAATCAGTCCCAGCAAAGGAACAAAAACGTGCGACAACCTCAAGTAAACTTCGTAGGGAAGACCATCTAGTCCCGGAGATTTATCCAGGCTAACCTGCTTCAGCGCTTCCCAGATTTCCGACTCTGTAATGGGACCCTCACACCTAGCCGCTTCAGCTGCCTCAAGGCATGGAAAGTCAGCCAAATAGGCATCGAACTGAGCAGAGCTCAGACCGGGCTCCCTGGTGAAAAGATCCTGAAAGTAATCCCGAAAGACCTCGCATATGCCCGCGTTTGTAGTCACGGTCCGCTTATCCGGCAATGTGACGCACGCTATATGTCGCCTGGACGCGTTCCGAATCTCCTCTGCACGCAGTTCAGCGGCCATGTTCGTCGCCTCAGAAGACATTCTTTTTAGTCTAGCCTTAACTACCAGAGCTTGATCCTTCTTGATAAGCAAGGAGGACAACTCTGCCTTAGCTAAGGCTATATCCCCACTAACATGGGATTTCACGGCCCGATCAACCTTTTCTTCTAAAGCCGTTTGCGCCGCTAATCTATTTAGATTGAGTCGACGACTAAAATCGGCAGCAAACGTTCGAATTTTAGATTTTAATTTGTCCCACCAGGTGTTTCCCACAACCTTCCCCGTCAATTCCCTCTGAATCATTAGTAACAGCTGGTTTCGGAAATCCTGCTCACCGAATAATGAACAGTTAAATTTCCAGTAACCAGCCATTTTAACCTTAGGCTTATCTAAGTTTACACGGACCCGGACAAGCCTATGATCCGTATAAATTATAAAGTGGAAACTTGGACACCCTAAGAGCCCTATATCGACTCTCTTAACTAAGACTCGGTCCAGGAAGCTCGCAAGCGTCCCAGGAGCCGAGTTGCCACTATTTTTCCAAGTCCATGCTACCTCCTGAGGGTGCTCATTCCGGAACTTATCGACAAGATCAAACCCGCCGATAAAGTCCCGAAATGCCTTCACATCAGGATTGTTAGTACCCGTTGCCCTATATGATCTATATCGGGGTCAAGGACGGCATTCCAATCCCCAGCTAAAACTACCCGACGAGAAGTCGTCAAAAACGGCTCGATCTGCCGAAACAAAGCAGGCCGCTCAGCATTGTTATTGGGCGCATAAACCCCAATGAGACGTAGAACCTTATCCTTTATGGTAACATCCAGCACACAAAGCTTGCCCGCCTGATCTGCGAAGTCAAGGGTACATGCAGCCTTCAAAGACCTGCTCACTAGCCAAGAGACACCCCTCAAACGACCATCAAAACATGCTGAAAAAAGGGCGAACCCCTTAGACAGTATATCCTCACGGTCATGAGAAGAAAAACTGGTCTCTTGCAAAAAACAAACATTCACCGCGAGGCGCTGAAGGTCAGGAGAGAGCCTCGCCCTGCGAGACTCGGACCTCAGGTCCCTCACATTTAACGTAGCTAACCAGAGAGCCATCGAGAAGGCCGATTAGGGTTATTTATCTGAATTAAACATGGCCGGGGTAAGGATACCGACAGCCTCTCCCAAAGACCCATGGCCCATCTCAGTCTTGACGGTGCCATCCTGGGAGATGCCGCCAATATCCCATGGAAATGTTAGTTTCAATGCTCTATATAGGGAGGGGTGAACTAAAACGGGGACTCTCCCTGAACAAAATTGTTTGAGATTTTCCAGCTGCTTATTTTGAACAATGGCTACAGGTAGGGCCATCTTAAACGCCATGATGGCCTCATCTGCCATTGCCCAAATTTGCTTTGCGCCCAGCCCAGTTCTAATGACGGTTAAGACCCGCTGGGCTTGCGGGAAATTCTGCGGGTTCTCCACGCCCAGGTTAGCATACTGACTGACGGACAACAAATATTTTAGGTCTTTTATTCTGTTGCCGTAATCTCGTGCTCTCTCGGCCTGAGCCGGCGAAATCCGACAAACGTCTTTCCCTGTATTAAAGGTGTGTTTTTGCGCCCTCTTTCTCCGTTCTGCTGGATCCGTGGTTGGGCTTCTTTGCCTTTTAGTGGCGGGGGGAAGCATTTAAGATTTTTTTGAGGGGGAAGGACTGGGAGTCTGCCGAGGGGTATGGGAAGATTTTTGTTTAACAGGGGAAGGACTGGGAGTATGAAGAGGTGTATAGAAGGATTTGTGTTTATAAGGGCTGGGATCTCAAGATGTGGGCGGGGTTGGCGAAGGGGAAGATTTCTTTTTAGGAGAAAGTGTCTCCCGGGCAGAAGATGTGGATGGAATTGGATTTGAAGGTTTATTCTTATCTAATTTTTTCATCAGTTCCTTTAACTTTTCTGATTTCTCGTACCCGGGATCGAACTTTCTTTGTTGTTCTTGAAACTTTTGGAGAAGAGCCGGGTCATCGCCCTTAACGTTGCCTGATGGAGTGGGGCTGTTCGTGTCTTTGGCCCTCGGGGCTTTAGGGGACTGAGGACCCGTTGTCCGGTGCTTCCCTCTGGCCCTACCAGCTACCAGCCATTCCCCCCTTCACCACTACTGCACTAGCAGCGGGCGAAGGCTCTTTGGGGAATGTGGCCTTTGGTGTTGCACCAACTGGAGGATTAACTGACCCGGTCCTGGAAGCTGGTACGCCCATTACAGGCGAGGCGGATGGTACAGACGCGGTCAGAGGGGGATCTTGGTCTACAGAAGCTTGACTACCAGAGGCCTTCTTCTCTGGGCAGGAGGAGGAGAGATGACCAGTCACTCCACACCTCCAGCACACCGGTCTTCAGCCCGTTACTATGACCAGTAACCTCAAGCTTCCAACATCCAGACAGTTGGGAATGGAGTGGAAGGCTTTCTCGTCTAACATTATATCAAAGCTCCACCCGCCGCTCAGGCTATCACAGGAGGCGCCCAGAATTTCGCCGTACTGGGAAAAGAAAACAGCGAGGTGTTCACCGATAACCAGAGGAGGGACCTCGTATACTGTTAGAAGTCCTACTACGGCCTTTTTATTCGGTTCTAAGGATTAGATCGTTAGTTATTAACTCGCGGCTAGCCGCGTCAACGCAGTCTTCTGTCGTGGTTAACAGTACGTCCCACATGAAGAATTTGGCACCCTCAACTATTCTGAGGGGTTTAAACCCCAAGGACTCTAGTGTTTTCAACACTGTTTTTTGTCGAGCGACGAAAACTGACAATTCTTTTCTCAATTCTATTTAGTTCTATGGGGGTCTTCTAAGAATCCACCTTCTACGACAAGGTGAGCGTAACTCTTAGCACGCTCCAAGAACTCCGCCAAATTGATGATACATTTTGTAGGGGACGACCAACAAGAGGGCGATTCCAAAAGCCAGCCTGTTGTATTTGTACAACCCTCTATGGGTGTTTATGCAGAGCAATTTGGAACTTTGTTCTTCCACCTCTATCTGAAGGTATGCGTCCGAGAGGTCGATTTTAGAAAAAAATTTTCCACCATTGAGTTTATTGAAAATTTCTTCAGGGCTTGGGAGAGGATAGTGGTGATGTTGCAAGGCATCGTTTAACCCTGTGGAAAAATCTGCGCATACTCGTATTTGATTGGACTTCTTTTTTACGTAGACCGTAGGTGCTGCCCACTCGCTGAAATCTTTTTTTGACAGAATACCTGCTTGTTCGAGTCTATCTAACTCTTTATTGATTTGCTCTAGAGCAGCGAAAGGGACATTCCATTTCTTTTTGAATACCGGTTGTGCACCGTCCTTCACCTTGAACTTAGCTTTCATTTTAGTACATTTCCCAAGGCCGACAGAAAAAACCTGGGGAAATTGTTGTTTGAGTTCCTTTTTTAGATTTACCAAATTGGACGTTGTACTTTGTATCTTGCGACAAAATGTACTCATTGGGCAATCCCAAAGATTGAACTTTTCTATCCAATCAGTTCCAAATAAGTTGTCTGAAGTTTTTAATACGTAGGCTTTGAGCTTTTTGGTAACTCCATTTAGTGTTACTCTAAGTATTACCTCGCCTAAAATGTTAATATTTTCGCCAGTTACGGATTTTGCTGTTTTATCCGTTTTTTATAAGGTCGGCTTGTTCAATTTTCGCCAAGTAGGCCAGTTAATGGTTGAAATATCAGAACACGAGTCAGGCTGAAATTTAATGAACTTATTCAAAATATCCACAGTTACATATTTTCTTAAATTTCTATCGAGAATATTGTCAGATTGAGCTTGCCTAATTTTATTTTTGGGTTTTCTCGTTCTGTTGGCGTACCAGCACCACTTTTATTGCAATTTTTGCAATATTTTTTGTTCTTAACTCGACAGAATTTTATCCAATGCCATTTACCACAATGGTAACATGGTCCGGGCGGTTTCTTTAACTTATTTGTGTTTTGGTTACTGCGTAATTTAGAACATGAGATTTACCTTTTGTCTTTTTGAGGGGAATAGGAGGTAGACTTACTTCTGATTTTATTAATCTGAGTCACACCTGATTCCTCGATAGTGTTTGAGTCACGCTTTACATATATTACTCTTTGACAGTCCTCTGCTAGTTTTTGAAGAGTCAATCCTTGTTCGTTCTTAAGCTTGGTCAGTACCCGTCGTCTGACTTCGGCGTCTTCTGAAAATTGTGCGAAAATTAAGCACTTAAAATCATCGGCAATCAGTTCGGCTAGTTTAAAATCATTACATAGCTTGGTCATCGATGCTGCAAACGTTAGAAAATCTTGCTGGTTGTCTTTGACTGTGTTCAGGCATTTCCAACGTTTGTGGAACAAGGTTGTGTTAGGCCCGAATAATTCCGATAGGAGCTTAATCGTCTCTGAAAAATCCAAGTCAGTCGTTTTCTTGAGTAGTATGAAGTCTACGAACCTACTATGTTCTGTAGTTCCCAGTTTTCTCAATAGTAGACGTACCTTTTTTTTACTGGGCCATTGTTCACAGTCTACGTTAAAAATATCTTCGTAGCGCCTGTAAAAAGGCTGGAACGTTTTGTCTTCCTCTGGTATGTATTCAAAGATTTCTATTGAATTGTAAATTGTACTCTGGGAGAATATTGTATCTTTTTCAGAGTTTGCGCCTTTTAATGCATTTACGAGTAATTTTTTTAAGTTGTTTCTGTTGTAGTTCAGCATTCTGAAGCGTAATTTTTTGGAATTCCATTTGCTGTTTATGTAAATCCAAAAATAGCTGTTGTTGTCTTTCTACTGATTTTTGTTGCTGGTCCAAATTTAGTTTTAATATTTGGGCAACTACTTTTTGCAAATCTTCCATATTTAAAAATGACAGCGCTTTTTTTGTTGCTTTGAAACATGTGTAGTAAGAGGAGGTACACAAAAAAATCTTGATAGATTTTTGTTCCTTTTTTTTCTTTTACAGAAAAAAATATGGACAGACAATAGTTAAACTAATTATGTGTGTTTAGCTTTTTTTTTTTTTCGTGGTTCCGTTAATTTTAACGTAACTGAAAAAGTTTTCACCACACTTATGTATTTTTTTTATAGAGGTACAAAAAAAAAAAAAAAAAAAAAAAAAAAGAAAACTCACCTCAGTGAATTTGAGGGGAGAATAATTTTATGCCCGAGTTCAACTCAGTTACATAAAAAATTTGTCGATAGTTTTTTCCGAAAACTTGAGTACTTGATCTTGTGTTGTCAGTTTTTTTTTCTGTGTGCGTTGGCGTGTAGAAATCGTTCTCATATTGGACAGACTTTAATATTCCGTAGATGTCGAATCGCTAGTTTGTCAATGGCGTTTGGTATTGGAATATATGTAGAGGCTGGGTGTTTAGCTTTTAAATCGCTAATGTGTTAATACTAGCTTAATTTCACGTTCAACACTGCTGTGGGAACGCGTGGAGTTTGTGTATTTTTCGAGTACTGTCGCTATTGATGTGGTGAGAACGAAATTCTCGAATCTTCTCTGTCGCCACTGTTGTGGGACTGGCAAGGTATTGCGGTTTTTCGACGTGAATGCGTTTCTAGAATTCTTCACGACCCAGATGTCGGATTGGTAAGGTATTTAGGTTTCTCCGTGAGTGCGTTTCTAGAATCCTCGTCGCCACTGATGTGGGTGCCAAATTTGGGCCCACAGAAGTAAAACACGGAACACGGATTAGATGTAAGAAAGATATATTAACAACAGACTACAGAGATAGTGTAAGCAGAGCTTACTATAAGTTAGTGTCCAACACTGGTAGTCGTACGACACTCTCACTGTCACTCTCCCTAGAGTGACATGTCGCCTACTTAATATAGGCCTGGAAGAGTATTGTGTAGGTAGTTTCCGGTCTCACAATAAAGAGAAAAATGACAAGACGTGAACTATGAAATGGAGATGGCAACATCAAACAGATACAGACGTTTAAATATCTGGGAAATGTTTTAACAAATGACGGAAAATGTGACAGCGAAATCCGATGGTGCATTGAAGTAAGAAAAGATGCTTTCAAAAAACTAAGCAAACTATTAAGAAACATGACATTAAATCGAGTTAAATTCATTTAAATAATCCAGAGTTAATAGGTTGGTGCAAAAATAATGTCGTTTTCTCACATATGTTACTATGTGAGAAAACGACATTATTTTTGCACCAACCATTCTAAATTAGTTATTTCATAAGCCGAGAGCTAATTAGCAGTTTTACTCTTTCTTCAAAATCCTTCAATCATTCTGTCTTTGAAAAACACAAAAATAAAAAATTAAATATCCTCAGACAAAAACCTTCACTTTAATTTCTTTATTTCCAAGAACTGATTAGTGTTCTTTGTCGATGACAATTGACTGACAGTGTCTCTCTCTCAACGATTTCGAATCTGTCAACCCCGACCGTAATAATTAATGACGTTGATTAAAAACAAAAAGAGAGTGGCGATCTATGTTTATATCAGTCCTCCTATAGGGCAGTGAATGTTATACAATATTCTGATAGACAAGAAGACTTGAGACAAAAGAGATGTAGTTATACAGAAGGATGCTGAGGATACCATAGGCAGAACGTGTAGCGAACAAGGAAGTTTTAAGGAAAACGAAATAAAAATGACAATTATACATACAGAGAGTTAAAATATTTAGGATGCATAATAAGAAAAGAATGCTTGGAAAATATGACACTCACAAGACATTAAAAGCATGATGGACAGACAAAAAAGTGAGTAAACTACCTACGAGCATGTGTGATTGATAGATTAGGCAGGAGAAGAAGAGTAAAATATATACATTGCTACGAAGGATAGGAAGTTGTGAAGAGCCATAACACCCACTCCTAAATGTACGTGGTGCACAGAAGAAAATGAGCTCCTCGTATAGGCATATTCTTTTTACAAACAAAATATGTGCGTGTTTTAATTAACCCTAGAACACTAACCATGGGTATATAGTACCCAGCGCAAATTTTCCTCTTTTTAATTACAATTTTCAGTACCTGATTTTCTTACCTGAATAATGTTTTTCAGTTCCTATTAATGTTAACTCAAAGTACAAAGTTTGAAGTGCCTGCCTGTAAAATATTTCAAATAAAGATTTATATTTAATATTATTTTTGATATTTTCAAAATCGGGTATGATATAGCCATGGTTAGTAATGGTGTAACTTTAATTCAGGGTTAGTGTTCTAGGGTTAAATTTTAAATGATCATAAATTATGAGTTAGTTGGATTTAGGACAAAATCCAGTTCTTAAATCCTGAAACTATCTAAAGACGAGATATAAAACATATCTCTCAAAAAGAAAGGTTAAAAAAAAAAAAAAAAAATCTATCAACTTGCGAGTCAACCGTTTGATGACTTCTCTTCGATCCCTATTATTAGGTTGGTGCAAAAATAATGACGGAATAATGTCGTATTTTGACGTATTTTTTAACGTAAAAAAACGACATTATTACGTCATTATTTTTGCACCAACCTAATATTTATTTATTGATTCGTTTTTACAGATTATCAACCCATTGCAGGTTATTTAAAGCCAACAAATATTTTTAGATTGTAAGAATTTGGGTAGTGGTGGAAATAATAATGGTTTAGTGATACAAGTCTTACTAATTTAATCCACGGCTAGGAGCAGGAAAGAAGAGATCGATTCATACCTAATCAGAATTTGATCAACAAGAAAGAAATTATAACGTGAATATGAATTGGGGGGGATCAATTCTTTATTACATTCAATATATAAACTGATCACTGATATTGTGGTCACTGTAGTTTATCTCCATTTACACTCCAGAGTATGTAAATAAATTTAAAAGACCTGTCTGTGCAGTTAATCAGTTTTGATTGATTTATAATCTGTAAAAACGAATCAATCAACCTTTTTCAGGTTATTTAAAGCCAGAAAATATTTTTAGAGTGTAAGTATTTTGTTTGCAGATAATAATGGTTTATTGATAAAACTCTTATTAATTAAACCACTGTTGGATGGGGAGAAGACTTCGATTTATATCTAATCAGAAATAGATAAGAAAGAAATTCTAATGTGGCTATGAAGTGGAGGATTAATTCTACATTACAATCAATATACAAAATGATCTCTGACTTTGCGGTCACTGTAGTTTATCTCCATTTACATTTAAGAGAATGTAAATAAATCTAAAAGACATGTCTGTGTAGCTAATCAATATTTGATTGATTCGTTTTTACAGCTTATCAATGTTTTTCAGGTTATTTAAAGCCAGAGAATATTTTTACAGTGCAAGAATTTTTTTCGCAGATAATGGTTTCGGGATACAAGTCTTATTAAAAGAAGGTGCAGATTCGATAAATGAAAATTCAAGAATCGAAAAGCATTGTAAACTGAGTTCTTAGCAGGAATAAACATCGCCATCTCTAGTGGATTGAACTACCGCCAGTATGAATGACAGTGTGTGTTTTTGAAAATGAATTTAACCCAATACAAAGCTCAAGAACCACTGAAAATAGAGGGTCACAGTAGAAAAAAATGTTCATAATTGTTATAGTCCAAGTTCCTTGTACGACGGTGATGGTCCAAGGTTAGAACCAATGAAAGACTAACACGAACACAGGTATGGAATACAAAGATATATTACAACAGAAATATAAAACAAAGAAGTAGAAGTATTAGTAATGAGTATCAGATTTGGTTAGAGTGAACTATGTTGTCTAGACAAGTATCACTATTCCAATGTCCTTACAATATGCTCTCAATTATCTCTCCTCGTCTTACAATATCCTCATACCTCTAGAGAGGCGCAGTATTTATAATGTCAGGAATAGTCCATTATTATTATGGGTAAGTTCCCATAACAATAATGAATATATGATATGATTGATTCGTTTTCTCCGGCTGATGAACACTTTGCAGGTCATTTTTTTTAAGGGTTTCACTCCAAGCAAGGCGGGAAGCCACTAGCACGCAAGGGGTTACATAGTGTTGGAGCGAGAGCAAGGATGAAGAGAACGATAGGGGATAGATCAAGGCATCTGGAGATATCGATTGACATTACATTTGAATAGTTGGAGATTATAGCTATCAGGGAAAGAAGAAGAGGGGAGGGAGTTCCACAGGCGACAAGTGCGAGACATGAAGCTATTGGAGTAGAAGAGATGGCTACATTTAGCAGTTTCGACAGTGAAAGGGTGAGAGCGAGATGTCGGCCTAGTTGAACGCTTAAATTCCTGAAGTCTGGGAACCAGCGAAAGCAGCTCATCGGAGCAGTTACCGTGAAAGTATTTGTAAAAAAGACAGAGGGAGGCGATGTGAGAGAGCGACTGCAGACGAGTCGCCAGATGTAATGCCAGAAATTCGTTTAGATTGTAAGAATTGTTTTTGGTCTAAGGAATACTTGTCTATAAGGACCATTGGTCTATAATAATTTTTTTTTTTAAATAAATTAACACTTTATTCATATACAAAATACTAACTTATATTGATATTCACTATTACAGAATAATATTTAAAGCACTTATAGCAACATTAATCACTGATGCATTTGCTGAAAACAGTTAATAATTCACGGCTAAACATTCTCTTACCTAGTTTCTATTCTACATTATATTTCACTGGACCAAAAGGTAATAAATTTGTTGTTAAACCAATTCCAGTTTTTTACTGTTGTTTTTGAGAACTGAGTTACAAAAAATCTTTGCTAAATTTAATACTTTGTATTTCTGAGATGAGGTATTGTTATCATTTAAATTATTCGGACTGTTGTTCTCATCTTTATTCTCATATTCACAACACATGGTCCAGTGGATAAAAGCGTGGGTTCGATCCAGTGAGTTCAATACCTGGCAATTGCAGTGGTGAACAAAAAGTTAGAGATCTGAGTTAAAGGGAGATAACTGAAACACCCGGAAGAGACATGGCACGTGGAACTAGTACAGTCTACTTCGGTGGACGAAATAGAGTTCATTTTGAAATTCCAATCACTTGAAGAAGGCCGGGGAGTACAACGGCCGAACCATCATGAATATGACAAAGATAAGGACAACAGCCCGAGAAATGTAAACAATGTAAATGTTTGCTACTTTTTATTGAAAAAAATGTCTACAACAGATATTAGATTTTAAAGAGACTTTTAAAGAGTTCTAATTTCTCTTGTCGGCACCATCAAATTTGACAAACTGGTTTGTTTTTAATTTGTTGTTTAAATATGTCTAAAATCATTTAAAACCATTAAATTATTTTTTTTATTTAATATTTTATATATATATATAAATATATATATAAATATATATATATATATATATATATATATATATATATATATATATATATAATATTAAAATATATAATATATATAATATATAATATTATAATATATAAATATATATATATATATATATATATATTCAAATAGAATCTACGTGGAAAAGGGAGAGCATTTAAATGTTCTATTTAAAATATCTTTCTGTTAAAATATTTTTATCTTAAATTTTCAAATACTTTTTATGTAATCACGTATGCTTAACGCATTTTTTATGCTGTGTAATCTTGTGTTTAATGCCATATATGATTTTCTGGAGTCTAAAAATGACATCAAGAGAGAAACGAGACGGATACTAATTTGTTAAACCGAAGCGATATGTAACGATTGTCTCTAAGGCAGCTTCTGTGAAAAATAAAAAGAAAAGGAAAATACATTTTTGCCCTTTTCTTTGTTACTGCTTTGGTAACGTCATATAGTGATCGACAACAGAAGTTTGACAGACAAATGTACTAATCCCGCAAATGTTTGACAAGTTGACAGTACTTTTATCTACGTTTATGATAAGCGCATTGCTATGTGTCTATAATAGTATCCGTCTTGTGAAGCACATCGCGATTGATCAGCTGTGTTTTGTTTCTTACCTTGAATGCAGGATGTGTTTGAAACTCATCTTTTTTGGGGGGAGTTTATGATTGGTTTATGATTAACAAGAAAGGATGAAGAAAAACTTGATTAATTCCATCGAAAACAGTTAAAAAAATATCTAAATGGACAAAAAATACTCGCTCATCATTTCCAATTCCAACTTATACAAAAGAAAACATATCAGATATCATTTTTCCTCCTCCAATTACGATGGGAACTATTTGATCATGTGCAGCAATTAGATGTGCAAGTTTCTTCTCATAAAATAAAGCTATGCTGTTTTATGGAGAGAACAGAAATGCAGCATACTTTTGTAGAAGCAGTGACGACCCTAGCTTTACTAGCACCCCGGGCATGCTGAGCTTCGGCGCCCTAAAATATATATATATATATATATATTAATCTTTACAAGGAGAAAAACAGAAAATGTAGAATAACGACCTTATTTACAATATATGACTTAATACAAGTTAAAAAAAAAACAGTCATTATCCTACCTAAAACATTTTTCTAGCTTTTAGATTTACAAATCTTTTCATGGAACTTTCTACCCTTATATTCTTTACAAGATCATTTTCTATTGACAAAAGAGCAAAAAGATTTAATCTGTCTTTAGTCATGGACAACCACAAGCTTTAGTTTTGGAAGATTCCAAACACACGACATGGTGGCATGATGGCGCCCTCGACAATAATGTCACCTCGGGCGACTGCCCGAGTTGACAGTACCTTGAGCTGGCCCTGCATGGAGGACCGAAAATAGCCATACACACTGAACAACGACATTAAAATAACTGTCAATGAAATTCCAGGATTCACCGTAAAAGCCGTGGAGAGCCTGGAATACCTGTAGCATTTTTGTGTGTTATCACAAGATAAGAATGTTTGGAGTGGACTGATCAGAGATATTTACACAAATAAGAAATCACACTTATTTGCAGTGTGCTTTTAAGTCGAAACAGCTCTCATGATGATCATAAACGATTTTTATTTACAATTGATGGAAAGTGAATCCGATTTTCACATATGGCGAAGAAAGGGAGCAAATTCATACAACAAAAAGACAAAATTACACGTGAAACAGATTCAAAATTTATATGCAATTTAAGATGACAGTTTTTTTGTTTGTGCATTGTTTAGAAATATATATTTTTTTTAAAATTTTGCAAGGAGAAAAACTGAGAAGGTGGAATAACGAGCTTATTACAATATATAACTTAATACAAGTTAAAGACAACATTCATTATCCTACCTAAAACATTTTTCTAGCTTTTAGATCTACAAATCTTTTCATGAGACTTTCTCCACTTATCTTCTTTACAAGTTCCTTTTCTATTGACAAAAGAGGCGAAAAACTT
The DNA here is from genome assembly GCA_963932145.1 of Acanthosepion lycidas. NCBI lineage: Eukaryota > Metazoa > Mollusca > Cephalopoda > Sepiida > Sepiidae > Acanthosepion > Acanthosepion lycidas. The sequence goes on along the minus strand of OZ010597.1, from coordinate 40,878,879 downwards.
AATCTGTTTTGAGTGATGGAAGACCGCAAGTATATTTTTATAAGCTTTAGTTTTGGAAGATCCCAAATATATGACATGGCAGCATGATGGCGTCCTCAGTCTTGATGGCACCCTGGGCGACTGCTCCAGTTTCCACTACAATGAAATGGCCGTTCCTAGAGGAGGAAGCTATTATAATTGAAGTGATTTTTTTCTGTTCGATCTAATTTGTTAAACTGAAGCGATATGTAACGATTGTCTCGTAATCGAGTGTAATCAAGTGTACATCAGCTCTTACGTGTTGAACTGATGTTGCACCTATTTTAAAGGCGAGACTCTTGCGGTTTTCTAAGAATTATTGATGTAGGTAACGAGATAGATTACAGAAGATAGGAAAGACCAAAGCTTTTCAGATTATCTGAGTGGAGAAATGTCACAGAAGTTTTGTATTGAACCTCGATAGAAAGAAAAAAAAAAAAAGACATGTTAACCCCCGCCCCCCGCAAAAAAACAAAAAAAAAAAAAAAAACAAGCAAATGTAAATCACTTGAATTAAGCTGCCTGATACTCAAAATTTATTTATCAGGAAAAAGACCGGCTTTTCTCATATCCTTAGCCAAATCAGATAAACGACTAAAAGAAGAGAGAGAAAAAAAAATACAAAACCTGTGCGTGCTAAAGTACAAGGTACGAAATGAATGAAAAACGAACGATTCAAACGTCATTATTTCCACTGACAACGTAAAAGCCTAGAAAAACGGATGAAAGGACAAAGAAACGGACGTAGCGAAGCCTAAAGCATCCAACAATTTGAGATTTTATTTGGCAAAGAGTCATAACAAATAGGGTTGTCCAAAATGTGATTTCAAGCCGGAATTGGTAATGTTAAGCAGTGTATATTTTACTCACAAAAAAATTGTGGACAAAGATATTGTTATGGTCCGGTTCCTTGTACGACGGTGACAGTCCAAGGTAGAACCAATAAAGAAGAACGCGAACACAGCTATGGAATAACACAGATATATTACAAACAGGAATATATACAGAGAAGTAGAAGTGTTAGTATGAACAATCAGGTTTAGTAGAGAGAACAATGTAGTCTGGACCAGTATCACTATTCCAATGTCTTGCAGTAATTGTCTGAACGCGACTCTGTTTCGGACTGCCTCTGACTCGACTTGAACTACTCCTGAGGCGCAGTATTTATTAAGTATGGAATAGTCCATTATTATTATTATTATGGGTAAGGTCCCATAACAGATATGAACGTACCAAATAATTTTTTTCCACATTCTTCAGTTTTTTTTCGCCATTTTTTTTTTTTAATATTAAATAAAGAATGAAAAAAAGTTGCTTATTTAAAAGTTTCTGGATTAGAATCAGCCAATGCTTGAATATATCAAAATTATATTCACCTGGAAGACATTTTCAATCTAACTAGATTAATAGAAAAAAAAACAAAAAAATAACTAACCTTACATACTTTTCTAAAAAAATAAATAAATAAAGCAAAGTTTTCGAGAAACTTTACTTGATTTTTTTTTTAATATCCCAAATATTAACACCGCACAGCATCAACATTATTCGCTAACATGTGTAGGTCAAGAGTAGTACAATACCAATTCCCCGGAAACTAAAAGGCATCGCTGGAAAGCAGCTATGAGTAACAGCGGAGAATAAAATGCGGACAAGGTGCAATTTTCTAAAACTGGGGACGTTACATAATTAACGTTTTGTTTCACTGACCGTGTTGGAAGGCTCGTCAAAATGCATCTATTTTAAAAGCATAATAATAAAAGTACCGTAATATATCTTACATGACAGAATTTAGAACAAATTATTTTATTTTCACGATATAAAAAATTCTTTGAGAATAATTAACTGTTTATATACAGCTTCCATTTCAGGCGCTCAAATATCAGTTTTACCGAAAACACCGCACAAAAGTGTATTAAGATTTATTGAGGTGGTCACAGCATGGAACCAGAAATGTGGGATTCTCGTTGAGGTTGGAATTTCCTACAGTAATAATGATTGGTGAATTTAACTCACTAACTCTTACACCAATGCGACATTATAACATGCAGGGGCATGCTATTCATTTGCTGCACAAGGTTAAATGCAACACAAGGTCAGATTTAACGTAGGGTCTCAGAATCTTACGTCAAAGACAAGCTAGAACTTTAGAACTTCGAGGTGTATTACTGGGTGGACGGACAGTTGCGTATCGGGTATTTGCGTCCCTGGATAATTGCGTACCTCTGATAAATTTTTGTAGTTACCATACTTTCTCGTGACTGGGTATTTGTTAGCTTATAGCCCTTTTCCAAGACTGGTTTCCAAACACAGCTAGAGAACTTAGTACTATTTAAACCATCGCCATGAGAAGAGGCGGATTCATGCTCTTCTGAAGTCAAGAGATACGAAAGTCAACCAAACGGACTAGCCCAGAATTTGAACTCGGATCGCTGAGTCCGTTTTCTGCACTGATATAACTGTTACGTTACCTGCGCAGTCAAAGAATTCAATATGGCGGCAATAATTATTTTGTTCATGTTTGGCAGCATTTCTAACAAATGTTTTAGGGAATCACCTGAAGCGAATAAATTAATAAACAAAATTAAGTTTTAAATAAATTAAGCTCTGTTTGTCTCCGAAAAATAAGATATATTATTTCCGTTCCGGATTTAAAATTCTACCACTATATCTCCATTGGCAAAATATCTTGAAACCTGAAATCAATAAAAACTATATAAACAACGCAGTGATATCCTGCATATCAATCTGTTAAGTGTCATACGAGATACACCCTTGGGCGATCATGTATCTTTCGATACCTGAAAAAGTGTGAAAATTACTCTCTCTCTCTAGTGGTTTATAACACATTACTTATTATCTCTCAGTTCCGTCTCTGTCCGTGGGTAGAGTGCACTCAGAGGCGACTCCGTCAGTCGCAACCGAGGAAAATTATACTGAGTGGTGCCGGCCCTGGGGAAAAGCTACCCGAGACCGCGCCCTCTCGTTGCACTAGAGAGAGGGATCAGTGTACGCACCGAGACCAGCGCAGCCAACGGTTGCGGGGTTTCGGGAATTTTTGTTCCGAACTCGGATTTACGCGTTCGGGCTCCCACATTAAACCGACCTTGTGTCACAACCTGACCCCGTAGTGGGTTGAGTAAATATTATGTTGGTGCAAAAATAATGTCGTTTTCTCACATAGTAACATATGTGAGAAAACGACATTATTTTTGCACCAACCTTATACAAAAAAAAAAAAAAAAATCTTTTCGATACGCAAGACAGATTTTCCCGGAGAAGGTTGCCATTCTTTCTGCAGTAGAATGGTTGCCAACCAAGGCTAAAGAATTCAGTCTGTTCTGCTATTCAACTCAGACCTCGGGATGAAGACATGGATCCATACATTTTACAAAGGTATTTGTGCGTAAGTGAATCTAACAATACTTTAAATGCACTGTTAGCTTACCATAACACATCTGATCACAATTTCGATCCAATGCCAGTCTGATCAGAAAAGAAAAGGATTTGTTAAGAAGAAAATGCATTGAAAGTGTGCTGATCTTATAATTCTTGCTGATAAACCTCAACCTGTGCCTATACGGTTTTTTGTCTATTTTCTATTTTAAATATGTATTCGACGGTGTAAAAACAACAACATTGAAATACCGATTGGTGTTGCTTAAAAACAGAGAAAAGGTAAAATAATTATATTTTCTGCTTTTTTGTAACCTAATATATTTTTTTATTAATTAACTGGATACCCCTATTTGAGTAGATGCTCAAACTGTAGATGCTTTTAAACTGTATTTATTTATATTTTGTATTTATATTTATTTTATATTCATTATATTTATATCTATTTATTTTGTATTTATTATATTTATATGTAATAATTTATTTATATTTATTTTGCATTTATTATATTGTATTTGTATTTATTTTATATTTATTATATTTATTTATATTGTATTTATATATTTATTTATTCATTTATATTTATTTTATGTTTATTATATTTATTTATGTTTATTTACATTTATAATGTATTTATTTATATTTTGTATTTGAGTAGATGCTCCGTCTATTTTAAAATGTATTGATTAATATTTTGCATTTATATTGTAGTTATATTTATTTTATATTAATTATATTTATATTTATTTATTCATTTATATTTATTTTATATTTATAATTTTTATATTTATTTATATTTTATTATATTTATATTTATATTGTATTTATTTATATTTTGTATTTGAGTAGAGGCTCTGTCTATTTTAAACTGTATTTATATTTACACTATATACATTGTTCCGGCTGTTGTCCATTTCTTTATTGTCATATTCCTGACGTTTCTACCGTTGTACTTGAGAAAGGTATCTTTGGAACTTCACGATCAGTCAGTTATTTTCCATGTGTAATGCACGCTTAGGCGTTCATGTATCTTTCGATACATGACTAACGAGTCAGATTTTTTCCGCACTAGGTTGCCATTTCTTTCTGCAGCAGACCAGTTACTATCTAAGGCTATAGAACTAGGTTTATTTATTTTCCCATAGCTGGGGGAAAAGAAGAGGATTACTACCATTCCCTAAGGTATTAGCACATAAATGACTGTAATGGATCCGACTGGAATTCGAACTTGGTTCTCCAATTCCTCAATCCGAGACGCTGTCCATTATTCCACTGTCACGGCTCCCGTAACCTTTAGGGTTGTAGGGTGTACCTTTTGTACTGCAGTCACAGCAGTAAGGGCTGCATCTAGTGTAAGACAGTCTGACGGAATATCCCTTTTTGATATGACATTGAATTTATTGGACTGGTTGCCTATAAAGGCTAAAGAGTCTAGTCTGAATTATTATTTAACTAACAGATGAAGAGATGGAGCCATGACCTGCAAAGAGTATTTGCCGGAAAGTGAACGAAACAAACTCAGCATCACGATTCCACTTTTCCTGTTAACGGCTACAATCCTACTGGCACCATTTTTTTTTTTATAAATATTACTGCGAAAAAGCTACCTACAGCAAATCAAGTGAAATGAACGGATTTTGTCTGGGTGATTTAAGTATAAAGACAGGCTGACGAATTTAATAATTTATAAAAACATGAAAGTAAAATGAATCGATGTAGATAGGAAATTCACAGTCTTAAAAACTTTGTTTCTTTTATATCGATCAACTATTTGTTTTGGTTCATTGCTTTCTTATACGTTTTAGTTTTTCTTCGTCTTCAAATTCCTTATCATACGGTCTCACGAATCGATATCTACATTAAAGAAATGACATCGTGTGGAATGTTTCTTGAGTGGCTGTGTGGATAATAACTTATTGAAAATATATCTTTTCTTCAGATCAGGGCAAGAGTTCCACAGTATTGTATACAAAGTTATCTGTTGAAATGATCTAAATTATATATTTTGAGACGTCATCGTTTTCGACTGATCAACGACGTAACAAAAGAGATGTTCGTTTTTTGACCCAAAAATTCTTTAAGGTTCACATTGCTAAATGTCATTTTTAAATACTAAAAGATGTCAACGAGAAAAATTAATAATGATAAGAAGAATTTGATAAACAGACGCATTCATATATATATATATATATATATATATATATATATATATATATATATATATACACACAGACGTTTCATTAAATAATATAGACAAGTGTTGCCTATTTATTTTATGTAAATTTTTGTAATTGTCACCTTTGATAATGGCTTAAGTAAGCCGAAAGCTTAGATTGTATTATTTTCGCACCAACCTAATATTAAAAAATATGGATCACTATTGTGAATTTCTTTCTTCTTTCAACGATAATGTTATTAAACTTATCAGAAGTTACGAAAAAAATTTACATAAAATAAATAGACAACATTTGTCTATATTATTTAATGAAACGTGTATGAATGAAAAGATGCTGCCTAAATACACACAATATATATATATATATATATATATATATATATATATATATAGGCTCGGATTGAGTAATCGGAGAGCCGAGTTCGAATTCTTAGCGTGCTAATACTCTTGGGAAAAGTATTAATCTCTTCTTCTCCAGCTATGGATAAATAGCTGGGAAGAGTGGGTTTTGTAGCCTTGAATGGCAACTGGTCTAAGAGAAGAGCAACTCTGAATTCAAAACCCACGGAAGGTCGTTTGGGGACATTGTGGCTCGTAGTGCACCAGGTCTCTGTATTCAGCCCTTCAAAAAGCCTTCACCCCCATAATCAAATCATATGTGCTGATGTCTGGGCTGTCGGTTCCTATAAACCGAGTTGCTTGACCTTCATACGTCGAATACGACGTGAGAATCCACCTCCATATATATATTCGAGAATAGAATGTAAATAATGTCAGAATAATACGACTTCACTCACTTTTCAGTCGCTGTAATTGCTTTTGGATAAATATTTTCATGGTGATCTTTTCTCTTCGATATGTCAACTTTGGATTGGTGTGTGTTATTGTAGTCCTTATCAATTTTTCTAGACAGGAATATTTGTTGAGAGGTGTGACTTCGAATTGGATAGGTCAGCGCATATGTTTTTGATTTCATTTATGACGGACAGGTCAGCCGAATATGTTTTGAGTTCTGGAGCAATAGCTCTGAATGAAATTGAGTAAACTCCAAAGAAAGGATTTGGTTTTTTAACCTTGACTTTAAACAACGGAAAATTGAGTTATTTTAGCGTGGGAACAGTTTGATATGTGGGCAGAAAATTATATATGAATTCAGCTCGATTTTGAGGATACATCAGACGGGCTGAGACGCCAGAGAGATGAGACATCAGACATAGACACAGTTGTACACCCGCATGAGGAAGGGACCCCAATATTCACTTGAACTTCTGAATGAACCTTGCTAAACACATAGATCGAGATTCCCAGTAGCCTTCTCATCTTTTGTGTTAATAGATTTTAAATTATTTTATCCACTTTCATTAAATCGTCTCTATTTAACCAAAACCGGCATTATTATTTCTTCGGTGAGAACTTGAATTTATTTCCAGTCAGCCCAGTCGTCAACAAGAAGTTCACCACGGCTTATTGCCTTAAAGAAAAAAGACAACGTTCTTCGTCGGTAAGAATCAAAGCACTTAAAGAACCTAGACTGGACGATCGGTGACTTATACTGGCACCAATCCCTAATCCAGTTTGGCAGCTGTATAGTTTTCCTTATCCAATAGCCGGGCGAGGATTGAGATATCGGAACAAGCGGGGTCCGAACTGGGCGGCTGCGGGCCGACAGAAAGGGAGACTAGACCAACGGGGCCTAGGAGACGTGTACGGGAAGAGAAAAGTAATTCATAAAAAGAAAGAGTCGTAACAAAAACATATTACCGTAAAATGGTAATTCTTCTGTACTGTGTCCATTTAGGACGTGGAAGATCATGACTCTCCACACTTTCCTGTCATTTATAGTTCTACGTAAATTATTTCTTTTCGCTCTTATAAACCCTTTTTTATCCCCCATTTACACAAATTCGTTAGGTAGGTTAATGCGCTGTTTTCTTCTGTTCCTCTTGCCTTCAATATATCCCGCTTTCCAAGCCCTCATTATATGCCCTAAAAATTTCAACTCTTTCTGATGTTAAAGATAAATACCTCTCTTGTTTCTATTTTCTCTAAAACTTCATTGTTCCCATGTCCAGTCTATAGTATAATCAGTATCCTCTTGTAGAACCGCATTTCTGTTGTCTCAAGTCACTTCTTCATTTGTGAAGAAATTGTCTAGCATTCACTGTCATATAGGAGGATTTATATTGTATAATAGCTAAGTACTCTTTCTTTTGTTTCTTACTAGATTTTCCTGTTTCTTAATATTTTGCTTAGCTTTTGGAAGGCATCTTTACTATCCAAATGCGACTTCGGATTTCGGTGTCGTAAATTCTGTTCTCTGTTAAAGCACTTCGAAAATATTTAAATGTTTGTACTCCTTGATTTTGACATCTCCAATTTGTAATTCGCATGTTGGACTCTTCTTTTTTTGTGGACAACCATATATTCTGTCTTCTTGCAATTGGTGTTTAGTCCTTTCTTCTGGCCCTTCTACAGAAGTTCCTGTATTTTCCTTTTTTGTCTGCTATCAAATTTATACTCTTCTGTTATTTAATGTTAAGATTGTGACTGTCAATAATGAAACTTCGGCGTATCGAAAATTAAAAACTCTATCCGGTAATTTGCGAAAGGTGTAAAACAATGGGGAGGGGTATGCACACACGTACACACACACACACACACACACACACACACACACACACACACAGAGGGATGCATCAAGCAGTTATTTTGTTCAATTACAATTGCTTGTTTACATTATTGATAAATGTAAAAGAGAATAGGAAAACTAATGGTAGCGGACGCGTTTCGTCCAATGTGGACTTTTTCAAGGCAAAAACGAAATGAATTTATTAAACAAAGTAACTAATAATAACAAAACAAAATGTCCTTAGCAACTGGAAGAATTTAGAGAACGCTATTTCCATACTGTTAACTGAAAATTACGGCAATTACTGTCACCTGTGGAGATATTGTTTTTATTGCTGTGTTGACGGATTCAACCATTTCCTTTTTGATTTCATGATACTGTTCTGTACGATTGTTTGGGAGAGTAGTAATTCTGTTAAGAAAGGTGAAATAGGGAAAAAGCCTGGGCGTAGATTAATATTTGGGTAATATTCAATGGCGGCACTCTCAAGGATTTTCCTTCTGAGTGAGTTATTTTCTTTTTTTATGAGTGTAGCATTTTTAAAATCAAAATTGTGGTTGAATTTATTTCTATGTATGACTAGTGCATTAGCTAAGTTGTTTTTGTGAGGTCTCTTTTGTGCTCATAAATGCAGTTTTTTTTAAATTTCTACTTGTTTCTTCAATATATTAGGAGGAACAGTTTTGGCTTGTTATTTTATAAATGCCTGCTTCAGAAATATTATTGCTATTAGTTTTTGAGGATCTGAGTACATCCATTATGATTTTGTCTTTTTTTTTGTCTTTTTTTTTTTTTTTGCCCGTTAACTCTGAGAAATCATTATTTACATGGAATTTTGGAACTGGGCCCTTTATTTTGGCCATCGAGATAGACTCTGGATAAAATAAAGGGTTAAGTTCCAAATTCCAATCATCTGAAAAGGCCGAAGAATACAACAGCCAAATCACCGTGAATATGGTAATAAATATGACGAAAACAGTCTGAACAGTGTAAATAGTGTAAATAATTACAATACCTCATCTCAGAAATATGGGCAGATACAAGTGCTTGGTTATATATGCCATTAATTGTAAAAAAAAAAAGTTAAGACTTCTTATATAGACTACGTCAGAGCATGGGAGATCATAGCACTCCACAGTTTCTTATCCTTTATAGCTCTTATTCAGTGTCGTCTTTTTGCTTTCCCTCATAATGGTTTGGTTTTGTTTGTTTTGTTTTACGGTATATCAACCTCAACTATGAACTATTAATGCTGACAAGATTTTTATTGCTGGTAATATTTTTCCTTTTCAAAAATGTATTGCTGGTAATAAAACCTATTTTTACACTTTCATCGTGTTTTGACCCCATTTTGAAGGTTTATTTGCCCATAGCTGGGACCCTAACAGGTGCTACCACGCCAGGTCAGGGGGGTCCTGGGGACATCAGAGTCCCTGCTGCTGGATGTAGTTTATCGCCATACCCAGGATACGGATGTAGTCTATCGTCATACCCAGGACGCTATCCATCGTCATCCATACCAAACATTTACACCAGTTCATTAGGTAAGTTATTCGTTGCTTTCCTTTATCTCTTGTCTTCAGTATGACTTGTGAAATATCCAATTATCCAAACCTTCTTTCAACATTATTTGCCCTAAGAATTTCAAATTTCTCTTTCTACGTATAAGCGCCGTTTTTTTTTTTCCATTGAAGAAGAAAAAAACTTCCTCGTCACTCACATGGGATTCTCAGTAGGGTCAATAAATAAGTCAGATAATAATAATCCGCTACATTCTGTTGCCAATACTCCGTGAAGATTTATACGCAAACAATATGTCTACTGTATCAGTTCCAGTCAAATAATATCAATCTATATCTAGAATTCTCAAAATGTGTGTGTATGTATGTCTGTGATCGGATATTATTTATGCGTTTTTCCACAGTTTTCATCCGATTTCGATGATTTCTTTTGTTTGATAGATAATTCTTCAGTGCCAGTTTTGAGTCCAAATTGTTTGAAAAAAATTACAACCTTGAAGGTGAAAAATCGAAAAAACTGATTTTTTTAACACTTTGCTCAAAAATCAAAGGCAAAACTTAATGTCTGTAAAAAAAAAAAAAGCGTATAATCAATTTAGAGAGTTGAAATCTAACGCAAAAGATTATCAGAATAAAAAAGATATATATCATAAATAAAATGGAAGAGGTCCCTTCCTTGCAAGATTAAGAACGCAAAAACGGCCCTTTTCAGATTGTTAATCCCCCCACCATTTGGGGATGCGTCTCAGTTGCACGCAATTGTTACCAGTATTGATTTTTAGGTGGGCTGACTTTAAATTTAAACTAGTCCAAATGAACGGCAAAAATTCCTAGTAATGAAAGACACGGTCAAAGACGGTTTATACTATTAGTTAATTTACATTAACAAAGCAAAATCCATAAAAAAAAAAAAAAAAAAAAAAAAAAAAAAAAACCTTACACAGAAATTACTAAAGGAGAATACATCAGAAGTTTTCATATAATTATCAATGCTTTATTATTCACAATTATTTTTATATTCTAGAGATTCAGTAACGCGTTATATTCCAGAATTGTGATGTAAATACAAAATGAACTATGTTGATAATGATGGCGTGAGACAACAGCATGCCGGTAAAAAACGGTGTGGTAAAAAATATGCGAAGCCTAATGTACCCGTCATGCCACTCAGTCTGATAAGGGTATACCAGACACATGCATTAGAACCAAATGTGCGCGATATGTTAGAGTTTCGATAAAAGCAGAGCATAATCTTGCCGGCGGAACGTAATTAAAAAGACCATCAAGTCGGTATATGTCTATATTTCTGAGATGAGGTATTTTAACTATTTATACAATTTACATTGTTCGGTATGTTGTCGCCGTCTTTGTTGTCATATTCACGACGTTTCAACCGTTGTACGTTCCAGCTTACGTCAGGTGACTGGAATTTCGAAGCGAACACAAGGACATATTGCCCAGTGGTTAAAAGCGTTACTTTAAGAAATCCAATAACTTGATCCAAAGATTTGTGAGTCGGTCACAGCAGAGATTAACAAAAAATCTTGGAGAACTGAATTACTAAAGAGAAATGACTGACACCGAGATATCCGGAAGTGGCATGGCACGTGGAACTAGAACAATCTACCTAAGTGGACGAAATGAAGGGTTCGATTCGAAATTCCAATCACCTTAAAGAGGCCGGAGCTTACAACGGCCGAAACGTCGTGAACATGACAACAAAGACTTCAGGTCGCGTAAACCCGTTCGTTCAGACTGACAGCATTTCCAAGTGTAGAATTGTAATTC
>OZ010597.1:40814855-40862355 GCA_963932145.1 Acanthosepion lycidas | reverse complement strand
GCAAGCTCTTCCATCGAATTATTCTGTTTATTCTCCACGTCAGAAGGTCTCCTGGGGTGTGGTTGATCGTTCAGATCAAATGCACCCTGAGGAAATCTGCCAAACCACTTTTTAACCGTTCAAAGAGCTGGAGCACGACCCAAATAAATCTTCTGAATGCTTCGACGCTAACTCCTTTCCGAAATTCATAGAACATAATATGGTGGAAATGCAACTTTTAATTCCTCCATATTTAAGACATACATTTGAGGACAAAACGTCAACATTCACCATAGCCTGACACGCAACTAAACGATGTAAGCTTTCAATCGAGAACGCACCAGAAATCGACACCCACAACAAGACGCCGTCATTTTATATCAACAATGAAAATCACATATGAACGTTTGCAATGATCTGAGTTTTATTAAACAGTCTCGCATCGTTCTGCAATCTTCTTGGTATCTGTCTATATTTCTGAGATGAGGTATTGCAATTATTTATTGCAATTATTTACACCATTTAGATTGTTCAGACCAATGCCCTCATATCCGTTGCCATATTCACGACGTTTCGGCTGTTGCATGCTTCTGCCTTCTTCATTTGATTGGAATTTCGGACAGGCCCCTTTATTTCGCTCTTCTGGACACACGATCCAGTGGATAAAAGCGTTGGTTGAATCCACTGATTTGACCCAAAGAGTTGTGAGCTCAATACCTGGCGACAACAGAGGTGAACAAACTAACTTGAAGAGCTGAATTAAAAGATGATAACTGATACGGAGACACCTGGAAGAGGCATGACACGTGGAACTAGAAACAATCTACCCCTTTGGACGAAATAAAATGTTCAGTTCGAAATTCCAATCACCTGAAGAAGGCCGAAGCGGACAACGACCAAAACGTCGTAAATATGGCAACGAAGATGAAACAATGTAAATAAGCGTCTTGGTACCATTTTCATAGAAACATTGTGTTTTTTGTTGGCATCAGGTTGTGAGGTAGTTTTCGATTGAGTATATAGTCGATTGTTTTGTTTTTTCATTCAAATTGTTCGGTAGAGACTGGAACCAATGAAAATCCCAAAGAAATATGTCACGAGAATTCGGTGAATGTTAGAGGGTTACCAATTTCAACTCTTTAAGCTTCTGCGAGGTTTGTTTTGCAACATAGTCTTGCCTCGTCCTGGTGAAGAATGATACCTCTTCAATTTGTCGAAATCAGTCCACGTCTCTTGAAATGGCGAAAAGCAGCCGAAATATCGATTTTCGAACTCTTAACAATCTCTTCGATCAAAATCGGTTTGTTCTCCACGATAGCAAGCAGAGTATCTTCATCGACGTCGGGGCTTGGTTGATCGTTTGAGTTAAAAATCACCCTGACGAAATCCGTCGGGCCACTTTTGTCTCTCCGAAGAGCTGGATCAAAATAAGCAGTTGAATGGAGGATGAAAACGAGAGAAAGCAGTAGCAGTTCCGACACATTCTTTTCTGAAATTCATAAACCATAATTTGGCGAAAGTGAAACTTTGCATCCTCCATCTTCAAGGCATTCATTTGCGGACGAAACGGCAACATTCAACGAAGCCTGACACTCAACTGAACGATGTAAGGTTTCCATCGAGAACACACAAGAAATCGTCACCCCCAAAATACGCAGTCATTTTATATCAATAATGAAAATTGCATACGAACTTTTGTAATGACCATTTTTTTTAATCGTTTCACTCCAAAGAAGGTGGGAAGCCACGCAAGGCGTTACAGAGAGTTGGAGCGAGAGCAAAGAGGAGTGATAGAGGAAAGGGTGAAGAGAAGGTTAGGAGATAGATCAGGGCATCTGCAGACGTCGATTGACATTACATTTGAATAGCTGGAGATTATAGCTATCAGGAAAACAGGAAAAGAGGAAGGAGTTCCACAGGCGAGAAGTGCGAGACATGAAGCTATTGGAGTAGAAGAGACGGTTACATTTAACAGTTTCGACAGTAAAAGGGTGAGAGCGAGATGCCAGCCTAGTTGAACGCTTAAATTCCTGAAGTCTGGGAACCAGCGAAAGCAGCTCATCGGATCAGTTACCGTGAAAGTATTTGTAAAAAAGACAGAGGAAGGCGACGGCACGTCTGTAAGAGAGCGACCGCAGACGATATGCCAGATCAGGGCCAATTACATTGCATATCCGTCTCTTTATTTTATCAAGGACCTTGAGACAAACAGAAATGGCACCAGACCATATAGCAGCAATATTCCATGCAAGGGCGAATGGTTGATTTGAAGGATCGACTACGGCGAGAAAAATTTTCTGGCACGGCATAGTGAGCCAACTTTCCTTGCGGTGGACGAAGCTATTGACTCAGTGTATTTGTTCCATCTCAGGTCAGCAGTCGATAGTTGTTATTGAACATGCTTCTAGAACTGCAATATTCAAAACCTCTGTATTTGTCTAGAGTACTTAATAATTCCATAATACATTCTATTTATTACGATCAGAGTTAAGCAACGTAGAGTCTGGTCAGTACCTAGATGGGTGACCACTTGGGAATACGATCTACTGTAAGTTTGGATGTGCGGGTGGTGTAATCGATAATGACTCGGAATTGTTAATCGGAGAACCAAGTTCCAATTCCAGTTGGGTTCTTTGTATTCACCGACGTACAAATATCTTTGGGAAAGCTATGAATTCACCTCTTCTCCCCAAGTTATCGGTTAATTAGTCAGACTTGTATCACTAAATTATCACAAAGCATTCTTATAGTCTAAAGAATTTTTATGGCGTTAAATAAGTGTTGATAAGCCGTAGAAAACGAATGAATGAATTAAATATTGATTAGCTACACAGGGATGTCTTTTAGATGTATTTACATTCTCTAGAATATAGATGCATAGAAATTACCTTACCCACAGAGTGAGGGACCAGTTTTTATGCTGATCGTAATATAGGATTGATCCCCTACTTTATATCCACATAATTTCTTGTTCATCGAATTCTGATTAGGTATGAAGTCACCTCTTCTCCCTCCCAGGTTTGAGTTAATTAGTAATAATTGTATTATGAAAATAGTTTTATCTAAAAAACAACAACAAAAAAACAACAAAAAAAGAAAAAGAAAAGAATCTTACAATCTAAACATATTTAAAATAACCTTAAATAGGTTGATAACCCGTAAAAAACGATATCAATTTATTGACAACTGATTAAAATGTATATTTTGGGATTGATTGCCTTATTGCTAAAATGTAAATCAAGAAGAATATTATCTTTAAAACCGATACCTAATCTTTTTTTTCAATCACAAATTCATTGATTCCACTGATAACATTTTAACAACAACAGCATCAGTTAATCTTTTTAATCATTTCACCTCAAGCAAGGCGATAAAGACTCAGTGATCGACACGCAGTTTTCTTTTTAGTCGCTTTATTTCACGAGATGCTATAGTCGTAACATTTTCTTCCAGGAGGAACGCTGAGAGAAAAGGGTTGGTAGAGATGGCAAATATCAGCCGGTTGGTCAAAATCTCATCACCACGTGCTGGCTAGTGTCGATAATCTGAGTGCTGTGAATCACCTTGACCCTTGCTACTCTTTCAACCGTCTTACTGATTATGCGCCTGTTTAATCATATATAAAAACTTAAGCATCAAAATTTCACGCTTGCGGGCTTCATACCCTATCACTCATTTCGTATCGTAAAAGTTGTTACCAGTGCTCTAACCTTTCGGACCCGCCTACTCATTTTGTAGTAGTCACACCTGTGCAGTTTTTAAATATAATTTATTGATTTAATATAAAAAAGGATGAACATGACTTCCCTTAATGAGACTTGAGTGTTTTGATTTTGCAAACGTCTGATGCTTGTGGTTTAATTAGTTATTGATAGCAGCAGAAAATTCATTAAATGCTAATCCGTCAATCGTGATCTTGTTTTGTTTTTATTCAGTTTCATAGCTGACAAGGTTTGCACACATGTGTACGCCAATCTTGAACGACTGACAGAATTCAGAAGGGTGCCTTCCGAAGAAAAACAAATTCACAATGTGAGATACTGAGAATATACGGCACCTGAAGAGTTACTTATTTAACTTTTAAATTAAAGTCAAGACAAAAAAAAAAGAGAAGAGTTTTGAATCCCTTTCAAGCATATTACGTTTCAGTCAAGGTAAGCTGTACTTTTCTGCAAAGCCATTGATCACAAAAGAGAAAAGAGATTTTAAATCGAATTGGTTTTCTGTCGTGACTTGTTCAGAAAATTTAAAACCTGATTAGTTTTCATGGTTTTTAATTACATTCTGAAGAACCGGAAAATGTGAATGATAACAATAATAATTTTTTCAATTTTTTCCTCTTTATTAAACCATCGTCGTCATTGCGATTAGCCTTTAATTTTTCCGACATTTTGTTTTTTTCTTTTTTTAATTTTCCCTCTCTGACTTTTTTTTGCTTTTTTCACCTAAGTACAGTCGCTTCGTCTCTGAGCACAATACTTATTCGCCCGATTCTTAAAATCCTAACTTGCTGCCTCATCTTTCGCGTATGTCGGTTCATTTTCAGCTCCCATCGTTTTCATTACTTCGTTTTCTATCTTTAATCATTGTATAGTCACGGAGGAGTAATGGATAGCGGCTCGGAGTGAGGAAATCGGAGAGCTGAGTTCGAATCCAGTTGAATCCAGTATATTCATTTACGTACTAATATTCTTGGGAAAATTATGAATCCTCTTCTCCTCCTAACTATGGATAAATAGCAGGACAGACCGGATTCTATAGCCTTATATTGTAACTGGTCTTGGTCTACCGCAGAAAGAAATGGCAAACCACTGCTGGGGAAAAAAAAAATCTGCCTCGTCAGTCATGTATCTAAAGATACATAAGCGTGGCACATAACTGACTGAGTTTCCTTTTTCTCATTCCCCTTCTCCCATTTCCATTATTCCTGCATCTTTTCTCTTTTTATTCTCCTACCCTTTCCTTTTCCCTCTCCCCCTCTTCTCTTTTTCACTCCACATCTCTTTATTTTCCCTTTCTTTTCCTCTACCCAGTCTCTTTTCCCTTTTCTGTGCTTTCTCTCGTTTTCATTCCCAATTCTACTCCTTTCCTTTTCACCTCCCCTTCTCCTCTATTTTCTCTCTTTTACCCACTTTTTCCTTCCCCTCCTTCTCCGGTTTCTCTTTCACTTTTCTCTTCTTTCTCAAATTCACCCCCCTTTATTTTCACTTCCTTCCTCCTACTGCTCTCTTTCTCTCTCCTATTTTTCATTTGCTCTTTTTAATCAATCCACCCTCCTAACTTCTTCCCCACCTCAAATTTCCTTAACAGTGACCCCAACCGAGTTCCATTCGTGAATGGATCATCTAATTAGTGTCTCTACAATCGGCCTTCTTTATTCGCGTCAGATTGGTTACAAACCCCACGCAGATAACGAAAAAAATGCAAATTCTGAAATCCCTTATACAATGGCATGACAAAAGTCACAGGATAGCAATATGTAAAGGTAATTAAAAGACAATTTGCCTTGGATGGCAACTGGTCTAGCGCAGAAAGAAATGGCAACCTACTGCGGGAAAAATCTCGTCAGTCATGTATCGAAAGATACATGGTCGCCTAAGCGTGTATCACACATGACACATAACTGTGAAGAATTCACTTACGCGCAAATATCCTTGGGAAAGATATGAATCCACCTATGGATTAAATAGTAAGACTAGTATCACTATAATCTTTAAAAATATTTTTCGGTTTTAAAATAATCTGGAAAGGGTTGATAAGCCGTAAAACAAATCAATCAATCAAAAATCGAACGTCACATGTGTTCTGGAAATACTTTCGAATATTGTTGATCTGCGGATTAAAAATACGCGGTTGGCTGATTTACTATAAAATAATCTCAAGTCCCATTCAAAAAGAAAATGACCATTGATAAAAATCTGAACAAGAAGGAAAAAATAAATTTAAAACGAGAGACAGATAATAAATTGGTAATAATCTGTGATATTTACTAACCGAGAAAAGAGAAAAGAATGGATTCTTTTATGTCCAGCCTTGTTGGCATATTCGAAAATTATCATCGAGCTATTTACATGCTGTTTTAAAGAAGAAAGAAATATTTGATTTACGTGATAAGCCAACTATGCTAATTCAATGAATTAGACCAGGTATCAAATTGAGATAGCCTCTTCGCACTTTGCCCTTTTTTATGATAAGAAGTTCGCAAATCTTCTGTCCTTCCATCTACCCACTATAGACAGAAATAATTTGTATTTTCCCTTTCGAATTAATCCCAGGTATTTTTCAGATAATTTGCCAGATCGTTTTATCGAAGGTTTTAACGATTCATTCACCAAATAACTCGCCCCTACCCAAGTTTTGTTGGCAAAATCCTACGCATCTGTGTCGAAAAAAATATATAGGAAGGCTTATGCTTTTTCAATCACCATCCGGTTGGGAACAAAATTTTTCGTCATCAATATGCATATCAAAACTAAATTATGCGTAAAACTGTCAACAGAAAATTCTGTACGTGTGTGTTTCTCTAAAACGGTTTCGAGGATGATATTAATTTTTTTTTTGCTTTTACAGAGCCACTCGAGGTAGAGGGTTTCGGAGTAAGAGCTACAATTTATGCGTATATGTGGGGAAGGTAACGGTTAACCCTAAACTTGAAATAGGTTAAAATTGTAAGAATCCGGAAAGCATCCTCTTGGGAGTCGTTGCTGTTCGTGAGAAGAAGCCTTTCAAGTAGAACTTACACTTCACCAATGGAATAAGAAAGAAATGATAGTGAATCGCTGCAATGTGCTTGGCATGACGGGCCTTAGATGTGAAGGTTAGAACTGGTAAAACTAAGGAATGTAGATTGTCTGAACAATTTCCATGGAGTAGCGATAGAACAGTAATAAGCCTGCGACTTTTCGTTTGTGAGAAAGGGGCTGTAGGGTGGAATATAATTTGTCAGCTAGAAGGACGCGGAGACGCTTTTGGACTGGAAAGTGAAGACTGGGTAGGTCTTGAATATATATGGCAACATTACTCAATTTTAGGCCTGATCTGGCCCTTGTCAAGGTAGAGGATAACAGAGAGGTGCATAGAACTGATCATTTTTCAAACGTCTTTACGGATGGCTCGTATATACGAGCTTCACTTAAAATCCAGTTTAAGTTTAAGTCCCAATAGTCGCTCAAGACACAGGACCTCCCAAGACGTAACTAGTTTTGTCTAAGAGGCATTGAATGTAACCAGCTAGTTCCCCACCCCGGTCTCCTTACATGTTAGATCTCGGTCAGAGGAGAGATCAAAACTTGCCGTAAAGAAGCAAACCTATCTATTTCATTAAATGCGTAACAATTTATTGAATCGAATTATAAAGGTTATAGTAATTTACCCACGTACGCATGAACTCTCCCAGCTATAAATAGGAGCAAGTACTGCCTTTTGGAGAGGGGAGTTTCCAGCAGTCAGCTCTGACAGTCGGACCGAACATTCTTGCTGTAACACTCTCGTTTGTATATGTTTGTATTACTGTTTCTGTTAATATATTTGTTTAACTCAGTTCCTCTCTTTGTGTCTTTATTTCTGGTCCTAACAAGGCCACAACAATAAACAAATACCATTTCATTGTTATTTATTCTATAATAGAGATATATTTGATACCATATTCTTCCCAAAGGGTTCTCTAACTGAGTCGGGTAGGACGAATGGATATCCTCGAAAGCAAATAGTTTGGAAACCTCTGAAATAGACAAGAACTTTTCAGCAGACAATGAGTGAAACTTTTTTTTTTTTTTTTTTTGGTGGCTTCGAGAACGTTTCATGTTTTTCTTCTATTTGCCGTGTCTCTTCGGGACGTAGGCGATCATGACTCTCCACAACTTTCTATTCTTTGTAGCTCTTAGTAAGGTTTGTCTTTTCACCATTCCTACAAATCCCTGTTTAACCATCAATTTACACAAAAATGTTTCTCTCCAGCTTTCGTTTGGTCCCCCGAGTGTCAAATTCTCCAAGCCGTCTTTCCTCATAAAGGATCCTAAAAAATCTAACCGTCTCTTTATGATTGTAAGTTTCAAAATATTATCATCATTAAATATTTATTTCTAAGTATTTTTCTATTTATATTTTACACCTTTAAATATATTTTATAAATAAAGCTTTTTATATTTAAAAAAAATACTATCATATTTATATATACATATATCATACTAGACTATCAGAGATCCGTTGGATCACTGACGGTTCAGGTTAAAAAAACATTGAATTTGATTTCAACATTCCATTGAAATGAAAGTTAATTTTATTATGATTCAGTTAAATATTTCAATTCGTTCGTGTCATCATTGATTTGGTTTACAAGTCATGTTTAACGTTTTACTTGTTTACATCATTTAATGGGAACAGAATTTCCGTTATAAACTTGAACTTTAAATCAGATTAACTTAAAAATACTTTTTAATATGCCAAAAAATATTTTAAAATCATATTCACTAGAAAATATTTTTAATATAACTTTTCTATCTTCGACTCCGGCTTCATTTGTAAATCCTGGGACGTTGAAAAAGAGTCAAAAATTGCAACGACCAATAAAAAAAACATCAACAAACATCTTCGTACGCAACCAACGAATAACTATCTCCGCTACTTTTAAAAGCCAGAACTTTGACATTGAGTTTACATCAATGAAATACTCCAAATTACTACACGGCAGGCATACCCTTCTATATATAAACAAGAGAATGACGTCAGGGGATAGTGACAATGGCAGTTACGATGTAGAGCCCAGAAAAGAAGGACGCCCCTAGCCCACAGCGGTAAGCGTTACAAAAAAAAAAAAATAAATAAATAAATGGCCTCGCCGGGTTCATAGAGAAACCGCCGAAACTCCAGTTTTTTTTTTGCGAAATGTTACAAGTAATGTTCCCACTTTTTCACACACCGTTAGTTGTTGCATATATGTGTTATAATTTAACTGCGTGGGGCACAGGTATATATCTAATTTTGTGTATTACCAAGCATTATAAAACTCACTGAGAACGAGACATGTTTGTCATTCTTTTTCCTTTCAGCTATTCCGTTCTGTTCAAGAAGTACAGTGTTATTATATCAGGGATATAATAATGCCCATAATGGGGGAAATTAAAATGGGAGAGTAAATCTTTCTTTCATAGCAACCTCCCATTATACCTCCATTTGAAGTATTAACGCCACACAACATAAATTTTCTTGTTCTTTACTAGATATTTAATAGTCGTAAATTGGTGCCCAAGTAATGGTTTAAGTTTGTTGGTGTAATTTTTGTTATTTTTATGAAACGTTGATACAACTAATCTTCCGGAAGGCAACTACTTCTTTTCGTTTCCACTCAAAATCCTGTCACAGAAAAAAAAAAAAAAATATCGTCTTCATGAAATAAACCGAAATCGCCAAGATTAAGATCCCTTTCATAAATCCAAACATTTTATCCATAAAGAGAAAGTGATCGTTAAAATAACGAGGGGTGTGCGGGTGGTTCACAACTCGGAATAAGAAACCGGAGAGTCAAGTTTCAATATCGGTCGGATTCGTTACATTCATTTACACGCAAATGCCCTCTGGGCGATCATGAATCGAAAGGCGACATGGCCGCCCACGTGTGCTAAATCCGCCCTCATTAGGCCAGCGAGGCAGGTAGTGGCAAATTCTCCTCCATGAATCTGTGGAAGGCCGACGTCCAACAAAGGACATTGACAGGCTGAGAAGAAGTGAAATAACCAGATAATACCCGAAAGTATTAAATATTTGTTTCGTAAATTTTGTCGCGTGGAAATTGTGAGTTCAATCCCTAGGTCGGGTAGTTTCAGAATCAGTGGACTAATTTCTGTCTGAATTTCTGGGATGAGAAATTATCATTATTTACATTCGGACTGTCATCCTCATCTTTGTTGTTATTTACAACGTTTCGGCCGTTGTACCCTCCGGCAGTCATCAGGTGTTTATCCATCCGAGCAACATGCAGGAGTAACTGAGAATTACCAAAAGAAAACAAAATGAGATACCCATATTCATGAACAGCAGAGCAATCTACATTAAATAAAATGTCCGGATGGTTACCTGAATCGACAGACACCTGAAGAAAGCCGAATAGAGCAATTGCCGAAACGTGCTGATAATAAGAACAAAGATGACATTAGTCAGACTGTAAATAATGTTAGTGAAACAAGACAACAATATAGTTTTACCGTTGAGTAAACTTGAGATTTGATAAGATAAAAAAAACAAATAGAAAAAAGTTTATCAATCTAGCATGTTTCACTTTTATTAAAGCTTCATCAGAGAATGAGATATGTAGAAAAAGAAAGAATGAAATTCTGGTATTTTTATTTTTGTGTTTGATTTTCATTAGTTAAACATGTTTAACGTGCATTTGTCTATTTAAATTGACGTTAGTATAATTTGTGGCGTTCCCAATTAATGGTGAGACGACGCGTCCATTCGAAGTTAAGAAATTAATGGATTTTAAGCTTTCCTGAAAAACCGTAAATATGGGTGTTTGTATGTGCATAAAAATTCAATAAAGGTTGACTATGAAATATATTTCGATGCGTGTTCAAAGCTGGTAATATTGTTATTAATAGACTGTCGAAGTAATTTCCTCATGAAGAATTGTTCTTTTATTTTAAATTTAAAAAAATATACACTTAAATACATATAGCAATATGTACGTTCTTCTTTAGGTAGGCATGTAATCCTTTAATTTATCGCAACTTTGGATGGGCGAATCGTCTTTCCTTGAATTTGGAACGCTACAAATTATACTAATTTTGGTTTAAAGAGTCGAATGCGTATTAAACGTAATTGACCAATAAAAATCAAATAACACAATAAAAATGGCAGAATTTCTTTTTTCTTTTTCTTCATATGTCACTTTTTGTTAAAGTTTTAACAAAAGTTTGATTCGGTTGAACTGATTTTATTTAGTAGCATATCAACACCACTATATGTTATTAAATGTCAGAATTTAAATATATTGAACACAATTTTGTGGCTTCAACTATAGATATAAAGTATTGTTAGTTATTGTGCTGTAAAATGTATTGTTAATTCTACTATAAAATATATTAGTAGTCATTCTACTATAAAATATGTACTGTTGAAATTTTACTATACTATTGATCATTCTACTATAAAATATGTACCGTTGGTCATTTTTTTCATATAAAAATGTATTGTTGGTCATTGTGCTATAAAAGGTATTACTGGCCATTCTACTATAAATATGTACTGGTGGTCATTTTTTTTGTATAAAAATGTATCGTTGGTCATTGTACTATAAAATGTATTACTGGTTATTCTACTATAAAATATGTAGCGTTGATCGTTTTACCATAAATATGTACTGCTGGTCATTTTTTTCATTTGAAAATGTATTCTTGGTCAAAAGTGCTATAAAAGATTTGCTGTTGCTCGTTTTTTACATATAAGAATGTATTGCTGGTATTTTTACTTTAAAAATGTATTTTATACTTTCATAGTATTTGTGTTTTTGTTTTGTGACGGGAGGGGTTCACTATTTGCACATAGCTGGAATCCTAACGGATGTTACTAACCTGTGAGAGTGCTCCTTGGAACAACAGCAGTTAAGAGGTGATTTCATGCACGTCAAAACATTAAATCTTCCGATCAGAGGTCTTGCTGCCTGATGTAGTTTATCGTTGTACCCTGAACTACTTTAATAAAGATTAAATATGTTAAATTGATAAACTTTTCCTATTTGTCCTTTAACTTATCATTCTGTCGGATTCCGACTCATATTAGATTTATATTTGATCCGAACTCATCAGAATAATATGAAAGTTTAACCTTTCTTTGAACTCAGATAACCAACTATTTTAATCAGTTGTATAATTACATCCTTTACATTAATACATCATGGCTTTCATTTCCCTGCTAGAATTCTAAATTTATTCTGATTTTTTTTTTAATTTTCAAATCTGTAATGATTTAGTCATGATTCTAATTAATATTTTTAAAATTACTTTTTATTGTTTCTTTTGTCTGGGAGGGTCATAAGAAATGTTTACCTCTACACCAAGTAGCAAAAGTAGCTTTTGCAGGTAAGCCGTCAAATGTAATTAACTTTCAGAGAATTTTGTTTTTCTAGAATTTTTCTTATAACTATGAAGCGTTAAAACAAATTTTCATAAAGTCAAATAA
Organism: Acanthosepion lycidas; assembly: GCA_963932145.1. Taxonomy (NCBI): domain Eukaryota; kingdom Metazoa; phylum Mollusca; class Cephalopoda; order Sepiida; family Sepiidae; genus Acanthosepion; species Acanthosepion lycidas. Next base: position 40,850,202 of record OZ010597.1, on the reverse strand, counting down.
ATATTGAAATTGTTCTTTTCTAATTTATTTATACTCTAATTTGCCTACTTCAACATTATTTCTCACCTTTTTATTTATACGTTAAACTCTAGCTTCTGATTAAAATATTCCCTTGCAGAAGGCATGAACCTGCACAAATACATGCATCGAAATCATTGATATTTTTTTTGTTTTTACTGCTTAACAACATTTTGTGAGAAATTTAAAGCCGAAATATATTTGTTTTATATTTTTCGATTAAATATTGCATTAACAATTTTTTGTGAATAAAAATTACTATTTAACCCACAGCTGGGTGAAGATGGATTTATACATTTCTCAGGCACATTTGCGCGTAAGTGAATGTAACGAACCCGACTGGAATTCGAACTCGGCTCTCCGATTTCGTATTCTGAGTCACTATATAATCCTACACGTACATCGTAGCCATTAATGGAAATGGCATTGAGCCAAAAAATATTGAGGAAGATATCTTTGATGTATCTCTTTCTGATTCTAACTACGAATATTCTTTTATATTTGTATTCTCAGCATCATTCTGTAGAATCCCATCTTTGTTGCATCAAGTTTCTTCTCTGCGAAGGAAATGTCTGCTAATCGCCGCCATATAGAAGGGGTGACATTGTATAGCAGTTCAGCACTTTTTTCTTTGTGTCTAAGGAAATGTTCTTCTTTCTTAATACTTTGTTTAGCTTTGAAAAGATATCTTTTGTTAAACTATTACATTTTCGAATTTCCTTATCACATTTCCCGTCATCTCCTATAACACTTCGCAGGTTGTTAAATGTCTGCTTCAGCGATTTAATCATCTTGAGTTACCCACTTGATATAAACCATAAATTATATCTTCTTACAATTTATGATTAGTCCTTTCTTCTGGTTTTCTATATTATTTTGTCACGGAATTCTTTCAGTTTTATTTTTCTGCCATCAACACGGTATCATCTTCGCAACTTATACTGTTAAGATTGAACCTACCAATAATAAATCCTGACAGTAGTTCTAGTTATCTGAGGATCGCCTCACTGTTATAGGTTGAATTAATCCGGTGAGAAAACGTTTCCTTTTTTTTTGGAGGGGCGCATATTTATTTTTTTATTTCTTAATTTTAATCGGTATCACCTCATGCAAGACAGTAAAGCCACTAAGACACAAGGAGTTACAGAGTGTGGAAGAATTAGAAACAGAAACATTAATAATGAGCAGGAAGAGGAAAGAGTAATCAGGAGGAGCGTAGATAGCGATTGACACGACATTTAAATTTTTAAAGGTTAAAGTTGGCTGGAAAGCATGGAGCCGGAAGAGAGTTCCACAAGCGAGAAGTGCAAGAAAAGAAACTGTTAGTATAGAATTTATGGCTACATCTAGCCAGCTCAAATGTAAATTAATGAGATAAAGTCTAGGTATTAGAGCGAAGAGGTCACCCGGACAATTACTATGGAAGTATTTATAAAAGTATTTATAAAAGGCACAGGGAGGCAATCTTACGGTGGTTGGAAAGTGAATGAAGCCGAGTTGCCAGATCAGGACCAATAATATTGCCGAGTCTTCTTTGGATTTTATCAAGGAGCTCAAGGTAAATATCAGGGGCACTGGACCATTTATGGCAGCAATATTCTAAGCAGGGACGATTTGTAGACTTACAGATTTATAAGATAGATTGTGGAGAGAAAAATTGTCTTTCGCGACATAATGAACCACTTTTTTTGGCAGCTGACCTAGCATCGATTTTCCACTTCATGTCAACCGAGAATGTTGGCCAGAGAAGGCGCAGCGAGTTACTTTCCTTGGAGGTTATTTATTATAATCATATCACCCCAAACAAGGCAAATAAAATGACTAACACAAAATGAGTCGTTGGGTGAGAGAAAAAAGCAAAACAAAGAGAAACATTAGGGAGAGAGAAGAATAGATAAGTAATAAAGACTGTAGATAGTAATTGGCATTGTTGTTAACTCTTTGAAGATCAAAGTTGACTGAAAAGCATCCAACCTGAAGAAAGTTCCACAGAGAAGTGCGAGAAAAGAAACTGTTAACATAGAACTTACGATTACATCTAGCCAATTCAACAGTGAATTGATGAGACCTTGCTGCCAATCTAGTACTGCGCTTCATAAAGACCCTGTACAAGATCGAAGTGTACATCCGAACAATTATCATGAAAGTATTTATAGAAAGAAAACGGGTAAGCTACGCTGCGGAGGTGGGAACAAGTCTGAAGCCGATATGCCAGGTTAGAAATAATAATATTGCTGATTCTTCTTTCGATTTTATCAAGAATCTTCAAATATATAGCAAGTGCACCAGACCGGATGCGGCAGCAAAATTCAAAGCCTAGACGAATAGCAGACTTATAAATATGCAAGATAAATTCTGAAGAGAATAACTTGTCTGGCACGCATAAAATGAACCAAATTTCTTAGTGGTAGACCTCGCAATGGATTCAATATAATATTTACACTTCATAACATCCGAGAATGTTAGACCGAGAAAGCGCGAGTTACTGACAGGTTAGCATCAGCCATGCTGATGGGAGGTAGGAAGGAGTTTTTCGGCTGATTACATGAGGGGTTTTGTTTTGAAGGCGTTAAAATTAATTATCCTGACCTTGCCTCAGTTAAACTGTAGGTCATTTTTTTAGATCATCTGCCAATTTCAACTTATTTGCTTAGCTTTTCATTTTCTCTCACTTCTACGCCATCGTTTGGTGGGGCAGTAGAATAGTCGATCTAAGAAGCCTTCCCGCTTCTTTTTTTTTTTTTTTTTTTTTTGATAACTAGATTCGTTTGAATCTGTAAATGTCATGTTTTTATCTTGTAAAACAAATTCTTATTTTGTCTGCTTAAATTTTGATCAGTGGCCAACGGCTTCATCCTTGTGATGAGGGCGGATTAGATACTGTATATTGGTCACAAAAAGATCCCGGAACCCACCAACTTCACTTCTCCACCTCCAATAAAAATCACGGATTTAAAGAATTTGCGTGATGCGTAATGGGGTAGAAATCGGATAGCAGAGTTCGAATTCCAGTCGAGCTCATTTTATCCACTTTAGAAAAGGTATGAATCCGTCTCTGCTCCCTCCAGATATAGGTTAAACAACATGGAATGATCTCTAACCGTGGTTGGCAGCCAGTCCAAGAGAAGGAAGAATGAATACAAAAGCGTAAGTTAATGATGGCAATGCGCCGGCGCGCAAAAAAAAAAAATGATTTTTTTTTACAATCTCCAGCAGATCTTACTCTTAATCCGCTAAAAATTTACATTTTCGCATTCATCCTAATCCAATACATGCATTTTTATATTATCGGATTAACGGTTTCTTCAATCCATACACGCTGTGTTTTTATGTCTTGTCTATCTTGATCTTTAAAGAAATTGACTATTAACTCACTAAGTGTTTGCACGAGTAGGAATTGGTGGTTTATATTAGAAATTAAGTGACAGGACGTCCCTTTAGTATTCCTACATTATTCTTAGCATTCTATATGTTTTCAGAAATTTTGCTTTTTCGAAATTTAATAAAAATGAACACGCTACCGCCACTGTCTAAATGAGTGGATTTCTCTGTATCCTTGGAAACAAAAAATTATGAATTGTATGTGCGTTTAAATCTCAGTAAATTTAAAAATAAGTTATTCCAAAATTCGCTTGAAGATGAAACAGAACTAATGCTTTTAATTTAATTATATGATTAAATTTGAAGTTTTTAGCTTCGGTTTTTGAAACATGGTGATTCCTGTGTAGCGAAGGAACCATATTTTTAAATCAGTTAATTCATAATATTTATGCTCTGTAAATTTACACTGAGTACTGTTTTTGTAAAAATAAAAATATTAATAAGAACACCGGATTATATATCTTATTGTTCTTCCTTTTTACTATATTTTCTTTATTATCTAATTCACAGTATCATTTTTTTTATTTCCTCAAAAATCGACATTTCCTCTTTTGTTAGTGATTTCTTGGTTTTTATATAATTGTATTTTGTTATGGTGATGTTTAGGGCCACAATTAAAATAAATTCTTTCGTAAGTTTTCCTCTACGCAGTCATGTCTATACTAAATTATTTTCCACTACTTCGATTTGTCTCTGGATGTATTCATATGATAGTTTTTCCTTACCCTTCTTGAATTCTTGTGTGTCATCGATTTCAGTTCATTCTTCTTGCTTCAAATGTGGGTCCTGTTATTAAACTTCCGCTGCTTTGTTCACTCTTCGGATCCCTTTACACGCAGTCCTCAGTGGTAACCAGTTTTCTCCGTCTCATTTAAAAAAAAAAAAAATCATTTTAGCCTATAGACAACCTCTTCGAGAGTAGCAATTTATGCATCGTCATCAGTTATCTTGTTTGGTCGTTGTTATGGGGTCCTCCCCTTTTTCATATAAGTGGACTCGACCAGAGTGTTACTTGGACTGCTACCGTTAAATACCCAGAGTAGAGAGAGAGAGAGAGAAATAAATAAATAAATAAATAAATAAAGATTGTGTGAGGTAACCGCTTGTAGAAGTCACAGTTACAAGCACGTTGACTCTAAGGAAGTCCTACTTCGAGACTATATATATATATATATATATATATATATATTATTATTGCTACTAACCGTGTTCCTGGATTTACTAACAGTATTACCCATTGTATTATTGCGTAAATACATTTAATTTCTTATATTTAATTTTTGCGTTTGTCATTCATTGGAGACCGAATTTCATCTCGGAATCCACAACAGTCGTCCATATTCCTGAGCTCTTCCCTCGTCCAGTTCAAGAATTAAGGCGCAGGTATTTATTCCTTCAGGTTTTCTTTCTTGTCGTAGAGTTTTATACACTTTTTTTTTCTTCTCATAACTTCATTTTGAGATGATATTAAGAATCGAGTCTTCGTTGCAACATGCCTCTTCTTATCTTTGAGGAAATTGTCCAGCAATCGCTGCCATATTGGATGATTGATATTACACAGCAGTTCAGCGTTCTTTTTTTTTGTTTCTAACGAAACTTTCCCCGTTTCTTAATGCTTTGTTTATTCTTCGAAAGATATATTTTGTTGTTCCATTGTGGCTTTTGATTGTAGTGTCACATTTTCCATCGTCTGTTATAACACTTCCGATATAGATAAATTTCTATACTTTTATGATTAAATAATTTTGAGCTTCTCCTCTTGCTAATAACCAGATATCCTTGTTACATTTGCTTTCTTCTAGCTTGTCTCGAAATTCTTATAGTTTTGTTTCTGTTGGCCATATACATGGCGTTCTCTACGTACGTTGTGTCCACCAATAATAAATCTTTGTAGGAAATCTAGTCCACTTAGCCTTATTGTGTAGGTTGAAGAAATCCAGTAAGTAGATACATTTCTCTTTTATAGTATCCCCTGTGTAGCCATATTAACATCCGATTTATTTGTCATTCCTTCAATTAGTTTTTTTAATTGCTTTCTGAAATGCTCATATAATTTTTTTTTTGTTTTTTTTTACCGCATATTATTATGCAACTGATGGCTTACACCGGAGGTTAAGGATCAACAAGTCTCCTTAAAATTTCATCATGGTTATTTTAATACTTTCACTGCTACTCATTTACCCTGTGCTACCCCAATCCGGCCAGCCATTTTTAAAGAAAATGCCAAATTTCAACCTACATATTTTATTATTCAGAAAACTGGCACCAGTGTGTTTTACAGCATTCCATTTTCATGGACATACCTGGGAATGACTTACCAGATCAGTAATGGGTATACACACGATATCTTTTGAAGCATTGTCCTTTGTGATTTTACGATAGATGGCGCAACGGGACACTCATACCTGCGGTATGCAAAAAACGTAGGTTTCCGTACTTAGCCAGCTGGAGCAAGATAAGAAAAACGAAGATCTCCGTAGTTAGCAGCCGAAGTGTTAATTAAAAACACCTGATTTTTTTTATTAGCGGAAACAAACTTATGACGATCATTATTTAATGAAACATATTTAAATCCCCCCAAAATAAAAAGCAAGTATGTGTGATTGTCAGCAAGAGAAGTAGCTAAAAGTGTGAACTTCCAAAATGCTGAGATAATCAACTGGATATAAAAAGTTAAACTACCTGGGTAGAGACGGCGTAAAATGCGACACAGAAACTGGAAGGCACATCGGAATAATGAAAGAGGTCTTCCAGAAAATAAACATAGTATCGAGTCATGAGAAATATTCGACAGAAACAAAGAAAAGTGTGTTGAACCGCAATGTCATTTCTATTTTCTTATATGGCATTTAATGCAGGAAATTTTCCTTACAGATGAAGAAGTGACTCGAAGCGAAATACATAGGGTTCTACAGACGAATGCCATGGCCAAAACTCATGAGCAACGAAGGAGTTCTAGAGAAAAGGAAAAATAGAAAGACAACATATTTAAAATCAGAAAGAGTTGAAATTTATGGGATACATTATGAGAAAGAACGGTTTGGAAAATTTAATACTCAGAGGACGTACTGAATGAATATGAGTGAAACAAGGAACTAACTAACGTAATGAATTTATGTGAATGGATGTCAGAGACAAGGATGAACGGTAAAGATGAAATGTTTCTTCGGACTACAAAATACAGAAAGTTGTGGTGAGCCATGATAGCCAACAGTGTGAAAGGCTATGGTACATAAATGATGCTGATTTAAAAAAAAAAAAACAGTTTTCAGATATGAATAATATAAGACTTGTTGATATTAGGCTGTTACTTTATTCGTACTATTTATATTGTCTCCATCTTTATTGTCATAAACACGATATTTCGACCGTTGTAGGGCTCGGCCTTCTTCACATGATATTCGTTGGAATTTTAAGCTGAAAACTTTAATTTTTTCTACGGAGATAGATTGGAGTATACAACGGCCGAAATGTCTTTAATATGACAATCAAGATGAGGACAACAGATCGAACAATGCAAATAGTGTAAATAGTTACAATACCTCATCTCAGAAATACAGACAGATACTGTTAACTGGGAGACATTTTAATCGTTATTTTCTGAATGAATTCAAGATTAACCGAAAATCATGAAAACAAGAATGTAAAAAATTCTTTCTTTCGTGTCATGTATTAGAAACAATGCCATTACTGGATTAGCTCTTGATTTTAAAAATCTCAAATTCCTGCTTGCTCCATACATTTAATCAAACTAATCTCTCTCCTGTAGATGATGCATCGTAATTTTTTTTTGAAAATCCCTTAGTAATTTTCAGCGTTCTTTTTATTATTGAATATTTTTAGATTCTCCGTCAGACCATCTTGACTTTATAATTGTTTAAAACCAACTTTTTTTGTCAGTCAATAGTGTTAATTAGAGTTTCGAAGAAAGCTTTCACCCGAACAAAAAAGGTGTTTTTAATAATGTCAGAACGAAAACGAGGCACAGTCAACGTTTGAATGACACTGATGTATGCGCATTATGTCAAAGTGACCGAGACACTTTATCTTAAGTGCTCTCTGCATGCCCACAATCACTGTAAATGTACACGTGGTGACATAACAAAGTGCTGGAAGGGATCATGGACTTAGTCGGTAGACAGTGTGAAGCAGCCAACAAAAAGCCTGTTCCGGCCAGAGAAATTAAGATTAATTTTCAGAAGGAAGGTGAACGCCCTATCCAAAAGATCCAAATAACTCCCAACATGACACTCCTGAGCGGAGCCCGTGATTGGATGGTGTTTATCTTAGAACACCTCTACAATTTCTGGTATACATCATTCACGCCCTGACATTGTAGCATGGTATCATTCAAAGAAGTGTGTCCTCCTAGTAGAATTAATGGTTCCATTAGATGAGAACAGGAAGGAGGCGAAAGAGCGAAAGAAAACCACTGCAATCAGTCTGCGTAGAAAAGGGATGGACATGTCATATGTTACCTATTGAGGTCGGGTACCGTGGACTCCTTGGACGGTCAATCGTTTCCTTCCTTTTTGAAGGTGGACATCACTTGGCCGGAACCTAAAGCGTGCTTCACATCGTCTCCAGACCACAGCTCGACGGGCATCGATTTGTATCTGGTCAAGATCCAAAATAAATAAAGTTAAATAAAACCATTGCTCACAACACAATCCATTCTACGTCGTTAATAACGGTCGCTACGAGCGCGTTGTGTATTTCAACACAAGGATGAACATTTTCAGTTACAGCTGTAAAAAAAAAAAAAAAAAAAAAAAAAAAAAACCTGCAAGAGACTGACACATATACGAAAACAATAACCTGTCCCGTGACAAAATCTGATGGTGGCGCCAGGGGTGGCAATACCGCCTTAGCCACCGAAACTGTGTTGGAGGCTGACGAGGGCAGGGTATCTTACGTGCTTTCAGACGTTGTATGTAGAGAATTGTATGTAAAGAAAAAGAGTCGGGTAAAGCAATGCAGGAGGTCAAGTAGCTGTGTAAACATGACCTATCGATTAATCGATCGATCATCTAAATGTTATATATATTATATAAGCATGTGCCATTTGGCAGTGGTCAGAAAGATTTCTAATTCATTCTTACTGACCGTTATAAAAGTATGACCTGGAGCACGACTTAAGCGTTGTTTGAATTTATTTATTTGTCTATTGTCACTGAAATTTCTCTATATAATATAATATAATATAATATAATATATTCACTAACCAGTGAAACAGAACAAAGCGACGAGGTTCAAATCGTTATTCCGAGATCCATAATGAGCGACCGCAGACAAGAGCCGGGTGCTCCTCGATTCTTTTCGACTGACGATCGCTGCCAGAAACTCGGGGTTAACGATTTGTATAGACTTTTAATGCCATTTCGTTGGTTCGTGTTACTGCACTGTCTTGGTCTATTTGCTAAAGGCATTGAGCAATTTGGATTATTGTCTAGATAGGTGCCTCTCTTTTCTATGCATTTCCCCCTTTTTATTGTCGTTTTTCTATTGTACTTTCATCTTTTTCGTTTTGCTTTTAGTAAATTTTCTCCCAGTACAATATCCAGTAGCCACTCAAGGCAGAGGTTTACTGATAATAACAATAAATTCATTTAGTTTTTACCTTGAAAAAGTCCACATTGGACGAAACGCATCGGCTAATAATACAGTTTTCCTATTGTCTTTTACTGCGATATATATTGTCTTTTTCTACAGGTCAACTCTGAGAAAATTTTCACACACACACATATATATTATGAAATAGACTATAATGTATAAACAATAAATATATTAAAATTATTGTCGGACTTCGTCCATTTCATAATATACGACGCCATTTGTTTACATTAAGATACGCTTCGAACAGATATGAGCGTTCGAGACAAATCATGGGAAATTTGCAGTTTAAAAGCAGTAATTCAACCTTACTAAACAAACGCTTCCTCTGCAGCTAAATTATATAGCACGCCTGACTATAATAATAAATAACAAACTCTATTTCCCTTAGAGGACGAAACGCGTCGGCTAAGATAAGTTTTACTTTTCTCTTTATTCATGTATATGGTGGCAATAAAGTCATTATAAAGTTACTTACAATAACAATTAAGACAAAGCATTTAATCAAAAGTCCAGAAGATTTTTTATTAAAATGGTTCCAGTTAATACCAATAAAATGCAATCACTAAACAATAGTGAATTAATTACCGACACTGTTTGAACTGCAAGCCATCTGCTTCTATGCTTTGCTTTTTTTATATAACTAACTCTATAGTGACTTTATTTACACCCTTTATATATATATATATATATATATATATATATATATATATATATATAAGCAAATATATGGATATAGATCCGACAGTATGAAGAAAACTATACGGAAAAAACAAACAAAAATCCTAATATGCAATTATGCTGTTTTAATATTAATATAATGTCAACGTCGGACGTTTCGGTCTAGTAGACCATCTTCAGGACATATTCATAAAATATAATTAACATTAAACTATATTTTCATTACTAGACCGAAACGTCCGACGTTGACATTATATTAACATTAAAACAGCATAATTGCATATTAAGATTTTTGTTTGTTTTTTCCGTATATATATATATATATATATATATATATATATATATATTGGTTATCCAGTATACTAGCACCATAATTGCATGTATGCTACCGTTTTCCGTTCATGGACCTTGCAAAGTTGAAATAAGAAACACGAATGGTGCCAAATGGGTTCTGCACTTGTTTAAGATCAGATGACACTAACTCAACACCGCTTCAACTTTCTCCATCGCAGCTACATAATTCAAACAGAGACCAGGAAGAGAAACCGACCATATTTTCAATGTCATTAGAAACAACGCTAAGAATTCTGACCTGCTATATATGGCAATGAATGCTGGACAATTTCCTCATGCTTTTTAGAAAGTAAGCAAAGTATTAAGAGATAGGAAAATTACATTAGAGACAAAATAGCAGGGATCTGAACTTCCAGGTATTATATAACTTCTTATATTGTAGTGAATGCTCGACAATCTCCTCTTTTCTTTCAGAAACTAATGAAATATGAAGAGATAGGAAAATGTTAGAAGCTAAGAAAACAGTGCTGGACTTCTATATAATACCTAATCTCTTATATGGCAATTAATGTTAGCCAATCGTGCCGTGAAAAAAAGTAAGCAAAATGTTCAGAGATAAGAAAATATTGTTGGAAAAACGAAATGATTGCTGTAACATCTAATCTCCGATAAGAAAGAGACTTGAAACATTGGTTCACGTACGATCACCGAAGTTAAGCAAGGGCTAGCCTGGTCATTACATCGATTCGGAATACCAGTTGCTGTAAGTTTGGATGTGCAGGTGGCGTAAGGGATAATGGCTCAGAATTGTTAAGCAGAGAGTCGAGTTCCAATTCCAGTTGGGTTCGTTATATTCACTTACACGCAAATGCTATTGACAAAGGTATGAATCTACGTCTTCTCCTTTCAGCTGTGGCTTAATTAGTGAGACTTGTATCTCTAAAAAAAATATTATCAAAAAAAAAATAAATAAATAAATAAATAAAAATAAAAAAAAATAAAAATTATTTAGATTTCGGCCTTAAATAACCCATAGAGGTTGGTATGCCGCTAAACAAAAGCAAACGAACCAACCAATCGATATGACAGTGAATACTGGACGAACTAATAGATGAAAAAACTTGAAAAGACAAAGAGGTGCTTCTCCTGAGGAATGCTAAGAAGACCATGGACAGATGAGAAAACTTCAAGAGAAAGAGTAGCAAAAGGGAGAAAGGAATACATTCAATTGGAAAGCCAGCTAAAATACCAAAACGCACACACATGGATAGCGAAAGATGCCTTTCAGAAGAGAAGCAAAGCCATAGGAAAATGTTATAAAACAAAGAAAAAAAGTTTTGAATGGCTACGTAATATATCATTACCTATATGTCAGAGAATTTTAGTCAATCTTCTTACAGATGAAGAAGAGAGTTGCAAGCCACAGAAGAAAACAGATATCATGAACAGATGAGCAAAACATGTGGTCTAAGGAAAAAAAGGAACTAGAAATAACCTATACTTACAAAAAGAAAAGAGACAGTTCAAAGTTCTAGGACACATAATGAGGAAAGAAAGTTAAGAGAATTTAACGCTCTGAGGACACACTGAAAACAGGAGTCAACAGTGAGAAAGCTTCTGTCTATATTTTTGAGATGCGGTATTGTAACTATTTACATTGTTCGGGATGTTGACATCGTCTTTGTTGTAATATTCACAAAGACGGCCAGAGGGTACAACGGCCGAAACGTCGTGAATATGACAATAAAGATGAGGACAACAGTCCGAACAATGTAAATAATATAAATAGTGAGAGTTTACTTAACAAGTTTGTTCGCGGGAATAGCACAACTGGTAATGTTAAAGGTGGCACAAATGCCATTGGTAAAGGAATGAATCCATCTGTCCCTAGCTAGGGATGAAATAGCAAGATAGATTCGGTTCTAGACAGCCAGATTAGAAGGAAAGATCTGAATTCAAAACGGTGCAGAAAAGAGGTGTAGACCATTTTGTTATCATTACTTAGCATGTACACAAGACTGAAAAAAAAAACTGTGGAGAATCATTATCGCTTATATTCTGAAGGGACATGGTATTAAAAATAGTCTCAAAAGTTATTTATAGTAACAAAAGAGAGAAAGTTGGAAAGAGGTATAATCGCCCATGTACTGAAGGCAAATGGTGCATAAAAGAGGTGCAAATGGTGCCTTCCAAAAGCTAAGCAAAGTATTAAGAAACAAGAAACATTCGTTAGAAACAAAGAAAAGAGTGCTGAACTGTTATGTAATATCAATCCTCCTATATAGCAGGGAATCTCCTCACAAATGAAGAAGAGGCGTGAGGTAACAGGTGTTCTACAGAAGGATGATGAGAATACTATAGACTGAGCATTTAAACCACGAAGAAGTTTTAACGGAAAAGGAAATAAAAAATACACAAAATCAAAAAGAGAGAGGTGAAATATCCGGAAACCAAAATGAGAAAAGAAGGTTGACAGTCACAGGATATATTGAAGACATGAAGGACAGAGAAAAGCAGCAGGTAATGTAGATAATATGCTTGTGGAAATCGAAGTCAGAACAATGACTGATAGTGAAAAGACACACCATACTTGGAGCCCCAAAAGATAGGAAATCGTGGTGTGCCATGATCACATACGTCCTGAAGTGACACGGTACATAGAAAGAAGGGGAATATCACCTAAGGTTCTCCTTTAATTATTTATTTTTACAACAAATAGGTTGGCTAGCGCCCGCAATCAACTCACCATATCTGGGATTAGTTGTGTTTAACTGAGAGCAGATTGCTTATTGGAAATGTACACGGGCTGAAAGGGACAGCATGAACTATTATGTCGCATGACATCAAGCTGCGTGAATTATTAAAATGTATTCTATTATTTAGCTTTAATGGCAAAGTAATTCTATACGAGAACAATGGCCAACGTAAACTAACTTGATATGCTTTCTATATTATTTTTCTTTGTGCACATTGATTTCTTGTTTACTGATCGAAAAATCTGCAGACCAATAAATATATCAACATGGTAACAATCTAAATAATATAACGGAGATTAGTTTTGATGGAGATATTGTTTCTATTAGGAGGATGGAAAATCTATTAACTATTCGCCGATTATCCAGAAATTAAGGTCTTAAACTCTCTATTGAAGGTATTCATCTCTGTTCATCTATTTTTCGCGTCGTTCATCTCTGTCAGTCTATCTATTGGGTCGTTCATGTCTGTCTGTCTATATCTACTATCTATCGCTTCGTTCATGTCTGTCTGTCTATATCTACTATCTATCGCTTCGTTCATGTCTGTCTGTCTATATCTACTATCTATCGCTTCGTTCATGTCTGTCTGTCTATATCTACTATCTATCGCTTCGTTCATGTCTGTCTGTCTATATCTGCTATCTATCGCTTCGTTCATGTCTATATCTGCTATCTATCGCCTCGTTCATGTCTGTATCTATCTATCGCCTCGTTCATGTCTGTATCTATCTATCGCCTCGTTCATGTCTGTATCTATCTATCGCCTCGTTCATGTCTGTATCTATCTATCGCCTCGTTCATGTCTGTATCTATCTATCGCCTCGTTCATGTCTGTCTATATCTATCGCCTCGTTCATGCCTGTCTATATCTATCGCCTTGTTCATGCCTGTCTATATCTATCGCCTTGTTCATGCCTGTCTATATCTATCGCCTTGTTCATGCCTGTCTATATCTATCTATCTCTCTATCTATCGCGTCCTTCATGTCTTGCTGTCTATATCTATCTATCGCGTCCTTCATGCCCGTCTATCTATATTTATCGCGTCCTTCATGCCTGTCTATCTATATCTATCGCGTCCTTTATACCTGTCTACCTGCCTATATCTATCGCGTCGTTCATGTCTGTCTATCTGCCTATATCTATTGCGTGGTCAGTGTCTGTCTAAGTCTATTCCAATTCATCTATCTAGTTATTCATATCTATCAATCAATCTCTATTGTGCTATGCCTGTCTATCAATCTATCGGCCGTGCTTTTCAGATCTATCTAGCTTTAGGTTTTTTCCTGTTTATCTTCGTTCTCAGATTTTAGTTCCATCAATTCTCTTCTTTATCGCACGCCTCTTGATCTAACATTGCCGATCATCAATACTGATGATAAACGTGACGATTATGATAACAATACGCTGAATGAGAAAAACACAACCTTACATGAGAAATTTCAAATATCAGAGTAAAATATTTGTATATGACTCGCTGGCATTTGTCATCAAATCGCATGCAAAATATATGGAAGAAATTCTCAATAAAAAAAAAAAAAAAAAAAAAAACAGCAATAAACTAATATGAGGCTTTATTGATAATTAATGCCCAAAAGCCACTAACGGTAGAGTGGCTTAAAATTGAAATGCTGTAGGAGGGGTACGATATGGATAGAAAATAAGGTGGAAGGAAAAGAAAACTATGAAGATAAGGAAGTTACATTACGATTGATCCTTGACTTGAAGAGGTTAATATTAAAGTACTCAGTGAGGCATCTTCGCGGGAAACTTTTCTGCAAAGTGTGAGTTCTTGTGGGGAAAAGCTCTGAGTGGAAAATCTTACATTTGTATCACGGAGAAAATGAGGCCGTTTTGACTGTCGAATTCGCATGGCATGTCCTCACTGTGAAGGCTTCAAATAACGAAACTAGAGAATGGGCTACATCTGAATACTTCCCATAGAAATAGTAATTGAGTAGCAACAGGCTTGTAAATAAGGTCTCCAATTTGATTGATTTTTTAAAAAAAAATCTTTCACAGATTATCAGCTCTCTGGGTTATTTAAAGCCGAAACTTTTATTGGATTGTAAGAATAATTCCTTTCTGTGAGATAATAGTAAAATTATTCTTCGTTGAGCCTATGTATATCCTATCAGTGTTAGGACACTCAATGGATGAGATTTTTAATTTTAAAATTAGATAGAGGCAACACAAGAGCTCCTTCAACAATATTCAAAATAGAAATCAGACATCTCTATCCCAATACTTCTGGCATCTAAAAGAAACAAATAAAACACCAAAAGTAAAATGGAAAATAGTAAATAAAACAAGAACTTGCAAAACATGGGATGACCCATGTCTTTTATGCCTACACGAAAAACTACACATTATTAAATTTATAAATTATGAGAAATTACTAAACCATAGGCAGGAGTTAACGGTTTTTTGCAGACATCAACAAATTTTCGCATTAAATAATTAGCATAAAAAAAATCACAGTTTAATAAAAGTCTTAATAGCTTAACCAAATCATTAAATAAGAAAAAATCCTTTCTGTAGTCGTCAAAAAGCAAATTGAAACTCGGTGCAATACGGTTTGTATACAAAACACCCACCTGAATAAACAAATAAATAAATAGATAATCAGATAGACAATAATAAGACACAATCCTCCCGACACATAACGACTTGTAGTCGCGCCATAAAAATATCCCACACTGGGAACTAACTAGAGAATGACCGCCAACATTGGCCATGAAATAGACACCCTACCCAACCTTAGCAAAACCTCTTAGAAGATGGTGAATCTATTGATAATTAATTCTCTGACCACTTAACGAAGAAAACAAGCCTAGACACTCCCACCATAACGAATTTTACAACAGACCATGCCTAAAAACACCACGTAAACCAAGAGATAGCTTATTCCTAAAATTTCGCTTGAAGATGAAACGGGACTAAACACCTAAATTCAACTTAATTTTAATAATTATTTGGATGGTTTCGGCTCTCGTTTTTGAAACATGAGAACTCTTATGTAGCGAAGGAATCATATTTTTAAATGAAAAAATATTATAATTATATATTATAATTATAGAGCTTAGCTCTACTTCTGTATGGAGCACTGTCTTCTTAAAAATAAAAAACAAAATTACTAAGGAACTCCGGATTATGCACCCAACGTGTTCTTTTCTATTTTCTGCAAACCTGCGCACTTTATTATATATATATATATATATATATATATATATATATATATATATATATATATTACTCTCGATTAAACACTCCATATTACAAATTTAAAAAATATATTTGATTAAATTTTAAGAAATCCCATCATATAAGCAAATTTGTTTATAACTTTTATAGAATTTAATAAAAATTCCTTTTTAATATTTGTGAACTGGAAAGCTTAATCTATAGTAATATGATTATTTCGGGCCGGAAAATGCCTATTGCACATTTCCATCATGAAGTAAACTTAATTATTTTCAAAAAGTTATTTTTCCACATTATCACCATTTAATGCTACACGTTTTCATTCTGTCCTTAAAAGAAAATTTCTGATTTGCTTTTGATTCAATAGAGCGAATAATCTTCTATGTTATCATCGGTTAATACAAATGTTCAATTTTAGGAACAACTAGAAATGAGCTCGTGCAAAATAATGGTTCTGTGGCGAGTGCATTTTCACTGTCTTCTCATCATATTATAGTAATTAACAGCTAGTTCTATCAGACTTTATTTAGCCTGTGGGCTATTTAAGAGCTGACGGGGATTTACAACCTTCTTTCATGTCCCTTCAGGACATGGTTCTTTAGATCTTTCTTCACTTTGTATCTCAACGAGAAAAGATTGGTTGATTTTATATATCAGCACTTTCTTTAATGTCGAACTTATTTTGATTGGGGCAGCCAGTAAGGACCGAACTCATTAAGTGGTAGTTATGAGCTATCATACCAAGCTCGCCAACCACTACACCATATTGACGTGCGATAATCACTCTAGAACAGAATATTATAGAATACTGAGAAAAAGTTCAAGCATGTTTCCATCGCCACTATTAGCGATGCCACACGGTCGGAGACCTTACACATCAAGCAAATCTCATTAAACTTTGATTAAAGAACATAGAATTTGAGAAAATGTTGGAAGTGATACACCAGAAATATCGGAGTAAAGACTGTTTCAGATAAAGAGAATAACAATTTGGTTCAGCACTCAATTGATTGGATCAAGATAGCACAAAATTAAAGAAAGAATTACGGGAAGAGAGAAATGGTTTTCCCCATTATAGGTATTACTATATCAGTGATATTATAACACCTTAATACACGAATGGAACAGAATAGTTGGAAAGAAAGGAATGACAACCATACATTATTCTTAAAGAGATTTTATATACTGCTATATCACACAAGAAATTATATACAAATATATACTTGTCACTATTTTCTCTCACACAGAGAAATTATAACAAATAAAACAGAATAAAACGGCAAGAAGCGAGAGGGTTTTACTTGTATTATTTCCCGATTAGAAAAACGACAAAGCCGGTTATATGTTCTACCAGCTTCGAGGTACCACGTGCAACCTTCGTGTCCCTTTACCACTGTATGGTAAAGATGACGTCAAGCGCCTTAGAGATCTACCATCAGCAACTGACGTGAGCAGACATGTCTTGCTTCTATGCGTGTTAAATAGCAACTGAGGTTTTGTCACCTCACGAACTCACATCGGGTGATGCTCGTGCCATCATTTTAACCAAAGGGAGAGAAGCGCACTTTGCATCCCTATGTAATTATGGGAAGGGTTTCAACAGAGGATGAAAAAAGCGACAATAAATGCCGAAGGTGCATTAAAAAAAAGAAAAGATGCCTTCCAAAAGTTAAACAAAATATTAAGAAACATGAAAATTTGGTTAGATAAAAGGAAAAAAAAGTGCTTATAAGTGTTATATAATATCATTCCTCCTATATGGCAGTGAATGCTGGAAAGTTTCTTCAGAGATCAAGAAGATTTGACGCAATAGAGATGTGGTTCTACAAAGTACCATGAACTTTTGAATAACTTACATAAAATAGACACAAAAAGGAATTTTGTACTTAGAGAGAATTGAATTTTCTGGGACTGAGAGAAATGGGTTTGGAGATTTTGACACTCACAAGGCATACTGAAGGGAAAAAGAGAGAAACGTCAAGTAGTCTTCTATTTTTAAAAATTAATTCGCCCTAAGGAAGATGACAATACCACTAAGAACACAAGGGGTTATTGAGAGTGAAATAGAAAGAAAAATATTCTAGAAGGAACCAGAAACCCAACCCTAAACAGGAAACAAAGGATAAACCTCCACTTTGAAAAAAAGCCGGGAAATAGTGTGAACTAGACGATGGTAGAATGTTTTTACTCCAATTGAGGAAAAATAAATAAATAGTAAATAAAAGTCCAGAGTTTAGGCAGGGTTTAGTAGGAACTGGAAGACCAGTCCTAAACAGGAAATAAGGGACAAACATCTACTCCTGTTCAAAAGACTGAGAAGATGTGTGAATCGGATGATAGGCGAATCAATCTACACGTATTAAGGTTTGTGTAAATGGATAGTAGAACAGAGGCGGTGTGGGGGATAGTAAGGAGACAAACATTGCTTAGAGCTACAAAGGATAGGAGGTAGTGGAGAGTCATGACCACCTAGGCCCTGAAGAAAAACGGCCTAAAAGAGGAGAAGAATGGATTCAAAATAATTTTAGATCATGTTAAAATTATGAATGTACGTTTGTTAGCATTCTTTTTCTTCGTTCGATTTCCTTGTTTTCTTTAGTGGTCTTCCTTTTTCCGTTTCTTTTGTTATTTGCTTTGAAGTTAATTTGAATTGTTTTCTTTTAAATAAATATTATAGCCTTTATAAATGCCCACATATTTCGTGTACAGACTCCTCTTTCTCCATCTTTTTCTCTCTCTCTCTCTGTCTTTATCGATCTTTTTATATTCGCTTGCTCAGCCGGAAGTCATGAAAATGTTGTCAGATGAAGCCGATATGTCCAACCCGTATTTCTCATCTTCTCCAGAGAGAATAAACCTTCACCCGTCTAGTCACATCATTGTAATTCGCCCGTCCTCCCCCCTGACAAACAACGAATAAGGCGAACGTTTCCCTTTCGCAGTGGAAACGGAAAAGAACCGCATTTTGGTTCTCGGAGCCGGAGGCAAAGTCGAAAAGTAAAAGAAAAGAAAAGAAAACAAATAGATCGTTTCTCCCCACACATTAAACACAAAGCGCCGTACAATGGTAGTTGAACGCGGAGCGGCGGTGCCAGTTGAGAACTGGCTTCTCCAAGTGACTGACAGCGCAAGAAAATCGGCAATAAGGATTATCCCCCTTAGTTTTAGCTGTCAGTCTCTACTTGCATTGATAGATTGCAACTGTAACGAAAAGTATCTGTAACACGTAGGTTGAAGCTCGGAAGGGCGTGATGTGGCGTTGAGACCCAAAGGAATTGAAAGTATGTGCATCCAGGTATTAACGAGTGTGTGTGTGTGGGGGGGGTGCATGCGCGATATTGTGTGAGGTTGGGACAGATAGATATAGTTGCTACAATGTACAAACGTAACTATTTAGGTTTTAATATATAACGATGCATCCACACGTAAATAAACAAAATATGTGTGCTTCAGTATCTATTGATCCATTCAGATCTATCATATCTACATGCCCGCATTCCTATCTGTCCGCATATATATCTGTCCGGATTGGTATCAGTCTGAATACATATCTGCCCGCATATATATATATATATATATATATACATATATATTATATATATATTGAACAATAAAAAATATAAAAAATTTAAAATCTTCAGACACACTGGGTTGTAGATTAATATTCTTTCGTTTTTTTTTTTAGATTCCTCGACTAGTTTCGGCCAAAATGGCCATCATCTGGAGAAGAAATATTTCTGCTTGCTGGTAGCAGTATACTACAGAAATGAATGTCTTGATGGAGAAAATGAACTTTTATCTGTAGTTTTCATTTGTTTTTTTAAAATTTTTTTTTATCTTTTTAACATGAATCTTTTAACAATCCCTGTGTTGGTCAAACAGTCTCTTTTAAGTTGTTATTTGAGATAAGAGCTGGATGGATCTATGCTTCCCTGAATTCCTTTGGTCAGTTTAACAGTTTTATTGGTTCCTGGAGAGGGGATATGTCTCTGTTAAGAGTGTGTGTGTGTGTTATTTTGTTCTTAGGGAGTGCGTGAGTATGATATGTGTAAGCGTGTATATTGTTGTGGGTGTGTGTTATCATTTGGCTCATTAGGGAGTGATTGAGTATGATGTGTGTAAGTGTGGGTGTGTGTAATATATATATATATATATATATATATATATATATATATATATATGTTTTGTCTATCTACCTATTACTGTATTTATATCCATGTATGTTCATATCTATCATTCTGTATTCATATTTATCTGCCTGTCTTTATTGATATCTTTCTATGTTCATATTTATTGCTGTGGTGTCCTCCCTCTAAGAGTATATGTTAGACTCTTCCGCCTTCTATAAGTTTAGTAGGAGAGAAGGTTCGGGGAACAGAGAACACTGAATGGATTGAGCGCTGGTTCATACCATACACACTCACTAGTCGTGTAATACACTTCTGGTGTACTTACTCTTTAATATACGATATATCTGCAAACCTGGTCTTTGTTATTACTTATTTATTTGGTTACAACACTTATCTATCTCTTTATGAAATGGACAAAGTCCGACAATTATTTTAAGACATTTTTATGTTTATACGTTATTCTTATAGATACAAATATTTAAGTAAATGTTATGTTTATAATAAACCGATTAATGACATTTACCGGCCTGAATGTTCGAGAAATTTTCATAGAAAATATGCGTCCTCCGACAGAAATTGAACTTGTATCCTATACAGAACCGTCATATAGCCTGACGTGCTTTTCCCGATTGAGCCACAGATGAACGTTTCGGTTAGCAAAGTCGATTTTACTGTTTTTACGTCAGGCTATATGACGGTTTTGTATAGGATAGTGAAGGGTTAAAATTCACTTAGAACAACAAAAAGTAGGAAAATGTGGAGAGCCATGATCGCCTATATCCTGTAAGAACTTGACACATGAAACAAAAAAACGTCGTCTGCGCATGTGCATATGCTTATCGAACGGCGTTCATAATGCTAAATATTATGAATGCCACTCGATAAACTTTTTATTTGAGGTAGGGGGAAGGTCAATTTTTTTTATTTATTTTTGTTTGACTTTCCTTTGACGAAAGTGATGTGGTTTCGAATCTCACTGAGCGCTTAAACTTTATTTTCGATCCTACGCTGCCTGTTCACAGCTGGAGTTATAAAAGCTTACGGTACTACTTAAATACACTGACCCACTGGTGAATTATAGGCAATATTTTTTCCGGGTCACAACTTTTAAAGATTAGCATTTATTAAGTGTTAGTCAAGTCATTAGGTTTGTCTGACCCCCCCCCCCCGACTTCCTCCCTCCCTCACCGCCGCCAATATTTTTTATCAATTTTAATGTGGGAGCGATGTTTCTAATATAAATACAATGCAAAATAAGGACTTGACATTTTACAGATTTATCTCGATTTAGCTTTTTACAAACGTTAAGTTTGAAACTGTACTGACGTCATTGATATTTGTATATTTCATTTTGTTTTTAATTTTCTGAACTTATTAAATTTACAAAAAAGAAAAAATTGACTTAAGAAAAATGAGATTTTTCGGAACCATACACACAATTGTTAGGGAATAATAATTATTTATATTAATGAAGACCTATTTTTAGATATACTTTTATTAATTTATGTAAATTGATAGTTTTTTTTTCCAAAAATATGCCTCGTTAGTCATGTATCGAAAGATACATGATCGCCTAAGCGTGTGTCACGCATAGCGCATAACTGACTGAAGTTATTTAAAGCCAGAAAATATTTTTAGATGTATTTTTTTTAAGATAATAATAGTGATACAAGTCTTAATAATTAACCCAGAGCTGGTAGAGAGGAAGTGAATTCTTATCTTTAGCAAGGGTATTTGCACGTAAATAAATATAATGAACCCAACGGGTATTGATGCGGGGTTCTCTGATTAACAATTCCGGGCCATTATCCTTGACACGACCCGCACGTCCAAAGCTTAGAGCACCTGGTATTCCTAAGCGGTCATCCATCGAGGTACTCTCCAGGCTTAGCGTTGATTAACTTCGGTGATCGTACGGGAACTGGTTTTTATGTAAGAGGAAATGAAGATGAAAGGAAAATACTGCTAAAAAATTGGTAAGAATGGTCGACAGTGTTTCATGAATTAAAAACGAAGCAATGGAAATAAAAGGACAAAAGACGTACCCCTTAAAAGGGTGTATAAAATCCACAGAAAGTACGCTGAAAATATAGAAAACAAAATACAGAGATGAATTGAATTCAACGGGGAACTCTTTGACATGAAAAAAAAAAAGAAAGGATCTGAAACATCCTAGTCTGAGGTAAGATCAGCATTGGTTAAAAATGGTCAGGAACAAAAATAGTAGGACAAATAAGATTGTACAGAGATGACGTCAGCCTTAGACGATTTCGGATCGTTGTTTAATAAATCAAATATAAAAAAAATACCAGAAGATCTTAGTCGATCCATCTTCATTCAAATATGTACATCCGGATTATGATGAATAGAGTGTGTGGTAGAATTAAACCGGAAATGGAGCAAGAAGAGTGTATCTTCATTAATATATATATATATATATATATATATATATATATATATATATATATATATATATATATAATTATTCAAGTTATTATGGCGATTTTAAGTTCATTCTAGCCATGTGAACAAAAAAAAAATTAGATATTCTTGATAAAATCCAAAGAAGTGGTTGTTAGTGGTCTTGATCCGACATCTCGGCTTCAATCACTTTCTCACCGCCTGTTATGGTGAAACAGACCTATTCTATAGTTAATAGACTCTCCCACCTAATATAAGTAGGAGTAGTAAGAGAAACAAGAGTCAGTCGATGTCGGACGACAGTAGTCGACAGTTAGTCGAATACGAAAGTAGTCACCGACCACAGCAAGATTACTCTGCGTAATACCTATTATATCAAGTACCTAACGTTTTGTACGTCGAACCTATTTTAGGACCAATTTAGTACGAATACAAGCCTCCACTGCGAAATAACTCCACAACACCGCCTTAACATAGGCTGCCCCGTGCCTCTTCTATAAATACTTTCATGGTAATTGTTCTGATGAACTCTCCTCTATTGTACCTAGACTATGAATTTCTGCGCAGTACTAGATTGGCAAATCAAGTTCTCATCATTTTACTGTATAAATAGCTAGATGTAACGGTAAGTTCTCTGCTAACAGTTTCTTTTCTCGCACGTCTTGCTAGTGGAACTCTCTCCCTGCTTCTTGCTTTCCGGTCACGTTTGATTTTCAAAAATTTCAATCGTTATCTTCTGACGTTTTGATATCTGGTTTGTTTTTTAATTTTTTATTGTTCTCTTTCCTTTATGTTTTCTTTTTATGTTCAGTACCCACCCATGCATCTCAGTGGCTTTGTTGCCTTGCTTGGAGTGAAATGAGTAAAGGGGTGGAAGACATGCTTTTGGCACCCGATTTATTTAACCTTTAAATCAAAGGGAGACTAAAAGAACTTGAAGTCCTACCAGGATTTATTATTGGTGGGTACTGTCTTAACAATACAATATATGCAGATGATATTGTTCATGGTAGATAAAAAGGCAAATTGTAAGACATCCTAGACTAGGTAGTAAAGGAAAACGGAAAGGCAGAATGTATGTTTGTTAGTAAGAGGGACAGCCCAAGTTACAAGTTATTGATTGCTGACCACAAAATGTGACACCGAAATCCGAAGCCACATTTAAATAGCGAAATATGCCTTGCAAAAGCTAGGCAAAATATTAAAAAATAGAAAAATTCCTTTGAAACAAAGAAAAGGAGTGCTCAGATGTTATGCAAGATCAATTCTCTTGTATATGGAAGAGAATGTTGAACGATTTCCTCACAGACGAATAGGAAACGAGGCAACAGAGATGTGGTTCTATTGAAGGACACTGAGAATACCATAGACGGATCATGTGTTCAACGAGGAAGTTTTAAAGACAATGGAAACAAGACTCAGAAAGCAACAGTTGAAATTTCCAGGATCGGAACGCGAGAAGAACACACGGAAAGTAAATGGGGGTGGGGGGAAACAACAAGTAATCTCCATAACGAGAACAGGGACTGGAAATGATAGTAAGGAGACAGACATTACCTAGAGTTACAAAAGAACTGTTAATACGACCTGCGTAGCTGATTTGGTAAAGGCACTTTTCGGTTATAGGAAAGTTTCCTTGATGGAAAAGGGGATAACATTTCGATTCCTTTCGGGGGCACAATTTTTCTCATTCTAGATTGGTTGTTATTTAATTCACTGTTTAAGAAATAAAAAACAAACAAACAAAAAAAAAAAAAACAGGAAAAGTAACACAAATTCGTGTATCTACTAAAAATGACGCTTATAGTAAAATGTATATATTTATGTTTGTAATTATGCGTGTGTGTGTGTGTGTGTGTGTGTGTGTGTGCGTACACTTTTAGCATATTTATGTGTAAATATGTATATAACCATCTATAAAAACAACACATTTATTATTCCCAAGATCGATGTATATTGTTTTATTTTGGTATTTAGGTAGGTCGGTGTGTGTGTTTAAGTGTGTGTGTGGCTGTAAACAGTTTCCATTTTATGAATGCATAGTCAAGTTGAGTTATGACAGATGAAAGCAAAAATAAAAGAAAAAGGAAAATACGAAATGGAATATTGCCAAAAATAGCAGTAAAGAAAGAGACATCTATCTGATTAAATTGATATAAGTATAAATGGATAAGTAAAATGGACGCCACCAATACGTACTTAGATGTTGGTAATATTCAGAAGAAATAAAAACATCGATTTACAATCGACATGCAAGGAGTTTCATTCAGCGTCTTTGAAAATGATAGATGATGGTTTATAGTGTCCTATTATTCATTGTTAGCGTCGATTTCTTTTTGTCTTTAGTCCTCATTTTTTAAATGTCTTAAATTCTTCCTATACCATATTTCTTTATCGCCCAATAATCAGTTTCTTATTTACCGTATTCACATGCCAAATATTCTCATTTTTGTTGTTTTGATCACAACGTTTCGGCCGTTGTGCACTCGGACCTTTATCCGGTATATGTTACTCCGGGTAAGATACATTGAATTTCTAACTGAACCCTTTATCTATTAGCATATAAATAATGACAACTCATCAGTCTTGAAAATCAAGCAAATAATCATCACTTCTTTCTCGATCTTTTCATTTTCCGATAATAACCACTTTTTTTTTACTTTTCTCCCTTCTGCTGTCAGTCAGTCATGTGCCATGCGTGGTACACGCTTAGGAGATCATGTATTTTTTGATAGACGAGGCAGATTTTTTTTCCAGAAGTAGGTTGATATTTCTTTCTGAGATAGACCACGTGCCATTCAAGGTTATAGAAGCCAGTCTGTCCTGCTATTTACCCATAGATTGGGAGAAAAGAATAGGATTCATACCTTTCCAAAGGGGTCATCTGCTAAGAAAGTTGGTTCACTGTGTCCTGTGAGACAATTTTTCTCTCTATCATACATATATATGAGTCTACCATTCGTCCATGCTTAGAATATTGGTGCCACATATGGTCCGATGACTCTTCTCTTTACCTTGAGCTCCTTGATAAAATCCAAAGAAGAATCTGCAATATTATTGATCCTGATCTGGTGGCTCAACTCCAGTCACTTTCCCACCGCAGTGAAGTTGTCTCTCTCTGTCTGTTCTATTAATACTTTCATCGTAATTATTCGGATAAGCTCTCCACTATGGTATCTAGACTTTTTACATTTTTAAACGCCGTACTAGACTGGTGTCAAGATCTCATCAATTTACAGTTGAGCTGACTAGATCTAGCCGTAAATTCTATGTTAAAAAAAATCTTTTCTCGCACTTTTTGCTTGTGGAACACCCTCTCGGCACCATGCTTTCCAGCCAACTTTAATCTTTAAAAAATTAAATGCAATATCAATCGATATCTGCTATCCTCATGATTACTCTTTCCTCTTCCTGCTCCTTATTAATGTTTCTGTTCCTAATTCTTCCACACCCTGTAACCCGTTGTGTCTTAACTGTCTTGCATTGAATGATATTGATTAAAGAATAAAAATGTACAGATGCGTAAAAACAATAATAATGTCGGTGTTTCATTTAATGTTTCACGGGATTATCAAGAAGAGTTTAGGATTGAATTAATTATTTATTTTTTCGGCGTTTTCTACCAAGTTTTCAGGACTAAGGGATCAAACGATGAAAGACTACAACACTGATCGTTACTTACTGGAAGAGTGCAAGATGTCATCGGTTTCCAGAAATGAGAAATAACTAAAAATATTAAGATGCCTATCGTATCTTAGCCTGATCATTTTTGGTAGGCGATTTAATCAGTTTTATTTTGAATTCTATGAACTCAAGGGAAATTAAGAATTGATCGCTGAAGGATTAAAACACTGAAAATAATGTACAATAAATTCTCGTGAGAATATTGACGCCTTGGTGAACAATGGGTTTCAATGTCGGTAACCAATGAAATATAATATGAACTGTTAAGTATATTACAAGTAAACTCCTGTAATTTGTCCAAGGCAAACACTTTTTGGAATTTCGAAACTTAAGTAGATCACCGAATTTAGGCAAGGAGACCAGATCTAGTCATGATCGTCAAAATAATATATCTGCTAAAGGATATCGTTTGTATTGTTTTGTGTTCAATATCTGGCCACAGTAGAGGCGAACAAAAACTTGGAGAGGTGAGTTACTAAAGGGAAATAACTGATACTGAAATATCCAAAAAATGCATGAGACATGGGGCTCGATCAATCTACCCCTGTGGATTAGATAAAGAGTTCGGTTTGAAATCCCACCGTATATCACCTGAAGAAAGTAGGAGCGTACAACGTCGGAAACGTCGTGAATATGGCAATAAAGATAAGGACAATAGTCTGACCGATGTAAATAGTGTAAAATTGAAAAGTTGTATAAAAGCACCACTTTGTAATGTTACTTAAGAAATTATGGAACATCAAAATGACAAATAGACGGATATTGGTTCCACAGAACGATGAATACATATTGACT
This sequence comes from Acanthosepion lycidas, assembly GCA_963932145.1. Lineage (NCBI taxonomy): Eukaryota > Metazoa > Mollusca > Cephalopoda > Sepiida > Sepiidae > Acanthosepion > Acanthosepion lycidas. The sequence continues at coordinate 40,823,226 of OZ010597.1, read as the reverse complement.
CTGATTAAGGTGAGAAACTGTCATATTACGTGAAACACATCAGCTAAAGTTTAATACTTTACTGCTTCCATAGAATTAGTGTTGCGTGGCTTCTACTGATCTCAGACCTCAGACCATTTTAACTTTAAACGACATTTCTCGTACGGTCATCAGAGTTTAGCAACGTCGAGCCTGGTAAGTACCTAGATGGGTGACCGTTTGGGGATACCGGGGCTGTAAGTTCGGAATGTGCGGGAGGTTTAATGGGTAGCGTCTTGGAATTGAAAATCTTTGGGAGCCGAGTTCCAATGCCAGTCCGGTTCGTTATACTTACGCACAAATACCCTTGGGAAAAGGGTATGAATACACCTTTTCTCTCCCCAGATATGGGTTTATTAGTAGGATTTTTAACAGTAAATCATTATCTCCAAAAAACAATGTAAAAATATTTTCTGGTTTTAAATATCCCCTAAAATGTTGATAAGCCTTAAAAACAATCAATATACTCAACTCACGTGAAATTTCTCAGGCTGTCAGCTTAAATCCATTAACATTTTGAGCCCTGCTTTCCTGAACAATTTTAATCCTCTGCCTGAGCTCATGAGTCAAAATTCGCAAATAATTGATATGAAATGTTTCACAGTAGATGTAAAAATAGTTACAAGCTTTTACTCTCCGTTCAACCGGTGGTTGGGCATTAAGTCATTGTTCTCTATCACTGTTCAACTGGTGCCTGGGAATTACGTCATTTTTCTCTACCACCGGTAAAACAGTGGTCAGGACTCGGAGGGTTAAGACTCGTTGTAAAATCAAGTATTAATTATAAAAATAAAAATCCGATATTAGTTAAATAGGCCAAGATTTTTTTTTTTAAAAAAAAAAGACGCATATGGTGCTTGGCTAATTTTAAGCAATTTTACGGTGTTATATCCAATAACTAATTACTATTTTCCACCTACGTTAAAAAATGATCATTACGACCTTAGGTCATTATAAATGTCAAGAAATAACGACTGCTCATTTGAAGTTTAAACATAATCATAGTGTAAAACAAAACCCAACTTCTGAAATACGAAATATACGAATTATAACGCATCGAATATTGCTGCCATATATGGTCTGGTGCCCCTTCTGTTTGCCTCGGGGTTCTTGATAGGCTCCAGAGGCGGATATGCAATGTAGTTGGCCCTGCTCTGGAATCTCGTCTACAGTCACTTTCTCACAGACGCGCCGTCGCCTCCCTCTGTTCTACAAATACTTTCATGGCAATTGCCCCGAGGAGCTGCATTCGCTGGTTCCCAGGCGTCATGAGTTCAAGCGCCATACGAGGCTGGCATCCCGCTCTCACCCCTTCACTGTCGAAACTCCAAAATGTAGCCGTCTCTTCTACTCCAATAGCTTAATATCTCGCACCTCTCGCCTGTGGAACTCCCTTCCCTTTTCCTGTTTCCCTGTGAGCTATAATCTCCAGCTATTCAAGTGTAATGTCAATCGACATCTCCAGTTGCCTTGATCTATCCTCATCCTTTCTTCTATCACTCCTATCTGATCTTGCTCTAAATTTTCTGTAACCCCTTGCGTCCTAGTGGCTTCCCGCCTTGCTTGGGGAGAAATACTTAAACAAAAAATAAAAGATTTAAATTCGAATATTGTGAGCAATTCGTAGTGACAGCAAGAACTTTTTTTTTTATTTGACATTCATGAATGCTTCGTAGATTTGTTTAGTTTTAAGTTCCACCATTCTTCCTGGTTAATGTTCTTTTATAACTTTAATGTCTGAGCTGAATTCTTCAACTTGCTTATCGTTAACAAGATCCAAATTAAATTATATTATTAGGTTGGTGCAAAAATAATGTCGTTTTCTCACATATGTTACTATGTGAGAAAACGACATTAATTTTGCACCAACCTAATACTAACAAACCCCGATTTCCATCACAAATGTTTGATGAAAACTATCTAAAGAGATTATATCCAATTATTTTATATTGTTACAATTATATTACAGTGACACTGTCATTATCATCAAGCATTATCATAATATAAAAAACAAGTTTTTATGTAATTAGAAATGCTATAATATTCGTGTTTTTTTTTTTGTAGAAGCCATTCAGAATTTGAATATTATAGGAAAGTTAGCTTGGGCAACTCCACGTGATGTAATGGTTAGCAAATTTGTCTTGCTAGAAGAATTATAACTGAATAGCGAGTTCGATCCTCACTGGGTTCCCCATACTTTCAGCCTTGTGCCACATCTAAACTACGCTTAGGAAAAAAGACTGAGTAGTGAGTTCGATCCTCACTGGATGCCCCATACTTTCAACCTTGTGCCACATCTAAACTACGCTTAGGAAAAAAGACTGAGTAGTGAGTTCGATCCTCACTGGGTGCCCCATACTTTCGGCCTTGTGCCACATCAAAGCTAGTTTTGGAAAATCGCTATAGGAAAGTTGGCTACAATCATTTGTTTTAAATTCTCATGTTCTGTGCAGTAAAATGTGGAGATAATCAGTAAAAATGGATAAGAAGATTTTTAGATGCATGCAACATGGGAACATTTTGGTCGACAACGTAAGGGGACTCATTTTTTTTTTTTTTTTTTTTTTTTTTGAAAAGAATATTCAACTATTCAAATACCCGACAACAAATATTCCCGAAAGGAAAGAAGAAATATCGGAACAGGACATAAGTATATAACTATGATTTAATTCTGGAATTCCCAAAGTAGAACCCGTCACGAAAGGGTGGGGAAAATACCCAAAAGAGAGATTAGGAAAAGGAGTGTCAGAAGAGGTGGAAGGGTGACATTAAAATCAGTTACTAATTATTTTTTTTTACTATATCATGTCCGTACCGATCCTTCATCGTTCTATATTTTTGTGATGAGGTATTGTAACTATCCAGAAAGTGACTTGACCCAAAGAGTTGCCAGTTCAATTCTTGGCCACAACAGAGAGAACAAAATCTTGGCGAGTTATCAAGGGGAGTTAACTAAAAGTATCCAAAAGCATGGCAATCTACCCACCGTGGACTAAATAAAGAGATCGGTTCGAAATCCCAACAGATATTAACTGAAGAAGGCTGTTGCGTACAACTGCCGAAACGTCATGGATATGACAACAATGTAAATATTACTTAAAGACATTTTTATGTTTAACATTCTTTTTATAAATACAAGTATTTAAGTAAATGCTCTGTTTATAATAAAAAGTATTAAATAACATTTACCGGCTTGAATGTCCGAGAAATTTTCATGGAAAATATTCGTCCTTCGACAGGATTCGAACTTGCATCATATACGGAACCGTCATATCGCCTGACGTGCCTTACCGCTCGGCCACAAAGGAACGATCGGTTGGCAATGTCGAATTTACTGCTTATAAACTTCAATTTTCCATGAATCTCTCACGTACATTCATAACTGCTCATGGCGTATCAAATGTAATCAAATGACGTCACACATTATGAAATGGACAAAGTCCGACAATTATTTAAAGACATTTTTATGTTTAACATTCTTTTTATAGATACAAGTATTTAAGTAAATGCTCTGTTTATAATAAACGGTATTGACTCAACGCTGTATAGATTGACGGCCTATGTAATTTTGCGAATAAAATAAATGTTCGTCAAACTTAATAATAAAAAAAGTTTAATATAGTTGACTAAATATAAAATCACCGTACTAGAATAAAAAAAAATGCGATCTGATATATTTCAATGTATCTCTGCATGCAGCTTGTAAATATACAAATGATGAAAGGGTTCGTTCAGTGAAATTAGGACTATTGATTTACGACATGTCAAACATTGCGTTATTATTTAATTTCGAATTTAGTATGGGTGCACCCGGTGAGGAACGAACTCGCCACTCAATGGTAATGGCCAACCAAAGTAGCCTCGATAACCATTATCCAATACCGAATGTTGGAGAGCTGATTTACGACATTTCACACATTGATGGGTTATTTAATGTCAAATTTTGTATGGGGCACCCAGTAAGGAACGAACTCATTAATCAATGATAATAGTCAAACAAGCTATCATCGGTAAGTATTTCCCCATGCTGAGGCGTTTGTCTTCATTCCTAAAGTGGATGTATCTAAAGACGTCAATGTTATTAAAAGTGACTTAAAACACTGACAAGTAAGGATAATCTTTACATATTGCAAGTGAAAATTTGAAATTTTATGTTGGTTATTTTATTCGAAGGAATATTAATAAAGGAGAGAATATTGAAAATACTTCATGGTTGTTTTTTTGTTATGAACAAAATTTAAAAAAAAAAAAAAATACAATAAAATCAATGTCAACAGGTTTTACTCCCGATCATCTTTTTCTGGAAATGAAAAACTTCAATATTAATATTGCAAACTCCTTGTCATATCAAACAGAACATCATTTACCAACAGTGTGTAAATATATATATATATATATATATATATATATATATATATATATATATATATATATATGTGTGTGTGTGTGTGTATAGATAAAATGAACACATTATATATGTATATATCTATATTATATATAAGCAGGTAGGTAAGTAGAATAAACACATCCTATATATATATGGGTAGGCAAATAGATTTATATATATATATATATATATACACACAAATATAGACAACTAGACGCGTCTCGAAAAACCCTCGAATTCTTGATTTGCCAATAATCAAATAAATCTCGAAGGAAAAAAAAGGTTTTAAAAAAAGAAAGAGCTACAAACATGAACTACTGCCGAAAAAAATCGCACAGATGCAGGTCTGAAGCCCAAAGAAAAAACCCCGATACGAGTAAAAAACTAACTAACAAAAGAGCCATTCTTTCTTTGACGATCCGTTTAGGTGAAACCTGGGTAGGTTTGTCTGGCTCACTAGGTTTATATATATATATATATATATATATATATATATATATATATATATATATATGGCAAGTAGATTCATATATATATATATATATATATATATATATATATATATATATGGGTAGGCAAATAATCTCGGTAGGTAGGTAAGTAGCTAAAACATCTACACACGTGTGTGTGTTTATGTACCTGCGCACTCACATATTTCTTTTCCGTTTTGTATTTTTGGTTTTTGCACGTATAAATCATTTTTAATTAAAAATATCTTATCAAAATAGAAATGGTACGCCAGGCGTAAGTTGCCCTGGAATTCTCAATAACTAATAAAATAAAGAAAACGGAGTGGAATAGTAAATGTCTTTTATGTCGTAAGACAAACGAAGATATGAATCGTACAAGGTGCGAATGTAGAATGTTGACTAAGAAAGAGTGCAAAAACAGATATGATTGTGTGAGAACGGGAATCTTTCCGGAACTGTGCAAACGACTGGGATTTCACAATTCAAACTCGTCGTTATGTTCATAAACTAGAAAATAGTTTAGGTCGTTGAAATTCAAACACATTATATAATTTCGCCTAGGATACCGGATTTTGTTATTAAAACAAAATTTTATAAAATACTTGATAGATAAAAAAAATTGTATGTGGAAATTGTATCTGTGATTAATGAAGCGCTTGGATCTTCATTTAAATGCTATTTATGCGGAGAATCAGGCGAAACCGAGGATGGTATAAGTTCCGAGTGCAGAATGTTGCCTAAGAATGATTACAAGCATATATCGGCGGGAATGGGCATCTAGTGAAAACTGTGCAAGCGACTGGATTTTGACCAAAGAAAATCATGGTTAGTTTGCTTTGGTTGATTTTGTTTAGCGGCATATCAATCTCTATAGGTTATTTAATGTCGAAATCTAAATATTTTGAACAGAGTTGTATGCCTTCAACTACAGATAAACTGTATTGTTGGTTATTCTACGATAGTCATTGGTGGTAATTTTACTACAAATATGTATTGTCGGTAATCTTCTCTTTTTTATAGAAAAAATGTATTTGCTGGTATCTTTAATACAACGTTTATTTTTATACTTACGTAGGGTTTCATTTTTGTTTGGGGATTCACCATTTACCGATCAGAGGCCTGGCTGCCGGATGTAGATTTTCATGATACCCAGGATTAGGAAAATAATGATTATGTACACATACCAGAAAATTGACCGATTCTTTGACATTCGAAGATATTACCTAAACTAGGGCAAGAGTCCGCGTTTAATAATTAAGAATTGAGTAATGTTTTCGAGCATTCGAAGAAGATATTACCAGAGGAGGTCCTTCCTAAAATTCTAAAGAATACTGTGGTGCGTGATTAAATGATGAGAATATTTAGAATGTGCGCAATGACAAAGTTTTAGAGAAAATGGAAACAAAAAGGAAACCTATACTATATCAGTTTTGTGATGTCAACGAACATTCGTTGTCACTTTGGTGAGGTCAACGAACATTCGTTGTCACTTTGGTGAGGTCAACGAACATTCGTTGTCACTTTGGTGAGGTCAACGAACATTCGTTGTCACTTTGGTGATGTCAACGAACATTCGTTGTCACTTTGGTGATGTCAACGAACATTCGTTGTCACTTTGGTGATGTCAACGAACATTCGTTGTCACTTTGGTGATGTCAACGAACATTCGTTGTCACTTTGGTGATGTAAACGAACATTCGTTGTCACTTTGGTGATGTCAACGAACATTCGTTGTCACTTTGGTGATGTCAACGAACATTCGTTGTCACTTTGGTGATGTCAACGAACATTCGTTGTCACTTTGGTGATGTCAACGAACATTCGTTGTCACTTTGGTGAGGTCAACGAACATTCGTTGTCACTTTGGTGAGGTCAACGAACACCCGTTGTCACTTTCGTCATGCTCGTTGTAGTAGAGACTGTGTAATCGCAGATACAACTATATTACGCCGTTGAACAATACTGGTATCAGACGCCTTCGAATATTATCCACACTAAATACTTGCTCGTTAATACTCACTCGAAAGTAACCACCGTATAGTGCTCTGAATAGAGAAATAGTATAGTTAATAGAGTAGAGAATAGCGGTCCGTATAGTAATAGAGGATAGACTAGAAATGGCAATCAGTTAGACGTCACGCTACCTCCCATATATTACTTTCCTCTATGGTCAGGTGGTCTACCTTTTAGAAATGGAATCAGCCGTGTTTTCTCACTGGCGATCTATGTTCAAACTCAAGTGTCGGCAGCGACATTTTATTCCTATATAAGAATCAAGAAAAGACAGATGAAATTTCTAGGGCAAATAATGAGGAAAGAGGGCTTGAAAACAGATTGAAGGCAAGAGGGACAGAGGAAAACAATTTATAACCTACCTGGCGAGTTTGAGAAAATGGATGGCAATGTTTAGGAGAGATAACAAAAAGACAATTCCTTAAGAGATACAAAGAACAGGAAATTGTGGAGAGCTATGAAGGGACACGGCACATTGATCTTCAGGCAGTAACACTCGATGTTGATAATGTGAATACTCGACATGGGCAATATATGGAATCATCGTCTTGTTTGGGATGAAATGATTAAAAAAAAAGAAAAAGTAAAAAAAAGAAAAAGAAAAAAAGAAAAAGAAAAAAAAGACACGACCAAGTCTTAATTTCATGGGATTTCTACATTCACGTAGAACTCATCCCGAAGATCAACAAACCAGACTTCAACGTCTTTGACAAAGAAACACCTCTTCATCAACGGCTAAAAAAAATGACACCGAATTGAAGTTACACTAATAGTGGGAGTACGTTCAGACCATTATTGCCCCGATTATTAATGGAGCGCTAAAGTCTATACCACATTCTACATTGATAATATATACACTGTGAGTATTTTCACTTTGCCAGAAAACCGAAAAATTGCACAATGTGAATAAAACGAATCGAAAACATCCAAACTATTAACATTATTTACATTCTTCGAAATGCTGTCCTCATGTTATTGCCATATTCACAACGTTTCGACCGTTCTATACTTCAGCCTCCTTCAGGTGATATATGTTGGAATTTCGAACCGAACCCTTTATTTCGTCCACTTCGGTTCGAAATTTCAACGTATATCACCTGAAGAAGGCCGGTACGTACAACGGTCGAAACGTCGTGAATATCCCAACAGAGATGAGGGCGACAGTCCAGACAATGTAAATAGTTAACATACCTCATGTCACAAACAGATCCAAAGACAACAAGAAATAACCAAGAATACTGAGGAAAGTCCTGGAGTAACTTTCTGCTACTTGATCTCCAGTTAATTCTGTTCGTGACACCATGAGCGCTGCTTCGATTTTGTGATTACTCAGCTCCAACATGGCTGCTCGTTTCCAATTATGCCCATCTGCTCGGACTTACTTGTGTTTCTTTAACAACTCCAGAGCAAACATGTGATTTATAATGCAATTATGATGAACGGACTTTTCTTACAGTTCAAGTATGTATCTCATCAGAGCCAT
>OZ010597.1:40767355-40809855 GCA_963932145.1 Acanthosepion lycidas | reverse complement strand
CAAAGAAAAAAACAACAAAACAAAGAAAAAAACAAAACAAGAAAAAAACAAAACAAGAAAAAAAACAAAACAAAAAACAAAACAATAAAAAACAAAAACATTCAATTAATTTAGAGTGTCACTTTTTACTTTATAATATTTCCTTTGGCCCAATTAAAAAAACAACAACAAAAACAAAAACAAAACATGGATTCTATTTTAATTAAATAAAATCTAATTGTAACCTGCAGCAGATTCAAGTCTAAGAAGGTGTGTTGTTACTGTACTGAAAATCGAAAAAACATTAAAACTAAAGAAAGGCGCTAAATTGGAATATAATGTCTAACATATTATCTGACAATAAATGTCAGACTATTTTCTCAGGAGTGAAGAAGACTTGAAGCAACAGAGATGTGTTCTTAGCGATGATTACTGAAATGGATGGAATTTTTTTTTTTTTAATTGCGTTCATTCCAAGCAAAGCAATAAGCCACTAAGTTACAATGGGGTCACAGGGTGTGGAAGGGTTAGAAAACAAACTCATTATTAAATAAGGAGAACAAAAGAAGAGTAATGAAGAGGACAGTAGAGAGAGTGATTAATATTGCATTAAAATATTTGAAGATTAAAGTTGATTGGAAAACTTGGAACTGGAAGGGATTTCCACAAGCGAGTAAAAAAACCGTTAGCATAGAATTTACGGTTACATCTAGCCAGCTCAGCTGTAAATTGATGAGACTTCGTCGTCAGTCTAGTACTGAGCTTAAATTCGTAATGTCTAGGTGCCATAACAACGACCTCATCCTAACAACTGCCATGAAAATATTTATAGAAAAGACAGAGAGAGGCAATATTACGACGGTGTGAAAGACACTGAAGCCGAGACGCCAGATGTGACAATTGAAGAAGTTTCAAGGAAAAAATGAAATATGAAAAAACTGACGTTCAAAATCAAAAAGAGTGACTTAAAATTTTTGGGAGACATGAGAAAGAAAAGAAAGCTTGGAGATCTTAAAACCCAGAGGATCCATTGAAGGAAAAGGAATCAGAAGAAAGTAGTCAGTAGCTGTGTTATGGTGAAACACACTTATTCTATAGTTAAGAGACTCTCCCACCTAATATAAGTAGTAGTAGTAATAGAAATGACGGTCAGTTCATGTCGGACGACAGTAGTCGAATACGAAAGTAGTCAGCGACCACAACAAGATTACTCTGCGTAATACCTATTATATCAAGTTCCTAACGTTTTGTACGTCGAACCTATTTTAGGACCGACTTAGTACAAATAAAAGCTTCCACTGCGAAATCACTCCACAACAAACTGACAAAATGGTTGAGCAAATGGATGGAGGAACGAATACCACAATGCGAAACAGAAAGTATTAGTGAATTAATTTTTTGTTTGCAATAAGGTTCACCCGGTACAAAGCCCGGGGACCACTCGTGGTAGTTTGTACGGATAAGAGGGGAAGATAAAGGTTGAACAAGACTTGAACAAGTTAAGATGGTAGTGATTGGGAAACATCCTCTTGGGAGTCGGTTCCACAGAGTAGTGGTTGGCGGGATAGAAGTTGTTCCAGGGGAACTTCTCAGCGATGGAATACTGGGGGTGAAATGCGGGTGGTTTGCTACAATATAAATGTCATGGCGGGTACTGAACGTATAGGTTTGAACTAGCGGAATGGAGAATAATCCGTCACTCACAAGGGCTCGGAGAAGCTTTTGAACTCTATCGGGTCTGTAAAGTGAAGTCTTGGCAGCTCCCGCCCAAAGATGAAAACAGTACTCCATAAAAGGATGTTTGGAAGACATGTGGGGGTGAGAAAGAGAGAGAGAGTGAGAAAGAGAGAGAGAGTGAGAAAGAGAGAGAGAGTGAGAAAGAGAGAGTGAGAAAGAGAGAGAGAGTGAGAAAGAGAGAGAGAGTGAGAAAGAGAGAGAGAGTGAGAAAGAGAGAGAGAGTGAGAAAGAGAGAGTGAGAAAGAGAGAGAGAGTGAGAAAGAGAGAGAGAGTGAGAAAGAGAGAGAAAGAGAGAGAGTGAGAAAGAGAGTGAGTGAGAAAGAGAGTGAGTGAGAAAGAGAGTGAGTGAGAAAGAGAGAGAAAGAGAGTGAGTGAGAAAGAGAGAGAAAGAGAGTGAGTGAGAAAGAGAGAGAGTGAGAAAGAGAGAGAAAGAGAGTGAGTGAGAAAGAGAGAGAAAGAGAGTGAGTGAGAAAGAGAGAGAAAGAGAGTGAGTGAGAAAGAGAGAGAAAGAGAGTGAGTGAGAAAGAGAGAGAAAGAGAGTGAGTGAGAAAGAGAGAGAAAGAGAGTGAGTGAGAAAGAGAGAGAAAGAGAGTGAGTGAGAAAGAGAGAGAAAGAGAGTGAGTGAGAAAGAGAGAGAAAGAGAGTGAGTGAGAAAGAGAGAGAAAGAGAGTGAGTGAGAAAGAGAGAGAAAGAGAGTGAGTGAGAAAGAGAGAGAAAGAGAGTGAGTGAGAAAGAGAGAGAAAGAGAGTGAGTGAGAAAGAGAGAGAGTGAGAAAGAGAGAGAGTGAGAAAGAGAGAGAGTGAGAAAGAGAGTGAGTGAGAAAGAGAGTGAGTGAGAAAGAGAGTGAGTGAGAAAGAGAGTGAGTGAGAAAGAGAGTGAGTGAGAAAGAGAGAGAGTGAGAAAGAGAGAGTGAGTGAGCGAGCGAAATTCAAGCTGCTACATTATTTAATTATTAGTCTACATCAAGAAGTAAATATGGCGATAGATCGTCATATTCTTTATTTCTGAAGAACAGTTATATTTCAAGATGGAACATGAGTGATTCCCAAAAACGATTTCCACTAACAATGTTACCCTTTCTCTTGTTGATTGGTTTGGTTAGATTTTTCTTATATTATTTGCATTATTCAGATTGCTATCCTCATCTTCATTGCCATATTCACAATGTTTCCAAGTGATTAGAATTTCGAACCGAACCGAACCCTTTATTTCGTCCATCGGGGTAGATTGTTCTAGTTCCACGTGCCATGCCTCTTCCGGATCTCTCGTTTGTTTCCCTTTAACTCTCCAAGTATTTTGGTTCACCACTGCTGTAGCCTGGTATTGAACTCACAACTCTTTGGATCTAGTCACTGGATCTAACCTTTATACACATGTCCTCGAAGACGCATAGCCCAGTGAATGAAGGCTGAGACTGAGACGGAAGAGGTATGGCACGTGGAACTAGAACAATCTATTCCAGTGGACGAAAAAAAAAAAGGGGGGGTCGGCTAACCATTAAAAAAATGGAATCCAGGTGAGCCTAAAGTCGTACATATCGTAACTTTAATTATGCGTCCATGCAGAAAAATTGGCAATAATTTATCACTTACAATGAAAACCCGTTAACCATAGAGTAGCCAGTTAACCATTAAAAAAAGCCCATTAACCATTAAAAAATGACTAAAGAATTTGAACCCACCTGTGACTAAAGCCGTACATATCTTAACCTTAATTAAGCATCCATACAAAAAACTTGGCAATAAGTTATCACTTAAAATGAAAACCCGTTAAACATTAAAATAAATTAAAATAAGTATATAAGACCGTTGACCATTAAAAAATACCCTTTAACCATTAAAAAGCCCATTAACAAATTAAAAAAAAAGCCTGTTAACCATTAAAACATGTCTAAAGAATTTGAATCCAGCCGAGACTAAAGCCGTACATATCGTAACCTTACCTTAAGTAAGCATCTATATAGAAAACTTGGCAATAATTTATCACTTAAAATCAAAGCCTGTTAACCATTATCAATTTAAACAGTAATTAGTACTAATTTCCTGATTCTTACTTACAGTGCTGAGAAATAGTTAACGAGTTAGTCTGGTTGACTGTCTGGGCGACCCTCACTGAGTGCGCCATACTTTTGACAAATTCCGCTAAGCTTAGCATATAAAATACACCTCTGCGTAGAGTAATAGTTAATGAGTTATTAAGTTGTTGCAAAAATAATGACGTAATAATGTCTTTTTTTGACGTATTTTTTAACGTCAGAAAACGACATTATTACGTCATTATTTTTGCACCAACCTAATAGCATAGATAGATGACCATACGGCTGGGTAGTGAGATCGATTCTTATTTACGCCAAACTAAACTAAGCTTAGCAAAAAACTCCTCAGTGTTGGGTAATGTTCAGTGAGCTGGTTTGACTGGATATTATTATTAAATAACGAATTCAGTCTTTAGTGGGAGCTCTAATGCCAAACTAAACTAAGCCTGGCAAGTGACAACTCAGTTTATGGTAATGTTTAGCGAGACAGTCTGGGTTGTGTTTGTTTAAATTTTAAAACAAAGGCAAAAACGCACGAAGAGAATATGGTTGTTCGAATGGAAGGTAGATAACACCTTACCGGTGACAGATTTTTAGTGAGATAGGATACCATGTGGAGACGATTAGTTAGTTAGTCAACCTGTAGACATTCGTCCTCTTCACGCTTCCTTTAAGAAACGATGCTACTGATAACAGAATAAAGTGAGAAAGGATACGAAGAAACGTCGTTCATTCAATCGGTAATATAGCCTTCGGGTTTAAAGAATTACCGATAGACACCGAGAAGCCAGGAACAACACATATAACAACACTTTGGGGCACCTCGAGGCGGTGTGATGGTTAGTAAGCTTGTCTCGTTAGAACCAATACGACTTATTTGTGATTTCGATCCTAACAGGGTGCCCCCTACTTTCGGCCACATCTAAGCTACGTTTGGAAAATCACTGTAACAACACTTTGGGGCACCTCGAGGCAGTGTAATGGTTAGCAAGCATGTCTCGCTAGAACAAATACGACTTGGTAGTGAGCTCGATCCTAACTGGGTGACCCCTACTTTTGGCCTTGTGCCACATCTAAGCTACGCTTGCAAAAAAAATCATTATAACAACACTTTGGGTGTCCTGTGTTAAACTACACTTGCCAAAATACTGAGTAGTGATTTCGATACTTACTGTGCACTCAAAACTTGTGGCCTTGTTCCAAAGGTGGAAAGGTGAGTAAATAAAAATAACCTTTGGTAGGGTTAATTGCATTTCTCATTTTGACATCAAAATCCAAAAGACCTACCCCGAAGTGAGAATATCAAGCAGAATTTACAGCCAAAATATCTGAAAATCATTAAAAAAGAAAACAGGCTGTTTATTATCGATAAGAAAGTAATTCATTTTTTTTTTAAATTACTTCTCGCTTTCATTGAATCAACTTCCATTTTCTGAATATGATTTCACATTAACCTCCGCAGAGAGCGCGGCAAATGAATGACTATTGTCAGGAGACAAAGGGTAAAGACGTTCATTATTATTGGATAAAATGAAATTTTCTAGTAAACGACAAGTTGGTTAAACTGTAGCAACAGAGACAGAAATAGAGGAAAGATAGGATGGGTGGGGAGAGATTAAGAGAGATGAAGGGAAACTAAAGAGAAGACAGAGTGAGGAAAAAAAAAGATGGGAGAAGAGACAGGAACGAATATATATATATATATATATATATATATATATATATATATATATATATATATATATAATGTATGTGAAACCGTGACAACAGTAATGTTGTTTTATCTCAATATTTTATGTCTTAAATTGCTCTAGATGTCCTTTTCTTTAAAATTATATTGAGTGCTTTTTCACTAATTTAACCGTTTTTGACTAAAGTTTGATTTTTTAAATGTAATCATATATATATATATATATATATATATATGTGTGTGTGTGTGTGTATATATATATATCAGTCACTCTCTCTCTCTCATATATATATATATATATATATATATATGAGAGAGAGAAACTGATGTGAACAAGGGAAAAAATCTACATAGGAGGAGAGAGAATGATTCAGAAAAGAGACGGGAACGAATAGAGAGTGGGGAAAATTTGGAAGATGGCGATAGAGGGCAGTAAGAGAATGAGAAATATACACACACACGTATGCATATAGTGAGGGGAAGGAGAGGTAGAGAGTATGAGAGAGGAGGATTGAGAGAGTGAAAGACAAGGAAGAAGGTGAGAGAATGAGAGTGGCTGCCAAGAATAAGAAAACCACAACAAAAACGGTTCAGATGAAAAAGAAAGAAGAGAGTGTGTGAGAGAGTGAGGGAGGGAAGATAGGTAATAATATAAGGAAAAAAAAACTCAAAGAGAACAGGACAGAGTGAAGGGGAAAAAAAGAAGAAAGAGTTCAAGAAGAGAAAATATAAGACAAGATATTCTTTCAATATTAAAAATGAGAAAAAAGAAAAAAAAAATCTTTATCACGATTCGAGTTGGCGTGTCTGTATAAAACGCACAATAGAATCACAGAGTCTCAGAGTCGTGTTTTTATTTGTAGTGATAAGTTCACGTCTATTTCTCAAGGTAGATATTATGTCTTACTATTGACACATATTGGTGCCTTGTGTCTAGTTTCCTTCAGTCAGTATTGTTTTCTCTGTATAAAGGAGAAACATTTTTTTTTTCTGAGGACTCACACGAGAATATGCTCCATCAAATTTAGTTATCTATAATATGCTTTTAGTTATCTTCATCAATATTGTATTTCGTTTGTAAGGCATATTGATGCATTTTGTTTGCTATCTAACCTTTGTAAATTTCGTTGCATTAGTCTTGCACTCTTAAATGCTTAGTACCATTCATGTCACTAAGTTAACTCTTCAATACCCACTTTCACAAAAATGCGACAGGGAACTTTAATAAGTTATAACTAGAAACCTATAATAGCTGATTTTTTTTTTTTTTTTTTTTTTTTTTTATAAACCTATAATTATTACCCTTTTTTTAATATTTTTGTAAAGCCAGAATAGCGATTTTTTAAATGATATAATTAATACCAGATTTTTCGGTCGGCATTCATGGGTTAAAATCCAAATTTACATTTAATTCGCTAATTCTGTTAACTGTGATTATTAAAACTATGTTTCATGAATGTAACTGATAAAGTTGTCTTCGGTCTACAGTTATCAGTTTCCTTCTGCTATTCCCAGCATCCTTCTGCGACACAGAATCTCTTACCTTCATCTGTGAAGAAATTATCCAGCAATTTGCTACCAAATAAGAAGACTAATTTGGGCTAATTAGGACGTTAACCGCGCAAGTAAAATGTATGGAAAAAATGTGACTTCCAAGACAAGACTGATAGAAACCAAAGGTTAAGTTATATGCCAAATTTTATTTCGGTATGACAATGAATGAATACACATCTTGAGTGGTGTTGGAGATGAGGTAAAAGTCGTCCGTTTTTTTGCTCTGGTAATCTGGTTGAATGGACGAAAGCAGTGTTGCTGGCAGGTCGTGAGTCGGCTGGTCATGCTAAGCACGAAGGCGGAGGTGGTCAGTCGCGGGTCCGCTGGTGATGATGAGGACGAAGGCGGAGTGGCTGCGACGACGACGGCTACGGCTGCTGCTGGCGTAGACGACAACAGTAGTGGATATGACAACAATAGTGGCTACGATGACGACGGCTGCTGCTGATGGCGGCAGGGAGGGGGGATCCCATCTGCTCGATCCCGTTGTCCACGTGCTGAACAGGCGAAGTGTTGTTGCTCTGATGTCAGCAGGTGCCAATCAGAGACACGGGCCATGAATGTTGTTCATTATTATTATTATTAAATTAATTCTGCCGTCATCGTTATTCAGGCATATGTTGTCTAGGGCAATAAGGAAGGGTATTACATAAAGTTTGCAGACAGAATTTTTCGCCGGAAAAATTTTGTTGTTTTTTTTTTTTTCGCTTTCTTCTTAGACTAGTTCTTTGAATAGGTGAAGGTCACTGAAAACTGGGTTCAGTAGAAGTATTTTGAGTAACCGGGAGTGGCCTAAATTCCGAGTACAATAAAAGAGGACTGATATTACATCTTGACACTCTTTCTAAGGAAATTTTCCTGTTTCTTAATATTTTTAATTTTTGAAGGTATCTTTTGATAAACAAACGCGCCTTCTGGTTTCGGCGACACATTTTCCGCATTCTGTTAAATCAGCGCGACATATAAGACACTTCATCGCCAAGAAATTAGGGACCCCGCCGACACCAGAAAAATACCCCTTAGCCAACATATAGAGGAATGCGGAGGTCAAAATCTGCCAAATTTTAGTGTCTTCCAATCCTACCAGTGCGACTACATAACCACTGACCAAAAACGGATTAATAAGGAAACATTTTTCAACAATTTCAAACCCATACATAATTCATTGCATAAATAGATTCAACCAAATTTTCCTTATCATAAACCATATATATAGCCAGTTACGCCCCTTGATTATTTAATTTTCATCATTTGCTCAAAACATAAGCGTCAACACGTGGAAATACAAACAGTGAAAAACTTTTTGAAAAGCGAAACCGGTTAAAGAAAAAAAACAAAAAAAAAAACTAAAACAACTAATTATTTTTCTAGAAAAAACTCACTGAAAATATAATTGTAAATAAAGTTTTAATTTTAATTTTTCTCTGTAAAAATACACATATGTGCTTTTTTCCCAATTCTTATTTTAGTATATATATATATATATATATAATAATAGACTACCCACAATGCATCACAGACCCGTATTTATAAATAGCCGAGAAAAATAACAGCGCTCGTTAGACCACGAGCGCTGTTATTTTTCTCGGCTATTTATAAATACGGGTCTGTGATGCATTGTGGGTAGTCTATTTTGGCGGTTATTTTACCAGAAGTCGTTTATTTGTTTATTTATTTGGGTTAAATTATTTTGCTTTTTATTTTTTTATTTATTTTGATCGGTGATTTTATTAACGTAGTAAAAATTTGTTTATATCGATTATTTATTAGTTTTGTTTTGGTTTCGAAAGATAAAGCGATTTATTCAATTTTGAGGTTGATTGTTGTAGTTTACTCTAACTATTATGTTGGCAGGAGCAGTTTTTAATTTGTTTATTACTTCATTTATTTATTTATTTGGATTGATTATCTTTATTTGTTTTTTCTAACGGTTAATTTATCGGGATCGCTTTGTTAGTTTATTTATTTGGATGAATTTCGATTATTTTACTTGTTTTTTATTATTTATTTTTTTATAATATATATTTTTATTTACTCTTTTCGGTTTTTGATTTTTAAGTAACGCAGTACTTTTTATCATTATATAACAGTTCTAGTTATGCGTTTCGTCCGATTTTTGGTTTGATTTTTATAGTTTAACTAATATTTTGGTCATAATGGTTTGTTAATTTGTTTATTATTTACTTGTTTATTTGGGCTCATTGATTTTCTTTTTTTTATTTATTTATTCTATTTCGTCTATTCTAACGGGTGTGATTTGGTAATTTGATTGGGTTAATTTATCTTATTTTATTGTCATTTTGTTTATTTATTTTATTTTTTATTTTTTTCAGTTTTCGATTTTTAAGTATCTAGTAAAAAATTGTTTTCATGTCGGCATTTTGAGATGAGCTCGGATCTTTTATTTAATAATTTATTTTGGTCTGGGAAGGTAATGATAGCTATTTTTTCATCCATGCAAAGTTTGCAGGTTTTTGATTGGTTGTTGTAGGCTGGTGATCTTTTCCTTATTTTCCAAGATATTTTTGGTGTGATGTGCTTAGATATACTTAGAAAGCATTGTGTTGTTCTCATATTTACTACTTGTGAAAGATGTTTTGTGTGTATAATTTCTTTGTTTCCAGGGTTCTTCAGTTACTCCTATATATCCTTTAAAAAATCGTTATTATGGCTTTACAAAAATAAAAAAAAGAGTAATAATTATAGTTTTATTTAAAAAAAAAAGATCCACTATTATAGGTTTCTAGTTATAACTGGATGTTCCCTGCCTCATTTTTGTAAAGGTGGGCATTGAAGAGTTAACTTAGTGACATGAATGGTACATCCTGAAAATCGGCCATGGTCAGAGTGTGAACGTTCTAACTACTAGGTCACGTGCACACACACACACATATTTCAATAAAGGTGCAATTAATTTACAAATTGATGAATTATTCATACATAAAACAAATACAAAGGTTAATGATTAAATGGCGAGAAATCCATCTTCGCGAACAATTCAATAATATACAAAAAACCCGAATCTGTTTATGAAAAGATCCTGTTTTATAAATTTCCGTCGCATTAGATCTTTTTATTTTACAAGCTTTCGTCTGTTCCTACAGACATCCTCAGGTATGAAATAGATTGTGTTCTTGTTTATACTCTCAGTAATAAGTGGACAAACGAAAACAAGGTTGTAATCCGAAAAATGCTATGAGAAATGTGTGTTGTTGTTTTGGAACGTGCAGTCGCAACGCTGAGTTTGAATTTAAATTTTAAGGTTAAAGTTCTGCGTTTATGTACAAATGTAGTGATAAGAATATATATATATATATATATATATATATATATATATATATATATAGTAAAGCTTATATTTAATGAATACCCATATTTGTGTAGATAATCTTTTTTTATTTATTTATTTCCATTTACCGGATTCAGTATTCGAGAAACCTTATTAGAAAAAATATATGCTCTTCAGCAGGATATATATATATATATATATATATATATATATATATATATATATATATATATATGTGTGTGTGTGTGTGTGTGTGTGTATGTGTTTAACAAAAATATTTTTAAAAATACTGGCTTGTATATTAATTGTTTTATTATTTCAGTTAGTTTCGGCCAGCATGGCCATCATCATGAGATACAAAAAAAAAACCCTGCTTGTTAGTAGCAGTAAACTACAGGAGTGAATGGCTGTTTCTGAAGAAAGTGTACTTTATCTGTAATTTCCATTTGATTTTTATCGTTAAGTTTGGTCATACAGTATAACCCGGATATAAGAAAAACCCGGATATAAGAGACTTCGTGTCCGGTCCCAACAACTCTCTTATATCCGGGTTACACTGTATATATAAAAGAAAGGTGATGGATTTTAATTTTTTTTTTTTAAATCCAACAGCTTTTTATTACTTAAACACTATTTTAGTGGATACACGTATTTGAATAGACGCCCCGTTTATTTATCCGACAGTACATATATTTATTTATTTTCGTCTACAGGCCTGAATATTCAGGAAATCCTACTAGGAAAAATACACAGAGAGTACATATTTTTTTCTCTAATAAGATTTCCAAAATATTCAAGACGAAAATAAATAAGCCGCTTAATAAATAATCAGAACGTCTACTCAAATACGTGTGTCCACTAAAAATAACGTTTAAGTAATAAAAAAGAAATATATATGCAATTTATGCATTTTTTAATCGGATATTATATCTTATTACTATAAATGTTATTTGTCAGGTCCATACAAGAAGTCTACTCATAGCAGGGAACATAGTACTACTTATCGAATGGTCGGGACACCGCTGAAGTTACCCACAAGCTTTTCTCATGTGGAGACTGTCTTGACACACGGCAAGATTAAAAAAAAAAAAGAAAGAAAAAACTGTCAAAAACGTAAATGAACCTTCTGGATAAACGGTGTAAACGGGGCTTCATAGATATAGCAGTACAGTGGTATTCTTAATATGTAATTAGCATATTAGACTGTTCCTTTTACGTCCTTAGACATGCATTGTCATAAAATTAACATTAAGTACTTTCTTTTGCGTTTTTGGTCTCCTTGGTAGAAAAGTTGTTTTAATTCCCTCTGAATCTGTATAGTGTATGTTAAGGAATCCTGAGAGTTCTTCTAAGGTTTTTTTTTAATCATTTCCCGCCATGCAAGGCGATAATGCTACTAAGACGGAAGAGGTTACTCAGAGTTAATTAGAAGACTTTGAGGAGAAAAGACAATAAGAGAACAGGTTTCAGAAAGGCGGAAGATGACGATTAGTGTTGCATTAAAATTTTTAAAGATTGTAGGTAGCAAGGAAACAATAATATTAGGTTGGTGCAAAAATAACGACGTAATAATGTCGTTTTTTTGACGTTAAAAATACGTCAAAAAACGACATTATTACGTCATTATTTTTGCACCAACCTAATAGAACATACAGTTGTATCTAGTTAGTTCAACAGTAAAGCGATGAGACGTAATTGCCAATCTAGTAGTGATTTTAAATTTATGCAGTCGAGGGAGAAAGGAGGGAAGATCATCAGAACAATTGTTATGGGAATATTTTTGTAGAAAGAGCTGAGGAAAGATACGTCATGGTAGTGGGGAATTGACTAATGTCGAGATGCCAAGTCAGGACAGTCTTTTTGGATTTTATCGAGAATCACGATATACATACATACATACATAGGAAAAGAACCAGACCAGATATAACACCAATAGTCAATGCAGAGATGAATGGCAGATTTATAAATGTGCAAGATGCATTCTGACGAGAAAAAATGTCTAGCACGATTCCGTGAACCTAGCAACTAAACGTGAGCGCAAAGGGGTTGCTCTCCTAGAATCATTTCACTGTATAGTTTAAATAAATCCGGTATCAGGCTCCTCTAATAATTTGAAAAGGAAGTGTGAGCAGCGACTATATTTTGATCCTATTCCGAAGACTAAGAGAAAAGGCTCTCTGACACCACTTTAAACTCGACCTTATTGCGTTATAGTGGGCGCTTGGATGATTACTAACCAAATAGGGTCGTAGTTGCCGTGTGTGTGTGTGTGTGTGAATGAGAGAGAGAGCTCGACGGAAACCGTTTCTCTTTAAGCTAGTTTTTAATTCAGAATTTTCCTTCTAGCCGTCTAGGTAATCGTGCTAAGAAAAAAAAAAAAAAATCCCAAATGACCAAAAAGCCAACCCTACAAAAAAAGCAAAAAAAAAAACAAAACAAAGAACAAAACCACAAAACCTACAAAACCGCAAAATATACAAAGGAACAAAAACTACCCCCGCCAAAAAAAAAAAAAAAAAAAAAAAAAAAATAGTTGCGCTCCTCTTTCTGTTTCAGTGTACTTGATTTATTCCTTGTCTAATTGAATATAATCTGTGTTTGCAATAAAGATAGCGGAATATTTGTATGTTAACAGAGGAAAATGCATTTTAGTCCTTCGTTTACGATGAAGGATAAAATAATAAAGAGAATAGTAGTGGTAGAATATACATATGTGATTTTGTTTGAAATTTTCTCTTCTGACACGCCATCAAGACTGTGATACATGCACAGCGTTGTTATGGTTACATGTGCCAATAATAAATCCTAACAAGACGTTTACTTCTCTTAGAATTATCTTGCTGCACAAGGCTGATTAAACGCACCCTTGTCTTACTCCACATTTTATTTTACTTTACTCACTTGATACGTTGTCTATTTAAACCCGGGGGGTGCATTTCGTTAGAAACAAAAGAAAGAATGTTGAATGGCTATGTAATATCAATCCTTTTATATGGCAGTGATTGCCTGACAATCTCACTACACAGACTGGAGGAAGCAGAAGTGTGGTTCTACAGAAGGATACTGAGAATGCCATGGACCGATTAACCAACGAGGTAGCCTAAAAAATGCAACAAAACAAATTTATCAGCTTCAGAAAAAGACAACTGAAATTTCTTGGACACATAACGAGGAGAGAGGGCTTAGAAAACATAACGCTCGCAAGGCATATTGAGAGCAAGAGGACCACTTACTTGACGAGAATGAAGGAAAGCATGACGGGAATGTGATGGGAGGCTTGACAAAAAAAGAAATTCAGCTAAGGATCACAAAGAGCCATGATCACCCAAGTCCTGAAGAAACACGGCACATAGAAGAATTTGCATATACGCTTATGTTTTTTTTAATCCCTCGTCATTAAGGATATTTAAGCAAAGAGAATCGTGTATGAGATGTATGCTATTGGCTTTTTTTTGCCGATACAATGGTCATGATGACTCCTATAGAGCAACTATATATTTCAATAACAGCAACAGCTAAAATGGATAGCACAGGTAACTTGAAGAAAAATAATGACACAATCAAGAAACGAAGGAAAGATAGAAAGTCCTCATCAATAATGTAAAGAGCCATAATAGATAGTGGATTTTAAAAAACCTATTTTCCTGAAAAAATTGTTTTAATAAATTGATTATACAGGCTTTTCCGCCCCCCCCCCCAAAAAAAAAAAAAATTAGCATCAATTTGTAGTTTGATAGCATAAACAATTCTTGCTTAAATTATCTCAGATTTTAACAAAATGTCTAAAAACTAAGTTGACTGTTCGGACTAAGCTCAACGAGAATCTAGCAAGAAGATGAATCGAGCGTGTGACAGTGATAATGACAGTGCTGTTGAAATGGCCACCGCGTTCATCTATCTTGACATCTTGTGATTTTTTTCTATGGGACTATATGAAAAGTCAAGTCTATATCACCCCTCTTCCTACAAAACTTAAGGAACTTAAGTAGAGAATGACTGGGGCACTGGAGAATGTTACGCAAGGCATGCTACATTGTGTTTGATAGGTGTTGGACTACTGACTTAACATGTATCGTGTCACAGGTGGTGCGCATATTGAACATTTGTAAAGCTTTGTGAAATAGGTTATAAAATCTACATCCCTTTGAATATCGTCTTTGAATTTTGATAAATCTTTTATTGTTCAACAGGAAGACTAATTAATTTCGTTTGCTTGGGACATGTAGTTACTCAGGGATTCACATTTTAAATGATGTCAATTTTGCGGGGACATCGCGTATAAATTATAAACGATGGTAGCACTGGTTCTTCAGTCAATGAATGTTGAAAGGAAAATGGTCAATTTTACCATTGCAATGAAGATATGGTGATTACTTTCGGGACATACCAAATCCCAGATGATTAAAGCTTGCAGAGAGTTAGTTGCCAAATTTTAGCAAATTTATAGAGGTGCAAGTACCAGAGAGACAAAAGACATATCACGTTGAAACACCGGTTCTGGTACGATCACAGAAATTAAGCAATGTTGAGCCTGGTTACTACTTAGATGGGTGACAACTTGGGTATATTAGGTGTTGTAGGTTTGGATGTGAAGGTGGTGTAATAGATAACGGATCGGAATTGGAAATGAATGAGTTGGGTTCCAATTCCAATCGGCTCGTTATATAGATTTACACAGAAATACCCTTGGGGAAGGTATGAATTCATCTCTTCTCTCTCGATCTATTATTTAATTCGTAGGAATTGTATCAGAAAATCATTGTTATCCGCCCAAAACTCTTACAATTAAAAAAAAAATTCTAGCTTTACGTAACCTGCAAAAGGTTGAAAAACCGTAAAAAACAAACCAGTCAACCAATCATAGAAAAATGAGGTAGAGACGCGGGTCACACAAGGGAACAAGTCTTGCTGATATCAGCATAAAGGAAAACTGTGGTACATTCAGGAGAAGGAGGAGAGAGTGACGAGAGAGAAAGGGAGAAAAGTGGGAGAGGGGGGAGAGCTAGTGAGAGAGGGGAGAGAGAGCTAAATAGGGAGGTGAGAGAGTGAGCTGGTGAGAGAGGAGATAGAGAGAGTCAGCTATTAAGAGAGAGAGTGACCTAGTGAGGGAAGAGAGAGAGAGAGAGAGAGAGGGATAGTAAGGGAGGAGAGAGAAAAAGTGAGCTAGTAAGGGAGGAGAGAGAAAGAGTGAGCTAGTAAGGGAGGAGAGAGAAAGAGTGAGATAGTAAGGGAGGAGAGAGAAAGAGTGGGATAGTGAGGGAAGAGAGAGAAAGAGTGGGATAGTGAGGGAAGAGAGAGAAAGAGTGGGATAGTGAGGGAAGAGAGAGAGAGAGTGGGATAGTGAGGGAAGAGAGAGAGACAGAGTGGGATAGTGAGGGAGGAGAGACAGAGTGGGATAGTGAGGGAGGAGAGACAGAGTGGGATAGTGAGGGAGGAGAGACAGAGTGGGATAGTGAGGGAGGAGAGACAGAGTGGGATAGTGAGGGAGGAGAGACAGAGTGGAATAGTGAGGGAGGAGAGACAGAGTGGGATAGTGAGGGAGGAGAGTGGGATAGCGAGGGAGAAGAGTGAGAGCTAGTGAAGGAAGAGAGAGAGTGAGCTAGTGAGGGAAGAGAGAGAGTGGGATAGTGGGGGAGGAGAGAGTGGGATAGCGAGGGAGAAGAGAGTGGGATAGCGAGGGAGAAGAGAGAGAGCTAGTGAGGGAAGAGAGAGAGAGAGTGAGCTAGTGAGGGAAGAGAGAGAGAGTGAGCTAGTGAGGGAAGAGAGAGAGTGAGCTAGTGAGGGAAGAGAGAGAGAGTGAGCTAGTGAGGGAAGAGAGAGAGAGTGAGCTAGTGAGGGAAGAGAGAGAGAGTGAGCTAGTGAGGGAAGAGAGAGAGAGTGAGCTAGTGAGGGAAGAGAGAGAGTGGGATAGTGGGGGAGGAGAGAGAGTGGGATAGTAAGGGAGCAGAGGGAGAAAATAAGCTAGTGATCGAGGAGAGAGAGAGAGAGTGAAGAGATTGTTATTGTTAGACTGAAATCACAATCGGTTCTTTCTTATGAGAGACATCGCGAATGAAAGATTGGAAATGCTTTAAAACACACATTGCAGTCTAACTCCTCTTTCAATCCTTTCGGCACGCATTGATTCGTCTTGTTATGGAGAGCCATTTTTCCCCCTTTCTTATCATTGTTTTCCATGAGCTGCATTTTATGGTTATTGTTTTCAATAAGATCTGAGAGCTGTCACTATGAGCCATTCCCAGGCAGACCCCGCATCCTGGCCAATTGCTTCTCAAGCTCTACTGCTCATGCTTTATTAAACTGCCTGACAAACAAAGAACTACAATCAACCAGCAATGGTTTCAAAATATCAACAACCACAAAATGGAAAAAGGACGTAAAACAGTAGAAGAGATGCGAGAAAAATGAGACAACGACGTGGAAGAAAGAAAGTAAAAAACAAATTCTACATAAAAATATAGCAAAGTATAAAAATGAAGAAAAAATTACGTAAAATGTAGCTGAAAACAAAGCAGTAATTAAAAAAATTCTCTAAAAAATTCTAAAAGGAAATGGCATGTAAAAATAAATGGCATAAAATTCTTAGACAAGAAAATCAATAAACAAACCATTCAAAACACGATCAAAGAAACATTAAAATTTCGAGAAGATCAATATACAAATAAATTCCAAACAATGAGAAGGAAAATACCAAATTAAAGAAGTACTTATTTTTTTTTTTTAACCCAAAACACGAAATAATTACAACGCTGAGTCCTGTAAACAATTAAGGTCGATATTTACCTCCACCTACCAATGGTAGTTGGATATTATAGAACAACAGTTTAAAGTGGAGTGCATGTACACTTACATCTAGTCCAATGGCAGAAACTGCTTAATCCCCAAGAGCACCGTCACATTGACGTCTGTATCTATAACCCCCCCCTCTTTAGGTCAATGAGGAACGTGTTGCCAAAGAGTTTGAATCCCAGTGATCAGGTTTTCCTCTAATTTAAGAGAAAGACAACAGATCCAACTTTGATTTCATTCCAAGGGGCGTGCAGAGATAGTTATTGACCCACGTCGCCACGTTGGTAGGATGTAACACAAGCTCGGTTTAATGGAGGGTGCCCATAGCCTTACATTAATGGAGGGTGCCTATAGCCTTACATTAATGGAGGGTGCCCATAGCCTTACATATAAGCCCAGGACAAAAAAACTGCACAGTTCCCTCGTCTACTATCACGCTGGCGTAGGTATTGATAAACCCTCTGTCTTCTTTGCTATAAAGCAGGTGGTGTCACACAGTTGGAATCTCAGGGTAGCAGACTTCCTCCATGACTTGAAGATTAACAGATATTACTTTTTGATATCAGCCCAAATGTCTGGTAAAGGTGATCAGTATTTGCTCACTTCCCCACGGTAGTAAGATGTAACACAAGGTCAGTTTAAGTTAGAGTGCCAATACGCATGGACCAATGATTAAAATTCTCTGTCTTTCCGAGCTCGGTCACACTGGTGTCTGTATCCATCTACACTTGCTCTCTAGTTTAATGAAGTGGAAAACCCCAGTCCTCGGAGACAATCTTTTTTTCCCCCGAAGGTAAGGTCCATTTTGCCGACTTCTTTTATCAACATCGACAAGAGATTTGCTGTGGATGGGTGGGTCTGGGCTGATGAGACATTTGTGAAAACCAGGCCTAGATTTTCCAGGGCCGCTGAAACGGACGCCGCCCAAGCCACAGTAGCCGATTCCGCGGACACAGGGATTTACCAAAATGGGACAAAACTCTTCTCAGAGATCTCTGCGAAGTCTCTAGGCTTCGCTTGCTTCACTGCTGTTTCGCGCGAAAAGCGACAGAGCGCCACCAACATCACTGCCAACAGCATCGCCACCCCGGACATATTAAACCATTCCACTTTCGACAAAGCTGCCAAGACAAACCTTGATCACGTTCAAATCCGGGATACGGCTTCCCTCATGATTTGAAGAGGAAGTGTGAACAGTGACTGCAATTTGATCCCATTCCAAAAATCAAGTAAAGGTGGGGTCTTTTCCCACTTTAATCCCGACCTGCGTTCGAGTGGGAGCTCGGATAAATACCAACCGTGTGACTCGGGCTGTGATTCTCAACTTCTGTGCCACGGCACCCTAGTAGGCCACGAGATATAATCACAGCATACATATATGTGCACGTGTGTGTGGGGGGTGTATTAATGGGACAGCGTTAGTATTTGATTAAATGAATAAGTATAAAACTTTTTTTTTTTTCAAATAATTCTTTTCACTATTTTTGATACATTTTGAATTTCAATACAAAAGAAATTTCTCACGTTAGCTAAAAAAGTCTTTATCAGTTTTATTTCAATTTTCTACTTATTTATGTGAATTAGGCTGCTCGGCCCTAAATAACATCGGAAATAAGAAGCGAACAAGACTACGCTTGAGGGAAGAAGACATGAGGGTCTGCTTATGACACATTCAACCAAACATTGAAGAAATCGAAATAAACCCCAAAAAACAAACAAAAAAAAAAAAACAACAAAAATCCCAGACACAAGTTACACACTAAATAAGCAGCACAAATAGTTGAATAGAAACATTGAAATAAAGTTAGTTGTTATTTGTGTGTGTATTTGTCTATAGTTTTATTTCATAACTAGCAGTAGAGCCCGGCGATGTTAACAGTAAGAGATAGATCAAGTATCGACCATCATAAAGACTGAAAAATAAAATTTACAAAGATTATTGTTTAAGGTTGACGGACACGTATATCTTAATTAGTTTTTTTTTTTTGTTTTGTTTTTTTTTGTTTTTTGTTTTTTTACGAATTGGTCAAACCCAAACTCAAACAAAAACATTGTTTTCAATCGTTATGAGTCTACCGATTGAATAGAATTTTATTATAAACAATTGTCTTGTAAATGGAATTTTTAAAGCATTCTGAATGTAAAAATAAAGAAAAAAGTGTGCAAGACAATAAGAAACACTACCTGCTAAAAAAAAAGTGAAACTTTGTTGAAATCGGTTGAACAATGTAGGAAATCCGATCCCATATATAAACAAACACACACACAAACAACCTGGGTCTTATAATAAGTATAACTCGATATGAGTTGTCCCCCTTCCATTCTCATGATGCCTCTTAATCGTGTTTTCAAATTGATTTCATGCAAAAACAATTGTGTTTTCCAATTTTTGACACTGTCAGAACCACTGCAAGGTAATTTTATGTAGTCCTGTGAAGTTTTGTTGAAATCGGTTAAAAAATGTAGGAAATCAAGTCCAATATATAAACGTACAGATACACATAATCTGGGTTTTATAATAAGTATGTTATTGAAATGAATATCCTTTAAAGATTTTGCTAAGTGTGCAGTGATATTTTTATTTGCTCTGAGGTGTGCTGTTGCTTAAAAAGGTTGAGAAACACTAGTCTACGGAAAGAGTCTGACGAAGTCCATTCTGCTTCAAGAATTTCCTTCTAACCTGTTCGATACTCAAGGCAATCGACCCCAAACGGCTCTGCAATTTAACGCGGAGAAGGAAGAAGATGAATTCATGCCTTTTCCAAAGACATTAGGGTGAAACGAACAAAACAGACCTGGTCAGAATTTGAACTCGGCACGCCGATTTCATTTTTTGCATCGATAATCGATACGCTGCCCACATATCTGAACATATACTATCATCATATAAATAAATAAATAAATAAAGCAGTTTTCACATTTCTATTGTTTTGATTCAAAAGCAAGTGGATGACAGAATGTGGTCTAGGGGAGTTGGCAGAGGCACGAAACTTACTGAGAGCTACAAGGGATAGAGGGGAGTAGAGAGCCATGACCACCTACGCACTGAAAGGACATGGCTAATAAAAAGAAAGAAGCTCAGTATATTTACTCAATTCATTTTGTGTACGTATTCAAACTGTTTACGTGCAGTAAAAGTTCTGGATTCCTTCAGCATAATTCCCCAAAATGGGCGTAAGACAAGGATTTAGCTTCTCACCAGACTTATTCAAACTTTACAGTGAAGCAATCCCGAGAGAATTAGAAGTTCTACCAGGATTTTCATAATTGGATGTAAATGATACGATGTTGATATCCGATATAGTTAGTTTTGTTTAGTTTTATGGCATAGCAACCACAATGGGTTATTTAATGCCGACAAAATTTTTATTGCTGGTAATTTGTTTTTTTAAATGATTGAAATATTTTTTCCTTCAAAAATTTATTTGTGGGAATATTTTTTAAATAACGAAATAAATACAATATGGGAACCAGTAATAAGGAGTGCCAGAGAAAAGCAATGATAACAAAGTTGCAATATGAGCTCTGGTAAAAACATGCTATGATAACAGCAAAATTGCAATATGAGCACTAGTAAAAAAGGTTGCTGAATTAGGTTCATAATACTCAGAAATTCATGCCCAGATGTCCTCAAGGACACATGGCACAGTGGATAAAGGCGTTTAAGACCCAAAGAGTGTGAGTTCAATACCCGGTTAAGCCAGTGGAGAACTTTCAAAGGAAAATTAGCAGGAGATAACTGATATACATCAAACGTGGAACTAGAACAATCTACCCCAGTAAGCGAAATAAAGGGTTCAGTTCGAAATTCCAACCATCTGAAGAAGGCCGGAGCGTACAACGGCTGAAACGTTATGATAAATATGGCGACAAAGATGAGGACAATAGTCCGAATAATGGAATATTTTTTCTTCAAAAAATCTATTTCTAGTAATATTTCTTTCTTCAAAAATGTATCGCTGGTAATTTTTTTTCAAAAATGTATAGTTGATAATAATGTATTGATGGTAATAATTTTTTGCTTCAAAAATTTATTCTTAGTAATAATTTTTTACAAAGTATTTCTGGTATTAAAAACTATTTTTACACTTTCATAGTTTTTTTTTTACCCCAGTTTGGGAGTTAATTATTTGCCCATAGCTGGGACCCTAACAGATGCTACAACCATGAGTCAGGGTGGACCTGGGAATACCAGCAATTAAAAGATGGTTTCACGCGCCTCAAAACCTCCTGATTAGAAGCCTTGCTATTGGACGTAGTTTATCGTCATACTCAGGACGATGATCTAGTATATAGTCAAAACCGGGATGATGATCTAGTTTATCTCCAAAACCGGGACGAGGATCTAGTTTATCACCATACACAGGACAAGGATCTAGTTTATCGCCAAAACGGGGACGAGGATCTAGTTTATCGTCATACCCGGAACAAGGATCTAATTTATTGTCAAAACCGGGACGAGGATCTAGTTTATCGTCATACTCGGGACGAGGATCTAGTTTATCGTCATACTCGGGACGAGGATCTAGTTTATCGTCATACTCGGGACGAGGATCTAGTTTATCGTCATACTCGGGACGAGGATCTAGTTTATCGTCATACTCGGGACGAGGATCTAGTTTATCGTCATACTCGGGACGAGGATCTAGTTTATCGTCATACTCGGGACGAGGATCTAGTTTATCGTCATACCCGGGACCAGGATCTAGTTTATCGTCATACCCGGGACCAGGATCTAGTTTATAGTCATACCCGGGACGAGGATCTAGTTTATAGTCATACCCGGAAGAAGGCTCGAGTTTATAGTCATACCCGGAAGAAGGCTCGAGTTTATCGTCATACCCGGGACGTGGATCTAGTTTATCGTCATATCCGAGAGATGGATCTAGTTTATCGTCATATCCGGGACATGGATCTAGTTTATCGTCATACCCGGGACGAGGATCTAGTTTATCGTCAAACCCGGGACGAGGATCTAGTTTATCGTCATCCCTGGGACGAGGATCTAGTTTATCGTCATCCCCGGGACGAGGATCTAGTTTATCGTCATACCCGGGACGTGGATCTACATGCGAATTAAAAATTGGCGACACCAAAATCATGCAAGTACAAAAATTTCATTACCTATAATATTTTTTAACAGAGTGAAAATGTGACCAAAATCCGAAGATTCGTTGTGATAACGAAAGATTATTAACAAACAGTAATATTCAACTAGTATCATAGAAAATAGTACTGAGGTGTTACGCAATATCAGTCCCCGTATATGGCAATAAATTCTGTATAATCTCATCAGGAATGAAAAAGAGGTATGTGGCAAGAGAAACATGGTTGTACAGAAGGATGCTGAGAATACCATGGACTGAATATGCGAGCCACGATGAAAAAGTTTTAGAGATGGAAACCTTACAGAAGGATGCTTATACTTAACATCCGAAAGAGACAGCTGAAATATCTTGAGCACATAACGAGGGCTTAGAAACGTTAACACTGACAGGAGATATTAAAAGTAAGAGGAACTGAAGGAAGCAGTGACAACCTACCTAATTAGCACGTGTAAATCGTTGGCAGAGCAGGGATTAAGAAACATCCAAAAGACAAACTTTTCTAAGAGCGACAAAGTATAGGAAATTATAGAGAGCATTCGCCGTCCGGGTTCTGAAGAGACATAGTATATAAAGTGTGCAACGTATAAATTGTCGTCTAAATTACGCAAAAATGAAGATAACACAGACAGGTGGAACAAATACATCGACTCAATAGCTTCATCTACCGCAAGGAAAGTTGGTTCTGTGTCGAGCCAGAAAGTTTTTTCTCGTCTGAGTCCATCCTTTCAACCTATAAATCAACCATCCGTCCTTGCATGGAATATTGCTCTCTCATATGGTCTGGTGCCCTCGCTGTCCGTCTCGACAAAATCCAGAGACGAATATGCAATGCGATAGGTCCTGATCTGGCATCTCGTCTACAGCCACGTGCCGTGGTTTCCCTCTGTCTCTTCTACAAGTATTTTCGCGGCAACTGTTCCGACGAGCTACTTTCGCCGCTTCCCAGACTGCATGAATTTAAGCGAGCTACTAGGCTGGTATTTATCCCACGAAACGGTGAAATTTAACCGTCTTTTATACTCAAACATCTGATTCTCTCGCACTTCCTATCTGTGGAACTTCCTTCTTGCTTGCTTCCTTGATAACTATAAATTTCAAATATTCAAAAGTAATGTCAATCGACATCTTCTGCTACCTTTATCTTGTTCCCCGTCCTTCTCTGTATCCTTTCCTCAAATACACCTCTTTACTCTTGTTCTCAATCCTCTGTAACCCCCTTGCACTCCTACCTTGCTTGGGGTGAATTGCTAAAAAAAATCTCATTTTAACACATATTTACCAAATTTATACAACATATCTAGAAATACTAAAGTGTAAAATTATTCTTGGCTTCAACAACGGCCTCCAAACGATTTCGGAAACTCCTGCATCTCTTCCGGGCGGTCTCTTTGCTCGAGTTGGTGAATGCTGCCATAATCCTTGCCTTCAGTTCATCTCTGGTGTTACAAGGAGTTTTCTTGGTTTTTTCATATTTTCAACTGCGTCCCACACATAATAATCAAGTGGGGCTGCAGTCTGGGGGAGTTAGGTGGCAAGATGTAAGGGGTGATGTAGTCGCAGAAATTATGACAGCCATGATTGGGTGAATTGGTGCAGAGTCCTGTTGCCAGATATGGGTTCTTCCAGGCACCGTGATGAGTCTGAGGTCCTGTGCGAAGATGAATGAAGGTATACCGTCGCCATCACTAGTGATCAACCCAAACACCTTCGTAATCACCGTTAGACTCATCCAACTCTTCCCTAGTTTCTGCGCTGTCCCCAGATTTACATCCAAACATTCTGAAATGTTCGTACTGAAGCATCCGCTACGAATGCCGTGAAGTAAATATGCAGTTTCCAAATTTCTGGCTCAGTGAATTGCGTCGTGGTACTCTTTTTCAAACAAACAGTGCCCAACGGTCCCTACGAATGTTGTTTTCTTCTCTCAAACAATCATGTATGCACGGTTTTCATTCCTGAAGAAAATGTTACTCTATCGTAACTCGAAGAGGAAATAGTGACATAATCATGATGTTACCATTCCAAACCACTTCAAATAGAAGGTTTGAAAAGAAAACCCCCATCAGTACTGGAAAGAACGATAAAACTACTGGACTTGAGAAACCGGTTTTTCTAAAAAAAAAGAAAAATAGTGTTTTAAGAGAAAGATTTTAGAAATTTCAACCGACATTGGCTGGCTACCCTGTCAATGAATGCCAAATGTTTTCTTGTATTGAAACGGCTAATATTACCATTACCATATTGGGATGATGAGGTTAAATTTTTCTACTGATAACCGCCTCAAACCAATGTCAAATGAATGCCTGTATGTTGTATTAGGTTCGTGCAAAAATAATGACGTAATAATGTCGTTTTTTGACGTATTTTTTAACGTATAAAACGACATTATTACGTCATTATTTTTGCACCAACCCAATAGAAAGACGTCAGTTGAGTTGTCGATTTATTTTGATTGATGCTTTTTGATTGGTTGATTACTTTGGAAATGCGCCATCGGCTGTGATACAAGTCAGCCGATTGGACAGTTTCTATGGAAATATGCAGCTAATTGATCTATTCTTTCCTTTCCTTAACGACAAGCGAAAATCCGGCAATGTGCCTCACTGCCAAGATAAATATCAAGATAGAAAGAGAAGAATGCGGGAATCCCTTAAAGCTGGCAACAACAGCTGCATCCCAACCTGAGTGATGAATGCAACGATGAAGAGAATAAAATAGGAATACGAGAATTTCAACTGTGATAAACAGTCAGCCACTTACTGATATAGGCAAAAAAACGTGTTCCTTGCTCTGCGAATAGGACTTCATTCCGAATTTGACTATTATTATTATTATTATTATTATCATTATTATTATCATTATTTAATTATATTCATATATATTTAATTATATTCCTATTAAAACACTAATAAAACAAAATAGAAAAGAATTTTCATCTACGCACTCGCCCCTTCCTTCGTTTATATTTAGTGTCATCTGACCGGAGTAAGACATAGAATCGTGTGAAGGGAAAAAGATATGGAAGAAAACAAATCTTTATCAGGTGGCACCACAGAAGGGATTGGTCTTTCACAAAACTGAGAGCATTAACGTCCGCAGGAATTGAAATTTAGCAAAAGTTATTCAATATTAAACACTGAGGAAGGCTGCAAAAGCAGCTGAGAATTCTAATTTCCAAAACACTTTTTACGCCTACATGTCAACTAAATAAAATAAATATTGATTGATTTGTGTTTTTACGGCTTATCAACTTTTTACAGGTTATTTAAAACCAGAAAATATTTTAGATAAGAACTTTTTGTAGCTAATAATAATGTGCTGATACAAGTCCTACTAATTAACACAACTGGGGTAGAAGTGGTGGATCCCTACCTTTCTAAAGGGTGTTTGCGCATAAATGATTAGAACGAAGTCATCTATCCGGTTCACAATTCCGTCCATTGTCCATATATATATATATATATACATACATATATATATCTATATATATCTATATATATATATATATATTTGCGGATTGAAGAGTGGACGGACAAATCCGTCTACGAAACCCTGGAGTCGGGATGATTTTGGCTAAAACTGCCGTTAAAGTGCCCTTCTTATAAGATCCACTACCTTGGTTTCAACTGACTTCCCGATTTTTAAAGTTAAAAGCTGTACATTTTAATTTTTTATTTTAATGCTGTTTCCTGGTCTGATTCAACTGACCATTAACCTTTTACACACACACACACACACATTATATAATTATTATAATATTTTTAATAATAAATTACAATAAAAACATTTTTATATCGCTACACAAAATATTTCATGTTTCAGTACTATGATGTTACTTCCGGCGATGGTAGATAACTTGTGATAAAAATGATTTATTAGGGAATATATATATATATATATATACATACTTTCTGGTGCGACCTCGAGCACTAACACTCAGAGACCACTTTGTTTCTTGAAAGTGACCGAGACGGTTAAAAGTACTTAAAAAAAAAAAAAAAAAATAGAAAAAAAAAGCAGACACACATACACACACAACATGATCAACAGTTTATCCGCAACTTTGATCACAATAGACCACACGCTATTCAGAAACTGGAAATAAAAAGTTACTGTATTTTATGAACTGCTCTATTTTATAAGTAAAAGTACACAATAACACAGACGGAGCGTATGTAAATATAAAAGTTCACACCAAGGTCAATACCGAGTGGCGGCAGTACATTTAACGCATGAATGGAATATTCAAGATTTCAGATGGCCTGAAGATTGCATTCATGCATGAAAAAAGTCTGTCGCCACTCGGTATTGACATTCAGTGTCAACTTCTATATTATGTGAGGAAAACGCCCATTCTCAATTTACTTCTCCATAACTGACAAAAGAAAAATTCAGATATTTCATCGCATAATCAGTTAACAGACTGATATATTTCTGTCGTAGTTAATGCGTTGCTGTAAAAAAAAAAAAAAAATAGAATAATGATTTATATATATATAAGATTCCAAGACGTAGAACTCAATGTCCAGGACAGAGTAGAATATAATAAAAAACCTTAAACACTAATATTATTGTTTAAGCCTTTTTATTTTATATATATATATATATATATATATATATATATATATATATATTATAATAAATTACAACAAAAAACATTTTTACATCGCAACACATAAAAATTCATATTTCAGTACTAAATAGGAGTGATAGAGGAAAGGATGAAGAGAAGGATAGGGGATAGGTCAAGGCATCTGGAGACGTCGATTGACATTACATTTGAATAGTTGGAGATTATAGCTATCAGGGAAACAGGAAAAGGAGAGGGAGTTCAACTGAGAAGTGCGAATAGAAGAGACCGCTACATGGAACAGTTTCGACAGTGAAAAGGTGAGAGTTAGATCCCTGTCTAGTTGAACCCTTAAATTTATGAAGTCTGAGAACCAGTGAAAGCAGCTCATCGGAGCAGTTACCGTGAAAGTATTTGTAAAAAAAGTCAGCTGGAGGCGACAGCACGTCTGTGAGAAAGCGACTGCAGAAGAGATGCCAGATCAGGGCCAATTACATTGCATATTCGTCTCTTGATTTTATCAAGGACTTTGAGACAAACAGAAGGGGCTCCAGACCATAGATGGCAGCAATACTCCATGCAAGGGCGAATGGTTGATATGTAAATTTGAAGGATCGACTCCGGCGACAGAAATTTCCTGGCGCGGCACAGGGAGCTAACTTTCCTTGCGGTGGACGAAGCTATTGACTCAATGTATTTGTTCCATCTCAGGTCAGCAGTCCATGTGAGACCGAGCAGTCGCAAAGAGGTGCTCTCGTGGAGTTGAGCGTCAGATATTCTAATGGGAGGCAGGGATGGTTCTCTGTGGTGAATAATAGAGAGCAGTTTTGTATTTGAGGCATTAAAGTTAACTAGCCAATTCCTGTCCCAATCCACAGCCGGTTGGAAGTCCTTTTCGAGTCAAACCGCCAGGTTAGTTTTGTCAGCGACAGAAGATTTGTTTTTGAGGCAGGAGTAAATAGTAGTGTCGTCCGCGTAAATGCCTACTTGGGAACCTATGTCCTTAGGTAGATCGTTAATGAAGATAAGGAACAGAGTATGGACGAGTATAGAGCTGGAGAAGAATCCGTTGAGAACGACCTTCAATAAACGATTCGACAGGAATGAAGGTCGTTCTCAACGGATTCTTCTCCAGCTCTTATCCCACGAACGCAGGTGTCCCCCAAGGCCCTATCCTAGGAACCTAATCTGTTCCTTAACTTCATTAACAATCCTCCTGACGTCACATTATATATATATATATATATATATATATATATATTTTTGTAGGTACAAAATTTAATCACAGAAATAAAAGTGTGAAGCTTAATATTACCAGACAGATTACAAAACGGTGAAGCAACCGGTTCTTCAGGCTTCCGCGGGAGATTTAATTTAAATTAAAAACACAGTAAATGTACAAGGAAAAGGAAACGTAGAGGGAAAAAAATATGAACACAAAGAGATAGAGACAAATGACAGCGAGTCCCAAGAAACATTCGTTAATGAAGATAAGGAATAGAATAGGTTCCTAGGATAGGGCCCTGGGGAACACCTGCGTTCGTGGGATAAAAGCTGGAGGAGAATCCGTCGAGAACGACCTTCATTCCTATTGAAGGTCGTTCTCAACGGATTCTCCTCCAGCCCCTATCCCATGAACGTAGGTGTTCTCCAAGGCCCTACTCTATCCTGGCGTCATAGGTATATATATATATATATATATATATATATATATATATATTAATCGACATCACCCCAAGCAAGACAGCAAAGCCACTAAAGAACAAGGTGTTAAAGGGCGTAGAATAATTCAGAACAGGCGCATTAATAATGGGAGGAAAGAGAATAGCGAAATAAGGAAAACATTACATATCGATTGACATTGCATTTAAATTTTTGCAGATTAAAGTTTCCTGGAAAGCATAAAATCGGAAGAGAGTTCTACAAGGGAGAAGTCCGCGAGAAGAAAATGTTAGCATAGAACTTACGGCTACATCGATCCAGCTCAACTGCAAATCGATGAGATCTTGGCGGCAGTCTACTATTGTGCTTATAATCATAAAGACTAGATACCATATCGAAGAGGTCATCTGAACAATTACCATGAAAGTATTTATAGAAAAGGCCGAGAGAGGCAACCTTACGTAGGTAGGAAAGTGATTGAAGCCGAGACCCCAGACCAAAAGGGATAATATTGCTGATTCTTCTTTGGATGGTATCAAAGAGCTCAAGGTAAAAATCAAGAGTACCGGATTATATGTGGCAGGAATATTCTAAGGATAGAAGAATGGTAGACTGATAGATATGCAAGGTAAAATCTGGAGAGAAAAATTGTCTCGCACGACACAGTGAACCGATTTTCTTAGCAGCTGACCCAGCAATGGATACAATATACTATTTCCATTTGATGCTAACTGAACTTTATTTGTTTTTTTGTGACTTGATAGCGAGGAGATAAAGGCACATTTATTAAAAACATTATTTACATTATTCAGTCTACTGTCCTCATCTTTGTCGCCATATTTATTACGTTTCGACCGTTGAACACTCCGGCCTTCTTCAGGTGGTAGGAATGTCGAACGGAACCCTTTATTTCGCTCACTGGGGTAGACTGTTCTAGTTCCACGTGCCATGTTTAATGGAGGTCAGTTATCTCCTGTTAATTCCCCTCTCCAAGTTCCCCATTACCTTAATTGGATATTGAACTCACACTCTTTGGGTCCTGTCAAATATGGCAACAAAGATGAGGACAATAGTCCGAATAATGTAAATTCGGTAGATAATACCTCATCTCAGAAATAAAGACAGATATTAAAAACACATTCATTGATGTCTTGCAACAAGAATGAAAGCAATACATTACATAAAATAACAGAAAAAGAAATATCTTAGATAAAGTATGAATGAGATCACTTAAAGTCAGGATTCTGCATTATATTGTATGATGAACACTTTGAAATATGGAAGACACTTTGTATATAAAGGTATTAATAACAATCAATTTAAAGCATAAAGAAACTATAAAATGAATAACTTTCTTTTGTTCTTAAACCGAATTCTGTTGAACACTAAACAATTTTACGTCCTCCAAAGGTGAAGTATAGAAATTTCTACGTCGTTTTACAAACGATATTCTAGGAAAATTAACATTTAGAACACTGCATCATTTATAAATATTACTGTATATGAAACCCCCTTAAAATATAGTGTTTTATATTTTAGTTTTGTATATCTTGAATTGCAGTAGCCTGGTTTTCAATTTCAGTCAGGATTGTTTTAGGTGTTGCCATAGAAGGATATGACTACACAACCAGGATATTCAAAATCAACTTGTATTGGCAGAACTTACATTTTACTTGGTGAAACTAGTCACCACTGAAGTTGTAAAGGTAATGACAAAGGGGGAAAATTGTGTCATGTTTTAACCTTTAGCAATTCATCGGACTAATGTGATGTTTACGTTGATGCTGATATTTTAAATTTAAATTAATTTAAAAAAAAAATGTTTTCTCGTAACTTTTATTAAATATTCCCGATTCTTATAACAGAAGATCTGACATTAAAGGTAAAATACTGTAAGAGCCTAGGAGTACATTTACTACGGATGATCTAGTGATTAGATTAAAGCGTTTTCTATACACTTTTGTTTTCGTCAATTGATTTCTGTTTTAGTTAAAGTAGCGTTTTTTTACGATGAGCACCTAATGCACTGAGTGTTTTTAATTGAAAAAAGAAAATGCTACTTTAATGAAAAGAAAAGACAATTTAAGAAGACGAAAATGCATAGAAAGTGCTTTAATCGCTAGAACATCCACAGGAAATTTGCGTTCAGGTTCTTGCATTTCCCCTTTCTTGGCCGATCTTCTATTGTCTTAAGGTGGGATATTTAATAAGAAAAATGGTGAAAATATAAACAAAACAAACTAAATGAAATGGGATAGACTATATACCTAAAACACACACACACACACACAGAGAAAAATGAATCTATATCTCTGAGTTGAGGTATTATGATAACTTACATTATTTCCCTGCAGAAATGTTAAATTTGCATGTTTTTACTTATATTATTTGGACTGTTATCCTCATCTTTATTGCCATAT
Organism: Acanthosepion lycidas; assembly: GCA_963932145.1. Classification (NCBI taxonomy): domain Eukaryota; kingdom Metazoa; phylum Mollusca; class Cephalopoda; order Sepiida; family Sepiidae; genus Acanthosepion; species Acanthosepion lycidas. The sequence goes on along the minus strand of OZ010597.1, from coordinate 40,779,022 downwards.
TCACAAAGTTTCGGCCGTTGCACGCTTCGGCTTTCTTCAGGTAATAGGAATTTTCGAACACAGTCCAGTGAATGAAGACATTGGTTAGATCCAGTGCCTAGACCGAAAGAGTTGTGAGTTCAACCCCGGCCTACAGCAGTCGTGAACCAAAATCTTGGAGAGTTGGTTTAAAGGAAAATAACTGAGACACTCGGAAGAGGCATGGCAAGCGGAACTAGAACAATCTACCCCGGTGGACAAAAAGAGTTCGAATTGAAATTCCAATCACCTAAAGAAGGCCGGCGTGTACAATCGCCGAAACGTTGTGAATATGGCAAGGAACATGAAGATAATTTCGAATAATGTGAGTAAAAAAAACATGTAAATTTAAAATCTCTGCCTCTCCTCTCCTTCATGCGCATATATAATCACATCAACGTAACATCACTTTAATCCGATTAGATCACTAAGAACGAAATGCATCACACGAAATTGTTTTCCACTTTGTCATAGATATTCCTAAAATTGTTCTGACATACAAAAATGTATATATTGTTTTGCCAATTATTTTAATAGTTATCGGTTTCACAATGATAAACTAAGAACATAAGAGTCATGCCCCTCTCTACCCTGATCATACGTGGACGCTGAGCAGTTGAACTCCTGACCAGTTCCTTGCAAATAGCTTGGTTGAAAACAGGATAGGTATTCATTCACAGGAAGCATTCTTTGGACAAATAGATCATCCATCTTCTGGTCAAACCACAGTCGATGTCTTTCAACCAGAAGTCTCGCCCAAGTCACAGAGACGTAGGCATCACTACCATTAATGCTGGGGGGGAATTACCTCCCGGGCTGTCGAATTTAGCCTAGAAAGTCTTGCGACAAGACCTGCTGTGTCATCACTGTACTGGATGATTCATCCATCCTTTGGTAGGTTGAGGTTTTAATTCTTCTGTGTATTTAGTCATTCTTCTCGCCATAAAAGCTTGGATGAAGAACCGGTTTAGTTACCGATGACCCAGTCATAGAGTTGGTCTTACTATGTGCATGGTAGCATTAGCACACGGAGAATGAATATATATATATATATATATATGTGTGTGTGTGTGTGTGTGACAAAATATAGTTTTAAGGTATGCCATATTTATGTGCTTAATATCGGGAATAGAGCTTATGTAGATCGAGAAGTGGACAACAAATCACACCAAAAATATCATGGAAAATAAGGAAAACAACATCAGCCCACAACAATTAATTAAAAAAATGTAAACTCTGCTTGGATTTGAAGATAGCTATAACTGTCTTCCCAGATGAACATAAACTAATAAATAAACGATCAGAATTAATCTCAAAATGCAGACACGAAAACAAATTTTTACTGTGTTACTTAAAAATCAGAAACTGAAAACCAACGAGAATAAAATACGATAAAAATTAATTAAAATAAATTAATCCAAATCAATAGATAAGTAAATCAGTCAAGTAAATGATAAAATTAACAAACCACGAAAGAAAAAAATAAACACAAGAAAACGTAATAATGACAACCAACGATAAAATAATCAATAGGAAATAAAAATAGTTAACAATACTATAAATAACCAAGTAATTGCATCGATCCATAATTATTCCCACGCAATAACCCCTAGGATAATTCAAAACAACTTTTACCACCCACCAAAATCAACGTTAGAATACTACAATAGACTACCCACAATGCATCACTAACCTGTATATATAAGTAGTTAAACAAAAACGCCACGCATATGGCCTGCCGATTGCGTTGAGTCAGTCGACAAGCAGTCTCTGACTGTGTGCGACTTCTGTCGAACTCTCTGCTTTGGCAGAGAGGAACCCGGACGAAGATTTGCCGAAGGGCAAAGTTTCGTCCGGGAAGGTAGACAGATCCCGAACCCGCTTATGCGGGTTCTAAGGGATTATTTTTGGCCGAGCGTATGGGTTCGGAGACACCCACGTTAAACTCGGCCTTGTGCCACATACATTCCTCGTGGTGGAACTGTTAAATATCGGCCTGACGATTGCGTTTAGTTGTAACAGATTGTAAATGATCACCTAGCTTGTAGAATAGCAAAAAACTAAAGAATTTGTTTTTTGCTAAACGAGGTTTCATTAAAATAATGCAAGTGTTAAAACCGTTAGAACCAATAAAACGGAACAGATGGAGAGTCGAAAGGTGATTCATTTCAAGAATGAACAATGTTATGGGTGATTGCTTGGGTATACCAGGTGGTGTAAGATTGGATGTACGGGTGATTTAGTGGATAATAGCTCGAGATTGTTTATCAGAGGGTCCCGTTCCATTTCCCGTTTGTCACGTTATATTCACTTAGGCGGAAATAACTTTGGGAAAGCTATGAATCTACCTTTTCTTTTCCCCCGCAGCTAGTGTTAAATAGTAAAACTCTGATCACTAAAACCATTATTATCTAAAAAAAAAAAAAAAAAAAAAAAAAAAGATTTAAATAGCCTTCAAAAGGGTTGATAAGCTGTAAAAAAAAAAAAAAAAAACGTATCAATCAAAGCAAATGATGAATTCATTGTTCTACATGACAGAGCTGAATTTTCGAAGATCTCTGCTAAACTTAAGAATTAAGGACCGTGGTTCCTACTGGTCTTTTAAGAAGGAACTAACAAATATTACAACGGATAATCTTTTGTCAAGCGATGTTAGAAAGCTCATACCGGTATTTCCACATCGCTCGAGAAGATTAAGGTTACGTATCCTCCTCCCAGGATTGTAAATGTGAGAACGTTTACAGATAATTAGGAACAAAAAAAAAAAAGAAAGAAAAAAAAGAAAAAGAAAAAAGAAGAAAGAAGAAAAAAGATAAAGAAAAAAAGATAAAAAAAGAAAAAAAGATAAAAAAAGAAAAAAGAAAAAAAGAAAAAAGGAAAAAAAGAAAAAAAGAAAAAAAGAAAAAAGAAACAAAGAAAAAAAGAAAAAAGAAACAAAGAAAAAAAGAAAAAAGAAACAAAGAAAAAAGAAACAAAGAAAAAAGAAACAAAGAAAAAAGAAACAAAGAAAAAAGAAACAAAGAAAAAAGAAACAAAGAAAAAAGAAACAAAGAAAAAAGAAACAAAGAAAAAAGAAACAAAGAAAAAGAAACAAAGAAAAAGAAACAAAGAAAAAGAAACAAAGAGAAAAAAGGAAAAGAAAAAAGGAAAAAAGGAAAAGGAAAAAAGGAAAAAAGAAAAAGAAAAAAGATAAAAAAAGAAAAAAAGAAAAGAAAAAAGAAAAAAAGAAAAGAAAAAAGAAAAAAGAAAAGAAAAAAGAAAAAAAGAAAAAAAGAAAAAAGAAGAAAAAAGAAAAAAAAGAAAAAAGAAGAAAAAAGAAAAAAAAGAAAAAAGAAGAAAAAAGAAAAAAAAGAAAAAAGAAGAAAAAAGAAAAAAAAAAGAAAAAAAGGAAAAGAAAAAAAAGACACCAAATTAAACCCGTAACAAGTTCTTTATTCCTGGAGGGTTATGGTGATTAACTAAGCGTAGATGTGGCACAAGGCCAAAAGTATGGGATACTCATTACTCACTCGTAATTGTTCTAGCAAGAGAAGCTTGCTAACCGCGCCGAAGTGCCTTTTCTGGAGAATTATGATTTTAAACCGACTTCACAGTAGTTGTGGAGAGAAGCAGATAGTGATCCATCAATATGGTATCGGTGCCGTGTATGCCCGCGTACGTGATTGAATGAATGAGCTAGCTGCTGGATTAATGAAGTAGGTACTTGACTACCTCCGCATGTCCAGATGATTACCTTCGCTAGACATTAGTGAACTTACATTTTTCTGCGATGAACCAACGTGACACTTCCAGTGACTGTAATTAACGTATCTAGTGTTGATACGGTCAGGTTGCAAGCAACATGTCACAATAATTATAATAGGAAAACCCGTTGAGGAATTCATAGATTGGGTGATGCAAAAAAAAAAAAAAAAAAAAATCATTGTCAAACTGTCTTTTCTAAAAATACTTTCATGGTAACTGCTTCGACGAGCTACTTTCGCTGGTTCCCAAACTGCATGAATTTAAACTTGCCACTAGGTTGGCATCTCAGTCCCATCCTTTCACTGTCAAAAGAGTTAAATGTATCTACTCCTCTAGCTTCATGTCTCGCACTTCCCATCTGTGAAACTCCCTTCCTCTTACTTGCTTCCTTGATAGCTATGATCTCCAACTATTCAAATGTAATGACAATCGACATTGCCTTGATCTATTTCCCGTCTTTCTCTTTATCATTTCTTCTATCACGCCTCTTTACTCTTGCACTCACTTTCTGTAACCCCTCGCGTGCTAGTGGCACTCCCGCCTTGGTTGGGGTGAAAAGCTTAAATAATAATAATAAATAATAATAATAATACTGTAAAAGAGAGGAACAAAAAGAAATCCTTAAGTAAAGAATCTATTTTAAGACATTTTTTTATGTTTATACAATCTTTTTATAGATACAAATATTTAAGTAAATGCTCTGTTTTATAATAAACAGTATTAAACAACATTTACCGGCCTGAATGTCCGAGAAATTTTCACAGAAAATATTCGTCCTCTGTGAAAATTTCTCGGACATTCAAACCGGTAAATGTTATTTAATACTGTTTATTATAAACGGAGCATTTACTTAAATATTTGTATCTATAAAAAGAATGTATAAACATAAAAAATGTCTTAAAATTAAAGAATCTATACTAACTACACTTCTGTGGACCGCGTCGATACAGGAGAAATAGAACAGTAACTAGACAATCTTCAGAAGCTTATCAAAATACTAATGAGATTATAAAGCCGCTTTGCAAGTGTGTGCTGAGCAACAGCAAATGCTCAATCTCTCCTCTATTCAATCAATTCGAAGTCCTGACATATACAGCAGATAAGGTTGAATGCTTTGCTCGTAAATTCTCTTCCAACTCTGCACTCGACTCATTTGGTGTACCCACGCCTCATTTCCCTCCTAGAACAAAGGATCTACTGAGCGATATGCACATAACTCCATCAATGGTCTCGTACATCATTTCTAAATTAGACTCCCATATAGCAAGAGGAGGTGACGGGATACCAGCCGTCGTACCAAAGAAATATGTTCCAGATTTGGGTCTATTTCTCGCCACACTTTACAACTATTGCCTCGCTGCTTACTACTTTCCAACTTGTTGGAATTCCTCCTCTGTAGTTCATATTTTGAAAAATTCTAGAGAAGCTTCTGACCCCTCTAACTATCGCCTTGTTCGTCTCCTACTGTTTTCAGCAAAGTATTCGAGGTTTTAATCAATGCTGAATTATTTAAGCATCTTACCTCTCATAATCTACTCTTTGACAGACAACAGGATTCCATTTCACCAGGTCTACAACTGATGTGCTAACGGTCATCATTGAATATGTATATGGAGCTCTTGATAATAACGGTGAAGCTTGTTCTGTGGCTCTGGATACCTCGAAGGCGTTTGGCACGCTGTGTAAGCTCCAAAGCTACGGTATTAGTGGACGATTGTTTGATTTAATCCAATCGTTCCTATCACATCTTGAAATGAAGGTTGTTTTGAACGAGCTCGCTTCCAGATCCTTTGACACGAAGGGGGGTGTAACCAATGCTCTATCTTGGGTCCTACGCTGTTTCTGATCTTCATCAATAATCTTCCTGATTTCATCAGTTCCCAAGTTGGCATTTATGCCGATGACACTCTAATTTGCTCAAGTCTCATTAGCAAATCTGCCAGAGTTGACAAAGTTAACCTGACCGCTGCTCTTGAAAAGGACCTCCAACCAGTGTTTAACTGGGACTGGAAATGGCTTTTAATTTTGAATGCCTCCAAAACTAAACGTCTCTCATTTAATCACCATAGAAAATATTTCCTGTCTGCCATCAGCGTGGCTGATGCTAGACTCCTAGAGAGCAACACACTTCGCCTTCTTGGCCTCACGTTTTCAACTGACTTGAAGTGGGACGACTAAATTGAATCAATAGCTGCTGCAAGGAAAGTTGGTTCACTGTCGTGCCAGAAAGTTTCTTCTCGTCAGATCCCATGTTGCATATTTACAAATCTACCATTCGATCGTGCATTGAATACTGCTTCCATTTCTTGTCTGGTGTTCTTGCTATTCATCTCGAGGTTCTTGACACAATCCAGAAAAAAGGATCTGCAATGTAATCGACCCTGACCTCGTGGCTAGACTTCAGTCACTTTCCCATAGACGTGATGTGGTTTCTCTTTGTCTTTTCTACAAATATTTTCATGACAACTGCTCTGACGAGCTTTATTTCCCTTGTGTCCGACTGCATGAATTTAAGCATACTACTAGATTAGCACCAATGTCTCACCCCTTTACTGCTGAAATAGTTAAATTTAACCGTCACTTCTATTACAACAGTTTCTTCTTTCGCATTCCCTGCCTGTGGAACTCCCTTCCGTTTCCTTGCTTCCCTGGGAACTAAATTCATCAAAAATTTAAGTGCAATGTCAATTGCCATCTTCTGTCTTTTAAATACCGTTCATCTTTTATCCTTTTCGGAATCCACCCTATACTCAGTCTTTTCTCTCTGCACACCTCTCCCCTGCGTATTAGTGGCATTCCTGTCTTCCTTGGGTGAAATGATTAAAAAATCCTGATAATACTAATAGTAAAGAGACTACAGAACTGATGAAGTTGCCAGTAATACCAAAGCTGGAGCTCGAAAAACAATTGTTTAAAAATGACCGCTAGTATTATTGTGCTTATTACCATAATAAAAAAAAAAAGAGGATGGTGGTTGTTATGGCTAATGATAATGGTTATTGCGACAATCGACATAAAAAATAAATAATAATAAAGTGAAGCTCATGTGGGATATGACCATTCTGATTGACAAGCGATTTGAAAGCAATCGCCCTGATATCACTTATGTACACAAGAGCAGTCACGAATGGACCCTACGGTACCTTAGGCTAAAAAAAAAAAACACCGTGAAGGCAGAGCCGGCGAGAATACCGATGTACCAAGATTTGGTAGGATATTCGGAGAAACGTACTAAGCAGCAGTTCCCACTGTCACTTTTGCGTTTGGCTCATAATTTCCAAGAATTTTACTCGCCCCGCAAGACGCCTTGAGGATAAGCGACATCAATGTGAGCGTGCACTACTTGGAACAGATCATATGTTAAGGAAGGTTCTGGAGGCATTGTTAGCGGCTCGGATTGATGAACCGGAGAACTGAGTTCGAATTCCAGTCGAGTTCATTACATTCACTTGTGTGCTCTCTTCTCTCCCCATCTATGGGCAAACATAGTAGGGTAAATTGGCTACAATAGCCTTAGATGGCAACCAGTCTAAGAGAAGGAAACGGAATTAAAACTATTTAAAAAAGAATTAAAACTATTCTAAAAGTGCTGAGGATCGCTTGTGAATCCAAATCCCCCGGAAACTACTACTATGGTTTTCCATCTCCGAATGAATAAATTCTCTGCTACGCTTGGTCAATGTCCCTTTGGATGTGGCAGGTTCGTTTGACGAAGCCGGTTCAGTAGACCGGGCGAATGCCGCTAGAGGTGCAGGGAAGTTGTTCAGTCTCTCAGCTACGGATCAAAACTGAGGTCGGATCATTATCCTCCGGTTGTATCGTGTACAAATCGGAAAGAATCTCAAATAATAATAATAAAGTAAATATCACATTTAATATCAGAGATTTGCTTGTCAGTTGACTGACCTCAACCAGCTGGCCATGACCTTTAAGCAGTGGGCATTTCTGATATCTGCTGTGAACATGCAATAACTGACATATACTACTACTGATAATAATTATTTCGATTGCCTGATTTTAACCAGTTAGGCATATCCCTTAGGGGCTGACGCACTGCGCAGTAAACTTCGTCAGTGATGCTCTGGTTATAATCCAGAAAGCCGTAATTAACAACGCCAATGACGGACCACCAGTCGCTATAATAGTAGTAGTATCAGCATGATAGAAGTAATAGTAATAATAATAATAGTAATAGCAGTAGTAGTATTAATAGTAGTAATAATATATGGGTACGTAGCCAAGGGGTTAGAGCGTCACCGTTCTGAACATGAGACGGGTTTGAATCTCACCATGGTCGATTTGCGTAAAAGGAATTATTTGGGAGTCGTCGAAGGTTGTCAGGAAGGTGACTTCTTGATATTAGAAGCGCGACCCAAGTATTGCAATATGAAACACAGTGGGCCTGTGGGCGTTGAACAAGCATAAATTTGCCTGAGAAGGGAATGAATAGCCGCCTTCTGCAGACATGCCTGTTCGGATACGAGCGGCCAGCGACGAGTAGAAGTAAAAGAAGTTAAAGGAAATGGAGAGAAAGAAATTTACAAGGAAAAACCCAATACAGTTCATGTGTCAAATATATGAGATATTAAAAAAAAAAATTCTTAGAAAATAGATATTCTTCCGTTGTAATCTTGGGGTGAATATCCTCGATTTAATTCGATATGGAATCGAACCGATTAACGTCCCAGGAGAAGAACGAGATAGAATGAAAATGCTATTTTTTCTTTTCTTGAATCGATCTGCTGTTAATTCTGAACAGAAGCAAACCGGATAAAAAAGGCGAAGATCAAATGCAAAATCGTTAATGTAAAAATTATTACATAGCACATTTTTTTTTATCATTGCATCTCAAGCAAGGCGGGAATGCCAATAGTACGCAGAGGGTTACAGGGAGTGAAAGTGAAGGAGAAGAATGAGAATAGGGAGGATTGCGGAAAGGACAAAAGATGAACGGGATTCAAGAAGACAGAAGATGGCGATTGATGTTGCATTTAAATTCTTGAAGATTGCAATTATCAGGGAAGCAAGTAAACGGAAGTTAGTTTCATAGGTGGGAAGTGCAAGAGGAGAAATTCTTGGAGTATAAGTGACGGTTGTATTTAGCTATTTCAGTAGTAAATGGGTGGAATCTAGATACCAATCTAGTAGAATGCTTAAATTCATACAGTCAGGGCACCAGGAAAAAAAAGCTGGTCAGAGCAGTTGCCATGAAAATATCTGTAAAAAGAAACCACGTCACGTCGGTGAGAAAGTGACTGAAATCAAGATGTCTGGTGAGCTTGGTTGGCTGATTTTGTTTAGCGGCATATCAAAACCCCTATGAGTTCTTTAATGCCAATCTATATATTTTGTAAGAAAAAAGTTTATTTTATCTTTGTAGATTATAATGGTTCACGGATACAATTCCTACTAATTAGCACATAGCTGGGGGTGAATAGATGGATTCATATCTTTCCCATCAGTATTTGCGCCTAAGTGAATATAAATCCAACTAGATTTGGAACTCTACTCTTCGATTAACAATTCCGAGACGTTATCTATTACATTACCCGCACATCCAAACTTATACCTGGCATTCCCAAGCGATCACCCATCTGAGTAGGCTCAGCATTGTTTAACTTTGGTGATCATACGAAAACTGATGTTTCAACGTGATGTACCCGTAAGCCTTATACGATAGTAAGAAACGGTTGGTGAACTAGAATGAAAAAAAATAATCAGATTATGCATTATGTAAAAACGAAAGTGAACTACAGCAATGACGCGAGAAGATGGTTTAGCTCCAGGGTAAACACACATTCGAATGTGTTTCGCGTGTAAACTGTCCAAAAAGGAAAAAAATGGCGGCTTCACAGGTCACACATTTAAAACAGACAGATCCCGGAGTCGGGTACTTTCTCTTCCTAGAGAGTCTTTTCACATATGTAAATTTTGGTTATCAATGAGGAGATAAAAAAAAGGGAGGGCATAGAGAGGCGACCGGCAGACGGTTACTGCTCCATCGAGTAGGAGATAAGTGTTGTGGAGGATTTGACGAGCAGAAACGGACTGCAGGAATTGTGAACAAGCCAGAGAAGAAAGTGCAATTTTACACTTCACAACAAAAATGTATTGTTCCGAACAAAATAGTCAACTGCTCGGGGAATTCGCATTCGTCCAAATAAGCATAGCTCAAGAATCTATAATGGTAGCAAGTCGCGTGCATACGGACAGAAAATGAGTTCAGAAGACATACAAAAATAGAATGGAGTGTAAGACAAGGACGTATCTTGTCACTTGTGCCATGCGTGATACACGTTTAGGCGATCATGTATCTTTCGATACATGACTGGTGAGGCAGATTTTTTTTCCGGCAGTTGGTTGTCATGTCATTCTGCGGTAGACCAGTTGCCATTCAAGTCTATAGAACTCGGTCTGTGCTACTATATATTTGTGGGGAGAAGAAGAGGATTCAGACCTTTCCCAAGGGTATTAGCACGTAAGTGAATGTAATGGATTCGACTGAAATTTGAACTCGGCTCTCCGATTCCTCAATCCGAGCCGCTGTCCATTACTCCACCGTGCACCGGATTTATTCATCCTATACAGCGAGGCAATTCTGAGAGAACTAGAAATCCTGTCAGGATTCATTGATGACGGCCACAATCTTAACAATATAAGATATGTAAATGACACTGTGCTGATAGCAGACAGAGAAAGAAAACTACAAAACCTCCTGTAGAAGGTAGCAAAGAAAATCGAGAAGAAAGGACTAAGCATAAACTACAAGGCATAGTCATCAGCAAAAAGATGAGCCTTAAATGCAAATTACAGGTTGGGGATACTAAAATCAAGCAAGTACAGAAATTTAAATATCTGGGAAGTTTTCTGACAGAGGACGGAAAGTGCGACACTGAGATCCGAAGACGTATTGGGATGGCCTAAGATGCATTCCAAAAACTAAGCAGAGTATTAAGAGACAGGAAAATTTCGTTGGAAACAAAGAGTACTAATTGTTACGTGATACCTGTCCTCTTGTATTGCAGCGAATGCTGGACAATCTCCTCAAAGATGAAGACTCAAAGCAACAGAAATGTAGTTCTACAGAAGAATGCTGAGGATACCAGGAGCCGAACATGTGAGCAACGACGAGGTTTTAGAGAGAATGGAAACAAAAAGATAACTTATATTTAACGTCAGGAAAAAACAGTTGAAATTTCTGGGGCACGTAATGAGGAAAGAGTGTTTGAAAAATCTGATACTCACAGGGAAGATAGAAGGACAGAGGAAAGCAGCGCGTGACATACTTGATGGGCTTGAGCGAAGAGATGGCAGAACAGGGTGTTGGGGAAATAACAAAAAAGACAAAACCTATTAAGAGCTACAAGGGACAGGAAGATGTGGAGGGACATGATCGACTACGTCTTCAAAGGACACGACACATAAAAGAAGTAGTAGTAAAAATAAAGATATATTTTCGAGATTAGTTTTCTGCCTGAATAATAATTCTGAGTTCAATCCGTGGCCTGGGTAATGCAGATAGTAATAACTGAGCAGTAATTAATAAGAACTAGATGGGGTATCCCTAGAAATAGTGTGTGAAACAACCTACCCTGGTAGATTATATAAAAGGCTTAGTTCGAAATACCCTGATGGTTAGCAACATTGAAGAAGACCGAGGATCACAATGGCCGAAATGTTGTGATAATAGCAACAGGAATTAGCGTTACTGAACATTTTATCTACTATCATGTCCCACTATCATCTGCTATCTTTAAGGTAACTTTATTATAATTCCATCGTCCCAAAACTTACTGAGAATTGAAATTTATTTCATTAAGGCAATTCTGTAAATACTTGGGGTAAATGAATTTTTTACTAAATCTGATACTCACAGGACAGAGAAAAAGTGGGACAGAGGAAACC
>OZ010597.1:40707355-40762355 GCA_963932145.1 Acanthosepion lycidas | reverse complement strand
CACACTCTCATTGAAACCGCCATTGGGCGGCCCAGGTGTGTACGTCAGGTTAGAAGAAATCTAAATGGCTGGTAGGTTACCAGCCAGCTAATCTCGAGGCTTATATTGTCGGGGCGACGGATCTGCCCCGTCGTCCTCTTCGTCATTCCACTGTTTTGGAAGATAAGTGTTGTTTTGATTTTTACCCAAGTTTCTGATGACAAGCTACGTCTTTCAATAACGACAATTCTAATAGAAGCAAGTGATGCCCGATGTTGATATTTTAATTGTTACTTCTATAGAAAGTTCTCAGCTGATGTGGTTTCTGTGATTTGGTACAGATCTTTGTTTGATTCTGTAGCGCCAGTTCAAGAAAGCAGTAATATAGAACTGACATTGTGTCACAAGAACGAAATAACGCTAGAATCAAATTATGTATTTTCTATTAGACAAAACTGGATACCTGAGGATGGCTGGAGAGTAGACGGTCGAAACGTGTATGACAATCGAAAATGAGAATATCAGTTGGAGTAAATCAACATGCCATAATAAATCTTCAGTTAAAAAAAACAAAAACAAAAACAAAACAAAAACAAAAATCCCCCAAAAACAAATAAACAATCTAAGAAAAATTATTAATAATTTGTTGAAAAATCCTCTTAAAACATAACCTTAAGAGACGTCCTCAGGTCGAGTTGAAAGACCCCACCCCTTATCTCTCTGACTCATTAATGTTTTTTTCTCTCTGTTCCTCTCTCTCCACTTGGAGGTGAGTAGGTTTTGTCCGAGGGGTCGCCAAGGATAACAGGCAGACGTCCATAAAACTAATCGTTGAACAATAAAAGCAAAACTCTATAAAGATATTACAGCGAGAGCAAGCGATAGGGTGGATGCTACTGGTAATGGTGTAATGTTAATGGCGAGGGTAGTCAATGGTCTTAATTCATTTACTGTGGTCAGTTTGATCGAGTGGTTTGGTAAGACGGATGGACAGTTCGGTGAGAAGTTGAATGGCGGAGCATATAATTGCAAGAGAAATATGAAACCCAAGAGAATGCACAAAAACGATAACGCCATCGCAATTTCTCGAATAATAATAATAACAATAATAATAATAAGACAACAACAACAACAATAAAATAATAAGACAACAACAACAACAATAAAATAAAACAACAACAACAATAATAATAATAATATGGCTGTTGAGCATGGTGACGATGATAAAGCTAATGTTACTATTACTTTAAGTTATAGTTGATGCAGATGAGGATTTAACACTGGTGACGACGATAAAACTAATGATATTACGACTTCCAAATAATGTAGGTGTTGATAATGCTAGTGATTAATATGATGATAAAGCTAATTACTTTTAATTGCAGTTGTTGATTATAATAATCAAAATGACGATGATAGAGTTAATGTTAACACTAATACATCAAAATATTGCGGTAGTTGATCAGCATCTTGGTGGCGATGATATAGCTATGTTACTACTACTGCTACTACACTTAATAATAATAACAACAATTATTATTATTGGTTGGTGCAAAAATAATGACGTTTTTGACGTATTTTTAACGTCAAAAACAGTCATTATTTTTGCACCAACCTATTATTATTATTCACAATTCTCTCGCTATTTGAAGGAGCATGACATACATTTGCACGTGACAAAACATCACGAGACACTAAGTATTTATTGTATAGAAAAAGCAAACTAGCAGTGTAAAAGCACACGTCATTGACTGCTGCGTATGAGACCCCCCTATTTCTCGGGTTATTTATTGATAAGGCTTTTGAACCATTATTAATCAATAAAAAAGACTTGAAATAAGTGAATACCTAAATTCTATAACGATAAAGTAAATATGATTCATTCAGTTGCGTAACATGAATCACTTTTGGTCTCGCCAGTGTAGATTTTGTCGAAAATAAAATAATTTTTTCCTGATTACATAGGTTCATTGATGGAACATGTCAAAGTACGTAGATGCTTTTTCACACACACACACACACACACGTATATATATGCTTTCTGACCATGAGACCTGCGTTCTAATCTCACCATGGTTAGTTTGTTAGGAAAGAAGCTTACTAATGTTATCGGTCTGGAGAGAGGACGATTACAGTGTGCAGCACCTTTGGAAGGTGCCTGGAAACCATACCGCGGGTTGCCCCAAACATTGTGAGTAAAATTGGGTGAGTAAAATTGGGTAGAATGAACACTTGGGGCCGTCGATAGCTGTGCTAGCACTAGGTCGCAAGTCATTGTGACCGAGGTTTAGCATGCTGGTGTTGTTCAGATTGTTGATCATTCTAGTTAATATGCTCTCTCCCAGAAACTGTAACTAAAGGTCTGCTCAGCATAGTTGCAGTATAAACCACAGGTTGGCTCTGTGGGTGTTGAATAAACACAATATATACCTGAGCGAGAGTCTGCAATACGGATTGGTTAGCCTCCCTAGTAGACTCGTATACGAGTGGTCAGCTATATATATATATATATATATAAGAAATAATCATGCATAGTATCAATCAGAAATATTAATGCGATTAATGGCGAAATCACTTCACTAGTAGAACATAATGTAAGCATTACAATACTGTTAATTCATTGAATGATGTGATCCTCATTTATAAAACTGTTGTCAGATGTTTCTAGTGAATATTTTAAAAGTTAAGCAAGTACTATGATTCTATGTATGATGTTGTTACTTATGTCAGTTCCATCTTGGTTCAATAACATCGGACATGACATTTTAATGGAATGACCATTATGTTTATTATGTTTATCTATATCTATATATATATATATATATAAACTGACCAGAGAATTCATAGCAGCATCCAGCTCTTATCTCAAATAACAACTTAAAAGAGACTGTTTGACCAACACAAGGAATGTTAAAAGATTCATGTTAAAAAGATAAAAAAATAAAAAAAAAACAAATGAAAACTACAGACAAAAGTTCATTTTCTCCATCAAGACATTCATTTCTGTAGTTTAATGCTAGCAGCAAGCAGAAATATTTCTCCTCCCGATGATGGCCATTTCGGCCGAAACTAGTCGAGGAATCTAAATGGAATAATAATAAAAAAAACGAAAGAATATTAATCTACAATCCAGTGTGTCTGAGGATTTTAATTTTTTAATTTTTATTGTTCAATATATATATATATATATATATCATTGTGTATGTTTATGTGATGCGCTCTGTATTTAAAATTTTTTTTTTGAGACAAAATTTTTAAAAAATTTTACTTTTTTAGATTTTACATTTTGATTTATATGTATATGTGCGTACCTGTGTGTGTGTGTGTGTGTGTATGTGTATATATGTAGGTGTGTATATAGGTATATGTATGTGTATGTATGCGTATATATGTATATGTATATATATGTATGCGTATATGAATGTATGTATATGTAGGTAGATGTATATGTAGATGTGTTTATATGTGTGTATATGTTTTGTACTCATATATATCCGTATGTGGGTGTATATGTATGTATGTATAGTTAGACGAATAGATATAGGGATACATTGTTTATTTGTTTAGATGGGTGTATGTAATTGTATGGAGGTTTTAAGTATATATGTTTATGTGCACGTATGTGTATGTCCGTATGTATATATGTGTGTAAATGTGTGTAAATGTGTATATATGTGTATGTATGTATTTATGTATGTAGATGTGTGTGTATGTATATGTATGTATGGATATATGTGCATGTGTGTACATGGGTGTATATATATATATATATATATATATATGTATGTGTGTGTGTGTATGTGGGTACACGCCTATATGTATGTATGTATGTACGTCTATATGTTAGTGTGTATACGCATGTGTTTTTGAACATAAAAATATAGGTCCTTGCTAGATTAGATAATCGTTATATTTATTTTTTATATTTGATTTGTAACCTGTAGTCGATATTATTTTTGTCAAATTTTCTTAATTACACAGCGGCCCTTTCAGTAAATGTCCTTCAGTTTTAGTTTTCCCCGCCCCATCTCTCTCTCCCCCATCCCTTTTTCTCTTTTCCTCTCCCTCTCTCTTCTGCTGATCTTTAAGATTAGATCGTGTATGGTGTGTGTATGTCACCACGAAATGTATCCTTTAAGGTTACATCTTTAATGTATTAGACATCCGACAACATTCATATTTCTCTCACTGAAACCGTCTTTGACTCCCCTCTCTAAAACTTCCCTCTGTTAAGTTTTAATCTCCCTCTTTCTCTCGTCTGTTACCCCTCTCTTTAGCTCTAACATTCGTCTCAAACTCTCATACTTACACTCTCTCTAAATTCTATTTTTTTTTTTTTTATTTCCGGAGTTGTTTTTTCTGTTTTCTTTTTGAATTTGTAGGTCTGATGAATTGGATCGTATTTACGATTCCAATGGAATAAATTATGACCATGGAATATTAGTGTTTAAGCCTTTTTATTATATCCTTACTCTGTCCTGGACATTGAATTCTACCTGGATTCTATCCTCTTGGAATTTTTTTATTCAAAAAATATATAAGTATGTGTATGCATCTATGTATATATATTTATATATTTTGCATATGTATGTGTATATTTACCACTAATATTATATATATATATATATATATATATATATATATATATATATATATATATATATATGAGTTGGCTGAAAAGTTCGTAGACCAAGATACTCCCTAGGAATGTGACCAAATGACATTTATTTTTCAACATTAGTCCCCCTGGTGCTACACATACTTCTTCCATCGATGTAGCAGTGCTTGGATTCTATTAGTGAAGAAACTATGACGTCATCATCACCGCGATACTGGTTCCAAGCCATTGTTTTTCTTTTCTCGTTGGGGTATAGATGGGCCCAAATCAAGAGAATAGAGAGGAAGGATCAAAGTTCAAAGGCACAATTACGCAGAGAAGCCATTGAGATCAAAGATTTGTGTGCTGGAGAAATTGTCCTGACGAAACAAGCAATCCTTTCACCTGTTTTCCTGACCATTTCGTCTTGATAGATATTTATCAACTTTGCTTATTTTTTTTTTTATTTTTTTTACTTTCAATTATTTTTCACCAATTGATAGTTTAGATCAGTGTTTCTCAACTGGTGTCAACCGGAACCCTAGTGTTCCTTAAGAGGTCGCTTGGGGTTCTGCGAGAAACAGTGATAAATAGGCTATTGCATTTTTGAGTCATTTTTGTCTAACTTTATGTTCGTAATTTTGCGATACACTTACGGTATAGTGTTGAAAAATCCTTGTTTATTATAATAAAGGCTTCAACCTCGTATATTATTTTAAATGATATAATAAATTTTATGCATGGTAAAAAGGCTGAGAAACGCCACTTTAGATGTTAATAATGTCAAAAGGTTAGTATAAATTATTTTTTGTTGTATGTTATAAATAACTTTGTAAATCACATCTTTTAGGCTTGGAGGTTTGTTTCTTGTTCCCTGTTTACGATTGGGTTTCCGGTTCCTTCTGAAGTTTCCCCGTTCTCTTCTACTCCCAGTGACTCCTTGTGTTATTATCATCTTTCTTGGATTGAATTGATTGAAAAAAGGTTTATAATATTTATATTTATATGATAGCTATCCATTGATGGTGGGGCCTCTTTTGAAGATAATAAATAAGCAATGACTTTTGCATCTAAAAGAATGAGTTCAACACTTTCCCTGTAGATGAAACGACCTTGGACTTCTTTGGAGCAGTTGAGCAAAGTTGTTCCCACTGCAGAAAATGACTCATATTTATGAAACCAAAACACTCATCTTGGGCTGAGAAACGTTCAAAGAAACCAGCTGGATCTTCCTCAAGCAATTTTAGATTTTCCCGTGATGAAATGAGACTGGTGCGTTTTTTATAAGTTACCGGAAGATGTGAGACCCACAGAGCAGAAGCTTTCGTTAAGTCGATTTCACGGGTTATGCTAATATTATTTGATTTATAGCCAATCGACTATCATCCATGACGATGCGGTAAACACGATCAATGTCTTCGTCGGTGGTGGCAATTGCAGGTCTCCTTGGGTCATCTTCAAGAGTCTCCCTTATCCCTCCTAAATTCACCTGTCAACTTTTGCGTTTTTAACAAATCTGGAATATTATTCCCTAAAGTAGCGACCATGTCAGGGTGAATGTCCTTGCTGGGGGAGGGGAGCTAAATTCTTTTTTTCTGTAGGTACTTTATGACACGCTATGTTCAAGAGAAACCGTTACTACTTACATTAAACATTTTACTGCATGAGCTACACATTGGTAATGAAGAGTGCGATGTAAATTTTTTTTTTTTAAATGGTTATTATATAAAGAGAAAAGTTTAGTAGTAAAATCAATGATTAAATAAATTATGTATTATTTACTTTCCTTTTACTCTTCATACATACAAATCTAAGTCTTGCTTCACCAATTAAGAACTTTACATAGTTCTAAAAACAGATTTTTGTTTAAAAGAACAAATATTTAAAAAAGACTGCATATTTAATTTACCTGTAGCTAAAATCTAATTTCAGTGATGACAGAAGTTATTAAGAAGACTCGAAATAAATGACTGCAATATTTCACAGCTCTAGCATCATTCCTTCATATTCAGCCTAGGAAGCTTTAAACACACACACACACATATACATATATATATATATATATATATATATATATATGTATATATTGCAAGGAATCATTCATACAAAAAGTAGAAGTAAAGTTAATGATATGAAATGGCGAAATCCTTTCGCAAACAAAATTTTAAAGTTCTATTAACCTACAAATTAATCGATGAATGTTATGATCCTTGTTTCTAATAATTATAAACTGTATAAGGTCTTTTCTTTTTAAATATGCAAGTACTTTCAACTGTACATTCAGTCATCCTCAGGCATGGAAATTATTTTGTTTTTAGTAAAATCAAGGTAGCGTCTGTGGCGAAGAAGTTAAATGCGAATCGAAATATGCTTTTTTTTTTTAAATGTGTTATTGATAACGGATACAAACTTTTGGAGCGTGCAGTCTCAACGCTAAGGTTGTATTTTGTGAGGTTTTTTTTTTTTTTTTTTTACTAATATGGCAATTTTGAAAATTTTTTTTGTAGTTGTAGGAGTTTATCAGTAAATGTGGCATGAACTAAATTGTTCAATAAATAGATAGTGGTAAGGTTTTCAGGCACTTTTCAAAGGTGCCGTACGCTGGGGTGCCCTCCTCCTCCTCAGACTGATAACATTAGGAAGTCTCCTTCCTGACAAATCGACCATCCGGTCTCATATATATGTATGTGTGTGTGCTTATTGATTGAACTGAGTAAAATCTACTATGCTCATTGAGTTTACCATTACTCAAGTTTAATGAGTTCAATACTCAACGTGTACTTCTGGCTTTGTGTCAAAATAAGTCAAGCCGACTAAATTACAACATGACAGTTTTTGTTTTTTTGAAACCAAATAACATGAGCAATTCGATTGCGTGAAGTGCAGAAAAATGAAAAATCAAACATTGCACGAATCGAAAATCATTTTGGCAATAACTTAGCCCCCCGCACCCTGACAGTGTCGATAAAAAAACAACCTGCCCGTTTTCGTTTAATTTTATAGAAACTTACCATGCATTCATTTTAAACAAAATTAACAAAAAAAAAAAAAAAAAAAAAAAAAAAAATCGACCAGGCATTGCTAGCAGACGACTGCAGTTTACCGAAATATATTAAAAAGAATACGCTTTGCCGACACGTTCCGCATCCGACTCTTTCAGATATCGATTAAGAGCCCTTGACAGTTTTTTTGTAAAACCTATCTCGAGTGTAATTCTTTGAAGGCGAAGCAAGTCTGCTGAACGTATCCCACTTGAATGGAGATTGGTCCGTCTTTGGCAGCCGTTAAAATAGAAGAAACAGGGAATGGAAGGCAGATAAAGTGTTGGCAAAAGTTTGTCGTCTATTCTACAGATATTTTTTTTTCCCTCTTCCCAAACTTTAGTTTCGGAAGAGTTCAGTACGCAATAACCACAGCTGGAACGTCTTTGTGATAAACAATATACATTTTTTTTATTAAAGTTGTTTGTGTTATAATGCTATGATTACAATATGTGCTTCATTGATTGTGTATACGTATATACTTGCACATAGCACCGTATGTCTAAAAAAAACAAAACAAAAAAAAAAAACAAAACACCCCAAAAAGCACCCACACATACAGAAGCTCATTAACGCAGAAAGGAGCATTTTGTTGCAGCGTAATGGTTAGAAGGCTGGACTTACAGAAAAATTATTTCTGTGAAGCGAGTTAGATCCTCACTAAGCAAATCATATTTTCCGTGTGATCTCCGGAGATCAGCGCGAAATTAATATATGGGATGTTTTTAATAAAATCGACGGAAGTGTAAATGTCTTCAAAACAATTATAAAAATAAAAAATAAACTATCTCCGGCCAGTATTAGGTGCCTAAAAGTAATAGAAAAATTTAAACTTTCCTTGAGATTATATATACACTACAGTTCAAAAGTTTGAAGGCCACCCTCAGAATTAACATGAGATAAAATTGACGGAAAAGTTAAAAAAAAAAAAAAGGAAAAAAAAATTGCTCTTAGAGTCATTGAAAAAAAGAATTGAATCAATGGTCATACTTATACTTTGAGTAACTTTGCACCGAATGCCAAAAATTTGTAATCAAGCCAAAAGGAGGATGTTTTGACGAGAGAAAAAATAATCATAAAATGCTTTTCGTTTTGTGATAACTTATTCTTTTAAACCATGTATAATAATTTTCTTTTGTCATAAGAATCACTGAAAAACCGTTTGTGTTATTCAGCTAGGAAGAGAACAGATTAAAATCGTTTTGTGTCAGCCCCGCTGTCTTCCCAAACGAGCAATGGTGAGAGGAAAAGATCATTCAAGCTTTCAGTAATGGTACAAATATTCATACACTGGGTTTCATCTTCAAAGTTCATTTAAGATCCATCAAAAGAACCGTGAATAATATTAAAAAAAAGGGAATGGTAGAGAGAAAAACTGGATCAGGAGGTCATCATGTCAACTTAAAACTAAAGAGATCAATTAGAAAAGATGTTTGGCACGTGAGAGAGGAGTTTCAGCTATGACGACACAAAGAGCAGTGAAAGAAGACTTGAAAATGAAATCGTACGTGAAACGTGTGAGGTAACTCGTTAATACAGAATAGAAAGTTAGAAATTTAGAGAGGGCGAAGATCATTTTGAATAAGCTGGAAAATGATCCTGGAATAATATATATATATATTTGAACCCTATTTCAATCCTTCGCGAGCTTCCGATCCTTAGGTATGATTAATTAAAGATAAACATATCATTTTCGTTTATGATCGATTTCATCACGAGTCTTCTGTTAAGCTTAGAGAGTAATTATATCTTTATTGCTTAAAGTAAATTCCAATAGTGCTATAAAAACCAGAGAATTCCAGTAAGATATCTTTAATAATTTCTAAGATACAACGGTTTAAATCTTAATCTAACAAAAGGACAATTTTGCTGTTACACCTGGTATATATATATATATATATATATATATATATATATATATATAGCCTTGGTTGGCAATTATTCTAGAGATGGTGACTCGATAGAATCATGTATCTTCCACCAAGTCTGAGCTACTCGTGTGGATGCGTCGGCCCATGCAAGCTCACGCTTACTGGAATTTTTCAGTGCATTCTTTAAAAAAAAAAAATGGTGTTGCTAAGAAGGAGAGAACATTTTCAGTTTACGGTACCACATCATAGACATTATTATATTCGTGATATGGTAAGACCTTAATACGAGCGAAGGAGCGATCAGAGTATCCGAAAGAAAGGAATGGCACGTGTTGTTCTTAAAAATATTTTATATACCGCTATGTCATATAGGAAATTATAGTGCTACTTTAGTATATCTACCGAGTTATTGACGACCTACCGTAAATGACGATGCACACATTATTGCTGAAAAATGCCCAGGTAAACAATGACCTGTTTACCGTTTTTTTTAATAAATGACATCAACTCAGTTTACAAACGTTAAAAATCACTATTTGATGATTTTTAAAAAATTTTTTGGATAAAAAATTGCTAATGATTTTTAACATATAACCAGTTCATTGTTCACTACATTTAACCCTAAGCCTAAAATTTCATACTTCAAGCAGTTGGCAAATAGCATACCATAGTAGAAAATGAATAGTAGATATCATACTATACTAAAAAATGGACGGTAGATATACTATACTAGCACCGAAATTATTTATGAATATGCTTATACCTGCTAACGTTTGTCCTACACAGCGAAATTATAACAGATACAAACACAAGCAGTGTGGACGAGTGAAAATCGAGAGGGTCTTACTTGTACTATTTTCCAAAGTGAAAACAGAGCAGGCCGCTGGTGTCCGCTATGTTCCTTGGTGGGATCCTGTAGTTCCCTCTACCGTGTATCTTTGTAGCTGTCTACATACTGGGATATGTCACTCTGCAAACTTACGTCGTTCGCCAGTCGTCGTGAATTTATTCTCTTTAAGGGAGAATCCCACTTTGCAATTCTACAAAAGGAAAGGAAAATATATCCTACTTAAAAATAAAAAATAAAAGTACCGACTTTGGTGACTGGTAAAAAGTTCTGCGTGTATCAGCATCGAAAAACTGTATACAATCTAAAATTCACTTTTAAACTTCTGTCAATAAAAGATTGATTTTCCTCACATAATTACCGACTACTATCATTTTATGAGCACACCCGTCTGGTAAGGCGTTTAACCGATCCCTGTCGCTGACAATTGTACAGGCACAGAGCGCACCTGTGTTTTATACTGCAGCTATGCTGAGCCGACTGTAGTTATATTTTGTTTAAGAGAGCGCCTAAGTTGTCATGATCAGAAGTTTGATTAACGCATGTACATTCAAAGCCTCGGTCACAATGACTTGTGACTTCAAGTTAGTACAAGCATCGACATGTTTTCCGTTTATACAAATTCCCTCACAAGGCTTGGATCGACCCCTAGTACGGTTTTCTGGCACTTTCCAAAAGTACACTGTGGACGCCTCTCCAGACAGATAAAATCAAGAAGTCACCCATACCCATATAATAGTTGACATATATATCAAGCTTGGCTTGTAGACGATCGAGGAGTTTCTGTGAGGAAGCTGAAGTGCTTCCCTGAAAGTCTTTTAATTATAACTGTGATCGAGAGTGGATTTCACACTTTTCAGAATTAACTTCTAAAGTTGTTACCAGCAAGGGCTACAGTGCCAAGTCCGTGCTGCTATTTAAGCTATAACTACAGGGAAAAGATCTGGACACGTGCCACCAAAGAGGGATTGCCAGGT
This sequence comes from Acanthosepion lycidas, assembly GCA_963932145.1. NCBI lineage: Eukaryota > Metazoa > Mollusca > Cephalopoda > Sepiida > Sepiidae > Acanthosepion > Acanthosepion lycidas. The sequence continues at coordinate 40,751,043 of OZ010597.1, read as the reverse complement.
TGAATATCGTAAAGTTGGTTGTGGGAAAGAGATTTTTGGTCGTAGCTCTTGTACACGCGGTGGGATTCCCACTTTAAACCTCCCTTCTGCCACATCTTTGGTGGGGGCGAGTAAATACTAGAAGTAAACGATCCTTTTGTGTTAGTAACGACATTTTTATCTCTCAAATCCTGGGTAATTTAGGGTTTTAGCCCATGAGTACGTTCTTCGCCCATCTCCGCTTTAAACCGGCTTTGTGTCGCATCCTGCTACCGTTGGGGTCAGGCGAGTAAATACTCGTAGAAAATTGACCTTGCGTGGCTGCGAAAAAAATCAGAATTCAAGACCATTCCTAAGATGCTAATTACGAGACGGAATTTACATATCCGAAAATGTTTTGTTTCCTTTCTTGTCAATCTGAAGCTCAGAACCTTTATAAGAACAGTCATCTCCTTCAACACCAATATGCGGAAACTAATTCAGCATCAACTTAAACAGTTAAAATGATATAATAAATATAACTTGCTTGTCGGTATTAACAAAATTTTTTTAAATTAATATTTGCTGCTTATATATATATATATATATATATATATATATATATATATATATTACAATGAATCATTCGTACAAAAAGTAGATTAGTAAAGTTAATGATATAAAATGGCGAAGTCCTTTCGCAAACAAAATTTTAAAATGGCATTAACCTACGAATCACTCGATCGATCCTTGTTTTCATTAACTACAAGCTGTATAAGGTCTTTTTTTAAGCTACAAGTTCTTTCAACTGTATATTCAGTCATCCTCATGCATGGAAATTATTTTGATTTTAGTAAAATCCAGGTAGCATCAGAGACGAAAATATTAAATGCGAATCGAAATATGTTTTTTTAAAAGAGCGTACAGTTGCAGCGCTAAGGTTGAATTTTTTGACAATTTAAGACAGTACGTTTTTTTACTAATATGGTAATTTGATATTCTTTTGGTTTTAGGAGCCAATGTGATATATATATATATTTTGAACAATAAAAAAAAATAAAAAATTAAAATCTTTAGACACACTGAGTTGTAGATTAATATTCTTTCGTTTTTTTTTTTTTATTATTATTCCATTTAGATTCCTCGACTAGTTTCGACCAAAATGGCCATCATCGGGAGGAGAAATATTTCTGCTTGCTGGTAGCACTAAACTACAGAAATGAATGTCTTGATGGAGAAAATGAACTTTTGTCTGTAGTTTTCATTTGTTTTTTTTATTTTTTTATCTTTTTAACATGAATCTTTTAACATTCCTTGTGTTGGTCAAACAGTCTCTTTTAAGTTGTTATTTGAGATAAGAGCTGGATAGATACATGCTGCTCTGAATTCCCTTGGTCAGTTTGACAGTTTTATTGGTCCTGGAGATGGGATTTGTCTCTGCTTAGTGTTTGCGTGTGTGTATTATTTGGTTCTTAGGGAGTGAGTGAGTATGATATGTCTAAGCGTGTATATTGCTGTGGCTGGGTGTTAACATTTGGCTCATTAAGGAGTGAGCGAGTATGATTTGTGTAAGTGTGTATATTCGTGTGGGTGTGTGTATAAGTGTGAGGCCTCAACACCTCCGTAAGCATGTCTGTCTTGTGTGGGTGAGAAATGTGGGTAGGTTTTGATTTGTTGAGTTATATATTGTTAAATTTATGGTTCAGCCCGGCTGGATATTTTGTTTTTAGATGTTGTATCCACTTATTTTCATGGGACTCTAAAATCTTTCTAATGTTATCTGCTCTGAACTTTTCTATTCTCTCAATTATAGTGAATTTGGCATGGGTTTTGAAATCATGTTTTTCCAGGCGGAAATGTTGTTCTACAGGTAATAATTTTTCATGGGGAGTCGACTTAATTCGTTTACGATAATTGTTAATTCTGTAGTGAAAGGGCCATTCAGATTTTCCTACATATTGTTTCTGGCATAGTGTGCATTCTAGGAGGTAAATTATGTTATGACTTCTACAGTTAGAATCGTGGTAGATTTTGAAAGTAGATTTAGTGATTGAGCTAATGAATGAATTCGTGTTTTTAATATGGTTGCAACATAAACTTCTTTTGTTGTTGCATGGTTGGGAAAATCCTGTTATTGTTCTTAGTTTATTACGGATTACCTTGTCCCCTGAAATGTGGTTACTACCTATGATTTCTTTTAGGTTCTTGGGTCTACGATATGCAAGAAGGCCAGGTTCCTTAAACAGTTTTTTTAGGTCTGGTTTGAGATGTAGTATTTCCCACCGACGTTTGATTATTTGGGATAGTGGAGGCAGAGTGGGGTTGAAAGTGGTTACTAGATGGATGCGGCTAGATTTATTTTTAATCTTGTACATTAGGGTGTCTTCTCTAGGTGTGGAAATTGCTTTATTTATTTGTTCCCTGATTAGGTGTTGTTTATAGCCACGTGTTGTGAATTGATGCTCCAGATTTTCAACGTGTTTATTTAATTCTTCATTGTTGGAACATATCCTTCTGAGTCTAAGTGCTTGTGAATAGGGAAGGTTCTCTTTGAGGTGTTTAGGGTGGGAAGACTTAAAGTGTAGATAGTTGTGGGTGTCGGTGATTTTAGTGTGTAGTGTCGTTTGTAGTTTCCTGTTTTCATCTATGTAAATGCGGGTGTCTAAAAATGTTACTGATGTTATGGATTTTTCATAGTCAAACTTAATTGAGTCGTGCACTGTGTTTAGGGTCATAAGGAATTGGTTAAGTTTGTCATCACTACCCGTGTATACAAAGAATATATCATCGATATATCTTGCATAGAATACGCAGTCTCTACCAATGATTGGATAGATATGGGTCTCCTCAAATTTTCCCATGAATATTGTAGCATATGATGGAGCTGCAATGGTGCCCATGGCACAACCTCTTATTTGAAGGTAGTGTGCTCCATTGAAGTTGAAAGTATTCAATGTAAGGACATGCTCCATGAGTTTTATGATGACTTCTGTGGGGGAGGGGTCTTGTTTTCTTCTTTTAGTAAGTGCTTCCTGAAGGGCGGTTAGCCCTTCGATGTTTTTAATGTTTGAATAGAGCGAGCTAACGTCCATAGTCACTAGAGTAGCATTCTCTGGTACTGTTTGTATGTGATTAATTTTGTTCAGTAGATCTGTTGTGTCTCTGATGTAGGATTTTACTTCCTTAGCTAGCGGTTGTATGTAATGGTCTATGTATTTTGGAAATTTTTGTCGTGTGTCAGTTGAACGATGAAATAACCGGCCTTCCTGGGTTGTTGCTTTTGTGTATTTTAGGAAGGAGATAGAAACGAGCAGGTGTAATGTTTGTGAGTGTAAGTGCTGTGTATGTTTCCTTGTCGATTAGATTGTTGCGAGGCATTATGTTTAGTGATCTAGTTAATTCTTTTTGGTATTCTGGAAGGGGATCTGTAGGTATGCTTTTATAGGTTTCTTTGTCGGCTAGCTGTTTTGTTGGCCTCTTTAATGTATTCTTTGATTCCCCAGATCACTGTCGCACCCCCTTTGTCAGCCTGTGTTATGATTAGGTCATCTCTATGTGTCAGCGTATCGACGGCTATACGTTCCCCTTCAGTAACATTGTCACGTGGCAGCTTACGTGCTGTTGTTTTCTTTATGTCATTTGCTACGGCTAGTTCAAATGTCTGGATAGTAATGTCTGTGTTTTGTGGGGTGTAGGTAGTGTCCTTCTCTTTTAATGTCTCAAGTATGGAAGGTATATGATCATTCTCCCCGTAGTGGTCTTTTAATCGTATTCTTCTGAAGAAGGATTTCAGGTCCTTTGACAAGGTGTCTTTATCAAACCTTGGGGGACTAGGGCAAAAGCTTAGTCCTTTATTTAATACCCTGAATGTATTGAGTGAAAATTTATTGTTACTCAAATTTATAACTCGCCCGTATGGGTCAAGTTTGTATTTGCAAGCATGGTGAAGTTCTTTTGTAAATGCTCGAAAGCTTGCATCATATCTCCTATGAGGGATGCTATACCCCCATCCAGGTGTCCTGGTTGGGGGCTTATTCCATTTTTTTTAAGGTTGAGTGTGTTTGTTGTTGATTGTCTACTAGGAGCTAATCTAGGTGGTTTGGGATGTCTAATGGGGTTATGCGTTCTGTAGAAGGGCCGCTGTGATTTGGTTTGTGTATGTTTGTACGGCACCCTAAGGATGTCCGCGTAAGTTAGTGGTTTGTCTTGTGTGTGTGTTTGTTTTGAGGTTCTAGATATCGTTGATGGTGGCGGTGTTGTTATTGTTGGTTGTGGTGCTGCTAGTTGTCTGTTGGTGTACTTATTTGGTCTGTTTTGTGTTTGCATTGGTTGTCTGGTGGTCAGTGTATTTGCGGTGTTTTGTTGTTTTCTTTTGGGGTATGGTCGTTCACTTTTTTCAGAGTTTGGCTTCATTTCTTTTTTGTTCGTCTGTCTGGAGGAAATATTCCATTTTAATTTTGTTTTTCAGTTTTTGTTTTTTGTAGTTCCCTCACTGTTTGGTCTGTGTGAGCTTTTATGACATTCTTTATGTTGGTATATTCTTCCGTGTCTGTTTTTTTTTATTTTCTCATCGAGCAGGTTAATTTCTGCTGTTGTTGCTGTTATACTTTCCTGGCAGAACTGCATGGTATCCTGCATGAGTTCCCTGGAGAAATCTTCTAATTTACGGTACCATGATGCTAGAAACGCATCATTGTGGTTACCTATTGAAGGTTCCAAATCAATCCTGAAATTAGTCGGTACTAATTGTTCTTTCAGGCATATCCCATTATTCTGTTGGTGTTATGTCCTCGGCATTTGGTTCAGTCCCGTGTCCATTATTCATTATATATATATGAGAAAAGAACAGACAGATTAAGAATCTACAGTTCTTAGCATTTATATTTTCTTTTAAAAAAGTGCTCAATAGAACTTAGAGCAAGCAAAATATTATAATATTTTTATTACAATATTTTACATCGCTACACAAAAAATTTCAGGTTTCGGAACTATAATGTTCCGTCATCGATGATAGATAATTTATGATGAAAATGATTTATTTGGGATACTAGAGAACAAATCATTACCTCCTTTGAAAGCTTAAATGGAGTAGGGGGAACCTTGATTTCAAAATTAAAAAAAATATACTTATCGGCATGTCTGGATTAACCAATCATGAGACACGTCTAATTCAAAAGGGAAAAAGAAATGTAACGTCAAAGTGTGTAGGTAGGTGGGTTATTAATTCATGTCTAGATAAATTGTCATTTTAAACACGTTCAACAGCGGACAAACTGTTGCAAACAATGTTTAGATAAGGTGAAGTAGACAGGGTTATAAAGTAAATGTTATTTTAAGGAATTCCAAAACAAATTATGCTACAAAACCCTAAATGGGTCTCTAATATATATATATATATATATATATATATATATATATATATATATATATATATATAAAATAAAATAAAGGATATGTCATTGTAATGAGTAAATTTCTTTTAAAAAATTCTTTTAACTATATTTTAGAGCAAAACTATACAATGCCTACAATTTACTGTTAATTCATTTCTTCGATTTAGGAGAACTTTATTTTTAGGAAACTTTATAATATGCAGTTTTTCTTGTAAACACCTGGGACATGGGTCATTTAAAGATTTACATATTCTTGTTTTTTTATATTTTACGGTAGGGGTTTTGTTAATTTCTTTTAAATGCCATAAATATTTAGAAAGAGATGTTCAGTTACGGTACACATTGAATTTAAAAAAAAGATATATGCTGATACCACCTCTGTTTAAATTTTTTTTTTTTTGTACTACAAATATAAAATTTCTTAACAGTCAGATTTTCACAAGACGAAATGCTACATTGGTAAACAATAGATTCAGTAAGACGATTATTTTGCAATGGAAAAATGTTAGGATTTCTGCAATTAAATAATTTATTATAATTATTAAATTTCAGTTTTGCAATTAAAATTATTATTTTGACTTAAAATTTTATTATGTTTTTTAATAATTTTTTGTAGATTATTTCTACAAGTGTAACTTAATTTGAACGTATTTTTTATTGAAACTCTTGCTTAGAGGATTATTACTTAATCAAATTGAAAAACCTCTGCCCTAACTTAGTGCTAACTATTTAGTTAAATGGGGATGTGGAGCATATATATATATATATATATATATATATATATATATATATTCCAGAGTAAACAAACAGTAAAATATTTGTTGAGATCGTATGCATTAAAAGTGATCAATATCAAGTTGGAAGACAAGACTTGCAGAGCTGTTTAATATTTTGTAAAAAAAAGATATGATCGCTGACCAGAACACTACTGCGGTTTCGACCACTAAAATTTAATATTTACCGAAGACAGCAGTAGAAACATTGATATAAAATCAACCCATAACACAGCAGACAATACAGACTTCTTGAGTAGAGGTAAGGTGTGAGATTAAGGCTGGGTTGAATAAAGCTGACGCATTGTAACTTACATGCTCTGCTTTAATAAATACATTGAGCTCTTTTTATGGATCAATTTTAATATTTTATATTATTAGGACCCACTTGGATTATATACCAACGGATTTATTACCTGTAATCTATCACTCCTATAACGAATAGTTGAGCTCTCTCGGAATTAATCCTTCTGGAAATTCTAACTACTTACCATCATGGATAGGTTCTGTCCGGAATACTCTCTAAAAATAACATCCTATGTCGTCCTTCTTCTCTTTAGTCGTTCAATCTGTCTCTCACGGATACTATTGTTGATTTTGTGAAAAGATTACGATGGAAAGCACTTTTCTATCTGAACCCCTCCGAAACACTACATCACAAATACGAAAACTACAATCTAAAACCCCCAAGAAACTCCACCTTCCCGCAAACTGATGGGTGGTTTGGAAAAAGATTGTTTAAAATCGAAAAATGGAAGTTAGTAAGCAGTCCAAGCAATTTCAAGAAAAATTAAACAAGGACATAAAAATTAGTAAAAAACTCTAATGATATTTGGGTTAGAGCTGATAAATCTAAAAAAAAAAAACATTTATAAATATAACCCTTCACACTACCATACCATTCTAACTGACAAAATTACAGACACATATAAACGAGATAGATATAACAGTAGGATCTCCGAGATCGACAATGAGAGCACCAAATTACCTAATAATTTTAATATTGCGGTTAGAAGGGAGAAGATCCATACCAAAATACCTACACTATTTACTCTATTCGGACTATTGTCCTCATCTTTGTTGCCATGTTTATCACGTTTCGACCGTTGTACACTCCGACCTTCTTCCGGTGGTTGGAATGTCGAAATGAACCCTTTATTTCGCTCACTGGGGTAGACTGTTCTAGTTCCACGTGCCATATCTAATGGATGTCAGTTATCTCCTGTTAATTCCACTCTGAAAGTTCTCCACCGACTTAACCAGGTATTCAACTCACGCTCTTTGGGTCCTGGATCTAACTAACGCCCTTATCCACAGTTTAGTTAGTCATTCCAACAACCTGAAGAAGGCCGGAGCGTACAACTGCTGAAACGTTGTAATAAACATGGCGAGAAATATGAGGACAATAGTCCGAATAATGTAAATAGTGTACATAATACCTCATCTCAGAAATATAGACAGATTCGAGAAATCTTATTAAATTAAATATTCCCTCTTTGGTAGAATTCGAGCGGATATTTTTCCTTCAATAACATTTCTCGAATATTCAGGCCGGTAGAGGAAAATAATTAATTATACTGTTTAACGGAGCGTCTACTCAGATATAAGTATCCACTAAAAATATTGTATAAAATGAAAAAAAAAATTGTCGAATTATTAAAAACAAAATCTTTACAAAATATTACATATTTACAAAACTTTTCAACGGGAAATCGACAAACTATACGAGAAGACGACCAGATGTGTCGGGACCTGCGTCGATTTTGTTTCATCCATTTTCGCAAATACCATTGGGAAAGGTATGAAACATTTTTATCACAGATCGGATAAATATGGCAACAAAGATGAGGACAGTAGTCTGAACAATGTAAATAGTGTACATAATACTTCATCCCAGAAATATAGACAGTTACTGAAAGGCCGGAACGTTGTAATAAATATGGCGACAAAGATGAGGACAATAGTCCGATTAATGTAAATAGTATACATAATACCTCATCTCAGAAATATAAACAGATACTGAAGGATCGGATAAATATGGCGACAAGTATGAGGACAATAGTCCGAATAATGTAAATAGTCTCCATAATACCTCATCTCAGAAATATAGACAGATACTGAAGGGTCGAAACGTTGTAATAAATATGGCGACAAAGATGAGGACAATAATCCGAATAATGTAAATAGTGTACATAATACCTCATCTCAGAAATATAGACAGATACCTATGTTTTATTTAAGGACCACAAACTTTATTTTTGTAATTTTTAGTGGTAACAATTAATAATAATTAATATTTAAAAATTTCGTTATTCTGGCCTTCATTAGTAATGCTTTTTCTTTCTAAGTCCAATTTGGAGTTTTAGGGTTAATATATGGGTTGAGATTGTGTAGCTTCTTTTCTTTTAAGACAGATAATTTCCGTCCTCACCTTACCACCACTCAGGCTGTCTTGTCTAACATGTTATGGTTTGACTCTCTATCAATTTTTCAACTGCTATCTTCGTTAAATATTAAATTTTAAATCTCTAGTTCTAACACTTAATACATTCCAAAGTTTTGAGTTGAATAAGGCTGATGCATTCACCGTTAGTTGAAATAGTCTATACTCATGACGTAATTTTAGATTTCTCTGTTTTTTATATATATATATATATATGCGGTACTTAAAGTGCTCAATATCTGTGATAGAGCTAAGATATCCAGTTGAAAGGATATTAGTTTATAACCACGGGTTTAACGCTTTTGTTATGGTTTGTGATTTTTTCAAAAGTCGATCTATTTATGCTTCTTTGTGTTTGATTATTTGTTTGTGATGGAGGGGGAATTTTCTCCTGTGTTTGCGATGACACTCACATACATAGATACACATATATACAGGTGTATGTATTTTAGTTCGTACAAACACGCCCATATAAATAATCTAGGTTAGACGCAGTTACACACATCCATGCGTTCGAGCACACATATACACGCCATTGTCATTCTGTTTCGGTGTCAAAATTGTAGCGTTACATATGTAGCAATGTTCTCTTAACGGGGGATGGTCGGGGGTGGTCTTGTCGTTTTTCAGATCGGCCGTCCGCACTGTCAGACATGCTCACGTTCGCTCACACAAACACATATGTACACGCGTATCCACACTCCTTGATCTGGGTCCACTTCCACCACGTTGGTTAAGCTGGGTTCTGTCTGTGGACATGATGATGATGACTTTTGAAATTTTTTAGTAACGATAACTGCTGGTGTTTTATTGACGATTGTGATTATATTAATAGTAATAATAATTGTGATATCATTATTATATATTAATAATAATTGATGTGTTATCGCTTATGATAAACTGTAAATTTAGCCTTAATGATAATGCAAACAATCATAATAATGACAATAAAAGCAGTAAAAAATAATGACAATGTTAATTTTGGTAATAGTTGTGATAATAATAATAATAAAAAACAGTAATAATTGTGGTAGGGATGGTTATGAAGTGAGTGTTCTTAAAATGCTAACAACAGTACTAATAGCAAAAGTAATGTTAGTACTTATTTTCGGTAGGTTAATTAAGTTTTAATAGCAATAATAATAACGAAAGTAATAGTCGTCACAAAATAATAATTTTGAAGTAGTACTGGTTTTATCTCTCGTGATGGTTGTGCTAATTGTTATTGCGGTGGTTGTGTTTTGTGTGTGGTGGTAGTGTTCGTAACAGTGCTGGTCGTATTATTGATTTGTGCTAATTTTAATGGTGGTGGTTGTGTTTGTGGGGGTGGTGGTGGTAGTGTTGTTAACAATCTTAGTAGTGTTATTTATTCCTGTTGGTGGTTATGTTTTCGAGGTTTTAGTGTTGTACCATTTTTTCAGTAGGTTCTTTCCCGTTTGTGTTCAGTTTTGTTGTAGGCATTATCCATTTGGTATGATCGGTGATAGGATATATTTATTTTCGTGTCTGCATTTTGAAATTATTTCCGATCTTTGTTTTCGTAACCCTTTTTGTTGAATGTGGGAGATTATTGCCAGCGTTTCGTGCAGACAAATTAGACATCTCTTTGATATGTTATTGTAGGCAGGTGCGGTTTTCATGATTTCTCAGCTTATCTTGGTGTGATGTTTATGTCTTGGTTGCCATATATATATATATATATATATAGTATGATGATATTGGAGTATTTTCTGTTGGGAATGAGAGGTCATGGGTGTATTTTCTTTGCTTGAATGTTCCTTCTGTGGCGCCAATGTAGTGCATTGCAGAGTTTTTTGCATTTACCTTAGCTTTATATTCTGTGTTCGTTTGTAGGCAGTTTCTTTGTAGTGGGATTGTGGTTTTATCTTTACAGTTGCACTGGGGAGTCTTTGCGCTATTGTAGGTTATTTTTTGGTGTGACTTTTTATTATTTGTATTATGTCCTTAGTACAGCTGTAACTGTCTTTCATGTTTTTTTTTGTTAAATATTTTTGCTGAGGGGCTTTTGACGGGAAAGTGTTTTCTATTAAATTTAGGAATGTGCAGCAGATGTTTATTCTGACGGTTGCTGTATGGGGGTGGGGGTTAAACCAAATTATATTTCTTCTATTTTTCCCTCTTGGTTGTGGTGGTGTTTATTAAAGCTGTTGCGTGTATGCGCTTTTCTTCAATGCGTTGTTTTATGGCGTTTTTTTTTTGTCGTCGAAAATGTCAATGTTGGATGAGTTTTCTATTAGACTGTGGTTGATGGATTTAGGTATGTGCTTGATAATTGAGAGTGGATGGTTGGAGATTGTGTGTATGTATGTGGGAGTGCCATTATCAGTTTTGTCCAGGTTGAGGGTGACGACTAGGAAGTTTACTATTCTTATTTGTTGATTCAAAATAGAAATAAAAACCATTTTTAGAACGTTACTATTTTTTTCTGAATCTATTTTAGGGCCATTAGGTTCTCTTATTACAATCAGACCGTCGTCTCTATATAAGCCAATGTCTTTTTCTCTAGCATTCTGGTTAGATCTGAAAGGATACCTACCAGTTCGCCGTTTTCAGCTCAGTGATAACTTCCCATTGATACATCAAGCAGGATTATTTTGTTTTTGACCCATTGTTCGTGGTTGTGGAACAATAGAGATTTCCGGGAGTGTTTAGTTATTTTTGTCGCATCATCCATGATTTGTTCATGTTGTTGTGTTAGTTGTCAAAATTTCTATTTTGACAACTAGCACAAAAGCATGCATATATATAAGTGATATCTGGTGAACGAGGTGGCCATAGAATTGGGTCATCTATTCCAATTCACCGATGTTTGAATAATTGATCTTGGAACCTACAAATATGCTGTCCTAATGTGGTAGTACATCATTTTGGTTAATTGAATGTCATCTAGTTGTGATGCAACATTATTTGTCTTTGTAATATATGTTTTAAATTCTAAAGAGACTATATGGACATCATGTTTATTTTGACTGCAATCAGTCCACTTCTCACAGAGCTTATTTTGCTCCGAAGTATATTTGGGCAAGAAAAATAATTTGTTTGTGAGGTTTAAATATTTTCAGAAATTAAATTTTACTTCTTTTTATTTTCCTTCTTTGATTGTTTTTCTTTTTTTAACAGTGTGTTGAAATATTTTGATCTAGTCTCTGTAGGAGACTATAAAATTCGCCAGTTGTTCTTTCTGTATTACCACACACTGTGCTGTATTTCGATGCTTATCATACAGATGTAGGTGCACATGCCAAGAACAATTACATATACGACACTATTAGGTGCAATAAGTAATCACGTAGATTACAGGTCAACTAGGTTCTAAAAATCTGAAAAGCATGCACTCGGTACAGTCGACATTTGCTACATACGAACGTATATAAATGGAATGGTTAAAGTAAGAAGCAATAATGTGTTTTAGTCTGAAAAAAAAAAAAAAAAAAAAAAACAGAATCCCGACTCCGCCCCCCCCCCCAAAAATAACGACGCTAATATTCGACCTACTTTAATGTAGTAATGAATATTCATTTAATCTATCAAAGAATTCAAAAAATCAGCTGATCCATTCTCTGACCGAGTTCTAACAGCACAGCAGCGAAATCATTAGCTTCTAACTTTCAATATCTCAAAAATATAAATAAAACCTAAAAAAAAAAAAAAAAAAAAATATGGCAAGCCAGTACCGTTTCATAACCCCCTTGGTTATCTCTAGCGAAGAAGAACGATTGCTTGAGTTACCTGGTTTTCCACGTTTGTTGGATCTCATGTTCACTCCGGGCCTAAAGTGAAACCCATTACAAATCAAACCAAAAATGAAGTATTGCTACCCTATCTTCACTTTCTAGCATTGAGAGAGTTCAGAACTGTTAACGTGGTTTTGTGTGTGGATGGCTTATTCCACTCGACCGCTTCTTTCCTAAAGATGCAGCGTCCCAAGCCTGGTGCTAACAAAAAGCTTTTAACATTGCAAATCTTCAGACATTTTTTTCTTTCCACCAGCTCAGACTGAGACAGGTAGTGCTTACCATATCACTTTCACGAAGTGAAATTACCCTAACTTCCTCCGTGTTCCAAATGTATGGACAAAGTTCCATTCATAGTTTTTTTCCTCCCAAGAACTGCCATTTTGGGGAACAGACTCGCCTCTCATTCATCATTACCATTTTAACAGTGACCCTCTACCTTGATTGGCTCCCGAACCTTTTATTGAATGAACTGTTGCGTTATAATTCTAGCTTTCAAAGCAGCTCTTTTCCTTCGACAGATTGGAAGTATGTAAGTTCCTGTATGTATCTGGACCAGTTTAGTTTTCTCTTCCACTTAGGTACGTAAAATAAACATATTTGTCTAAATTTAAAGAAATCCTTGTCCCATTCCTTCACAGAAGCAAATGGACAGCAAGCTGACTTCCAATAGGTTTCAGAATTGGTCAACGTGAGGGATATTTACGATTCATATAGATGCAATATGGTAACGTGGTAGAATTAGCGTTCCGGTCACAAGACACGAGTCCGCATGCCCGCGTACAGTACCGTGAGGAAGTGTCTGAAAACCATACTTGAGCAGACGAAACAGTTTGGAAGTCGTCAATGGCTCTTGCAGCCTGAAATCAAAAGTTATAGGGACACAAGTTTTGATCGTATTAGCCTCGTTTTACTATTGATCCTGACAGATTATGCGTTTTGTCCTAATCACTAACTAAAAACCACTCAACACAACTGTCTACGCCACAGCTTAGCTCTATGGGGGTTGAATAAGTACAAATATGCCTGCGCAGACGTCGCCAACAGGGATTATCATCAGCATTATAATATAGATATCTTACAGAATATCCATTTTTTAAACTAGTTAAATTGAAAGAAATTTGAAAAAATAAATTACAACAGCGTTTATAAATGAATCCGCAATAGATATTTGAAATTTCTAGGATTCATGACGAAAGGCTTGGAAATTTTAACACTCACAGCATATATGGAGAGAGGGAAAAAAGGAAACATCAAATAACCTATTTTTTCCTTTGTTTAACAATGATGTTTACGCTGTACAAGGCCCATGAGTCACTCGAGATAGATTGGTTGCTTGTTTTTGTTTAGCAGCATATCGACACCTCTATGGGTTATTTAATGCCAAAATCTAAAAATTTTCTACGCAATTTTCTGGATTCAACTACAGATATTTTGTACATAATTTTATACTTTCAGAGTAAACGTATGTTTTTTTAGATATAGAATTTGTAGATATATGAAATTATTTTTTTTAAATGTATCGTTGCTAATTTTTAATTAAAATGTATCGTTGCTAATTTTTAATTAAAATGTATCGTTGCTAATTTTTTTAAAACATGTATCGTTGCTAATTTTTTTAAAACATGTATCGTTGCTAATTTTTTTAAAACATGTATCGTTGCTAATTTTTTTAAAACATGTATCGTTGCTAATTTTTTTAAAACATGTATCGTTGCTAATTTTTAATAAAAATGTATCGTTGCTAATTTTTAATAAAAATGTATCGTTGCTAATTTTACTATAAAATGTATTTTTTTAATACATTTTGTGTTGTATTGATTATCATTTTGCTATTAGAATTTATTTCTTATAATTTCTTTATAAACATGTATATTCCGGATATTTTTCACGATAAAAATGTATATTTATACGTTTATATTACTTTGGTTTTTACGGGGAGTTCCCCATTTGCCCGTAGTTGGGACCCTAACAGGTGCTATTACCCCTAGTCTGAGAGAACGTGGGAAAAACGGCAATTAAGAGTTGATTCCATGCTTGCTGCTGGATGTAGTTTACCGTCATACCCAGGACTACTCGAAGTAGAGGGTTAAAAACTAAGAGATATAGTTTATGAGGTTACGTAGGGGATGATAGCAGTTAACTCTAGATTAGAGCAGGCTAAGATTGTATTGATCGGGATGATATTCTCTTGGGAATCGACTCCAGAATGTAGCGATTCGTGGCTAGAAGCTGTTCCCGTGGAATTTACATCTCACCAATGGAATACGACGAGAATGAGTGTGGTTTGCCCCAATGCGGATAGATGGCTGGTCTTTAACCTTCACGGCAAAGACAAGGGAGAAGAGTTTTAGGGTGGAAAATAATTACCCACATAGCCGGGAAGAAGGACGCATTGGGGACTCTATCGAGACTGTAAAGTGAATATTAGACAACACCTGCACATATATAGCAGCAGTAAGTCATTTTTGGCTTGGTCTGGCTCTTGCAAAGGTAGAGGAGAGTAGGAGGAGTCAGTTACTTACTGGAACGGTACAGGGGATATATCATTTTGCCAGTATCTTGAGTTTCATTCAAGGTTTGGATTGTGCTTAAGGCCCAATAAGTTCACAAAGCACGGAGCCTCCCTGAGAGGACACCCGTATAATTCAGGGACAGCTCGGTGATGGTAGCAGTAGCAAATGTAAGTACTAATAATTCTATTTATTACAGAGAAAATTAATAAAAAGAGGATAGATAGAGACTTGAATTATTTACCTAATAAAGACGGAATTAATATATATTTATATATTATATCTATACATCTTATCCATCTTCGTCTTGTTTATCTAGGACAATAGGAACGTACTAATTATATCAACGGTAGTGTTCTTGTACTTTCTTTCTAGAATAATTTTAACCTAAGATTTGAATGCGTTAACATTAAAGGGATCGAGAAATCCTCCTCTTGGGAGTCGGTTCCACAAAGCAGCTGTTCGTGTGAAGCTGCTGCTTGTGTGATTTATATCTTACTAGTGGAATAAAAAGGGGAATGATGGTGATTCGCTACAAATGGTGTCGCATGGAGGATCTTAGCCGTGAAGGTTAGGATTGGTGGAACGAATGGATGTGTTTCGTTTGAACACTCTCCATGGAAAGGGCAATAGAGCAACAAGAAGCTTGCGACGTTTCGTCTTTGGGCAGGGGTTGTAGGGTGGAAAATAAGTCATCCTCTGCGAAGACGCTTTTAGACTATCGTGACTGGAAATTGAACAGTAGGTAGCAGTACTCATTTTTCGGCCTGATTGGCTCTTGTAAAGGTAGAGGATAGCAGGAGGTGTCAGGCTTGGTTCATTTTGTTCTACGGCATATCAACCTCAATGGGTTATGTTATGCCGACAAGAATTTTAGGATAGGTTCATATGAATAGATATATATTCTTTGTCAGAAATCAGTTGGTACGTCAGGTTACATTGACGTATCTGTGTAAAGTGGGTTTTCGTCGAGAGTCAAATGCACAGCTGGCATTTTACTATAAAAATCTATTGTATGTTGACATTGTTTTGACTCCAGTTTGAGGATTAACAATTTGCCCATAGCTGGGACTAACAGGTGTTACCACCCTGGGTTCGGGTGGACCGGGAGTAACATCAATAAAATATGTGGTTACACGCTCCTCAAAATCTCCTGATTAGAGACCTTGCTGCTGGATGTAGTTTATCGTCATACCCAGGACACCAGGAGGGGTCAGGTACTTACTTGAGCGGCAATAGTTTTGGGTGAATGGATAGCAGAGATGGAAAATAGAGAAATAGTAAAATGCTGACGAGCAAGAAGGGGCAGTCGTAGAGAGACATGTTCACTTATTATATCCTAAACGGACACGCTACATAAAAGAATTGCTAGCAAGCAAGTTAATTAAACCATCCTCTAATATAGGGAATTTGATTCTCAAGGGTACGCCATTATTTTGAAGCTGTATCAAGTCAAACTAAGCTTAGGTAATATGAAGAAAATTAATATTCATGCACCGGCGGAAATAAATCTATTAGTTTCATGCAAAAAATCTTTATTGCACTTACAGAAAAATCTCGGTCTTTGATCTTTGTTCAGATCTTTATTGCTTTGGACAAACAGTGGTTTGGGCAGTAAGTCGTTTACCTAAGTGTATTTCGCTTCTTGCTCGATGCAGAATTGTGCTGGTCATGACGATAAACTACATCCTGCAACAAAGCCTCTTATTGGAAGATTAGTAGTTTTGATGAACGTGGAACCACCCTTAATTGCTTTTATTCCCAGATTCACCCTGACTCGGGTTGGTAGCATATATTAGGGTCCCAACTATGTCCAAATAGTGACAAAAATCAATAGTACATTACTATAATATAATGATCAACAATGCCCTTTTTTACAGTAATATGACAATCAAGGAAACACTGACAAAATATAAAAATACATTTTTATAGCAAAATTACGAACAACACATTGTTGCAGTTTTTTGGGTATTGTGTACTAGTGAGCCAGTCAAAATGAGCTGACTCATTTTATAGTCCACCAATAGAAGGGTTAGCCAATCAGAAAGCTCAAAATATTCAATCCGACGCGTATAAAGGCAGCCATTTTGCTTTTCTCCCAAAATATCTCCACTGCCAACCTGATATCGAAAACTTAAAGAATTAGCAGCCGCTACTTTCTCCGAATCTACATTGCCAACCTCTGATATTGAAGGGACTACGGACTTCACTGGATTCCATATTCAGAGACTACGGCAAACATGGTCAGCACACATTTTATGATCTACAAAATATCTGAAAAATACAGAACATGAGTTCAAGACATCCGTATAGAGCAAGTCAGCATTCACCAAACAATACCTCAACTTCGACTCCCACCACCCATACAGTGTAAAGTGTATACAGCTTACAAAATTGACCAAAAGTCATAAGTGGTGACCCAGAGACATATTATCAAGAAATACAGTATAAGCAGTACCTTACAACGTAACAGTTATACTGGGTACATTGACAGCAGCTGCGACAATCTGGGATTGAAGGGTATAACACCCAGAAAACAGCTTTGGTCTGTCTACCATATATAAAGGGATTATCGTAAAAAAATATAATGTATCGAGACGGACCACAATTTTAATTTTAAAATGCTCCTCTAATTAAAAGAGAAAACAATTTACTGAGACGAAAATATTTAGAAAATTATTTAATCGCTAGATCATCCACAGTAAATTTGCGATCAAGCTCTTAAAAAATTTCACAATTCTTGGCAGGATTTCTACTATCACAATACAGGCCCCTTAATAACTAAAGCAATGGAAGTAAACAAAAAAATCTAAATGAAATCGGCTAGATTATATACCGATAACATTAAATTAAAAAGAAAATAAATCTCAGTATCTCTTCTTTCTTTCCTGCGCATGTGCAGTCGCACCAACGGAAATATGAATTTAGTCCGATGAAATTTTAAAGAACGAAACGCGTTACCCAAAATTTTTTTCAGATTGTGATACTTTATTCCTATAAAATTATTCTTGATATATAAAAATTTTGTGTGTGTGTGTGTGAGTGAAAGAGAGCTCATATCGATATTTTTCGACGCATATGGGGCTAGCAATTCAGTTTTAGAATTGTATCACCAAACTACAAACACAGATTTTTTTATAGTGGTGAAGGCATGTATAGAATCAGCCACAATTTTCAAAAGAACTGATAAAAGAGAAATGATGTAGAGTGTGTCAAAAATTCTCCATACAACCATTCTCAGTCTTAAAGTTAGAGTTTTCATTCTCCAAGACTGGTTGCCAACCAAGGCTAGAGCGCACCGTCTGTTTTGCTATTTAACGCATAGTTGACGAAGACGGCGGGTGGGGGGAGAAGAAATGGATTAATACTTTTCCCAATCGTCTTTATGCGGAAGTGGATTTAACACCCGAGGCTATCTCGCACACACAAACACACGAGAATGAGAGATTGGGCGAGTGAAAGAGTGAGAGAGAGAGAGAAAAAAAGAGAGATTGAAAATGGGATAGAGAGATAGAGGGGAGAGAGGTGGGAGAGAAGTGGGAGAGAGTAGACACAATAAGAAATTTTAAAATTATATTTGAGCAAACAAGCTTAGATTTTAGTGATTTGTTTTTACACGTCTCATCGGCGTATATATTAATGGTAAAAAAAGAAAAGAAAAAGAAGCCAGAAGTCGATTACGTTTATACATAAATCCTAAAGATTAAGTGCATTTACATAGTCTTAACATCAAATTCCAGCAATACGTTTCTCAAGCAAAATTAAATTGAATTACCTTTCATTTTTTTTTTCCTAAGATATACATCGATGATGGAACCTTCTGCCATTTTCAATATATAGGAGTTCAACAGCATGCATCATCCTTGATGTCCCGTTTGCGTTCATGCCTTCAATAAATTAAGACCAGCTTGAGAACCACCCAATATTTCACATATAGAATTAATCCCAGTAACCCTTGCGAAGTCGAAAATGTTAAAAAGCTGTTTAATTTTCCGTCTTTTAATACGTATATGCTCAAAACGTGACTTTTCAAAAGTTGTGTTACCTTTTAGGCACATAATTTCGAGGAAGAACGGAGAGAAATCAAAATAGTTTGGGACTACGTCGAGATTTGATTAAAGGGATGAAGGCTCATATATAACCATGATTAATTTCCGTAAGTCACGTGACTGCTATTTTTTGCCAGATCATAACCAACAAACGCCTGTACCTGATTTCGCCATTTCTTTGTGAAATCTATCGTATTTGCATATGACTACACACAACTGGATAAGTCAAATGCCTCTAAATAAATTGATTTATCGAATTCGCAGCTCAAGTTAAACCCCCTAAAAGATAGCGAAACTTTATATAATTTTTGCACTTTCCATCGGTTTCAAAACCCTACGAACATGTGCACACGAATGTCTTATTTCATCGATATGCGAAACTGTGGGCAATAGGGACTGATGAAGACTTGAGCCGAGCTTCATTGACCAATCTTTTCATACATTGTGGCCATGTTTAAGCTCATTTAGTAGTTATCCTTTCAAAAGTAAAATGGTCATCTATGTATGGTATGTAATGCTACATTCTTTTGAACCCGACAAACATGGTCTGATCATGCGAGCAACGAGGAAGCTATAAGAAAAAAATCGAGACAAAAAGGAGATTTATACTTAGAAAGAGACAGTTGATCGATTGGTTTTAACGGCATGTCAAGCTGTTTGGCGTTATTTTATGGCAAGAGTTAAATTATGGGGTATGTTCAAATTTATTATGTTCTTTTCAAGTATTTTTCTTGATTTTGACAGTAGTTGTCTGCAACTGTTTGCTGCTAAATGAATTGAGAATCGCCTTGAGGGATAAGTTTCTCGGGTAAAGTTCAAGTTCATTGTTATTTATTTTCATATAATTTTATTTCTTTCAGGAAAAACAAAATGTCATCTATACTGACATTTTTACGTATCTCATGTTATTTGTATTGTAAAAGCTTTATCTGGTAACGGCAAAATTACCACTTTTTTTTAGAATATGGTTAACAGTATAGAGTGTTTGACATGCTATGCATTCTGGTTGGTTTTCTTGTTTAAATAAAAAGGAGTGTGTTAGTTTGTGTGACTGGTACATAGTCGGGATATAGTGACTTATTTCATTCTGGTAATTCTCAAGCTTGGTTTCTATTCTCCTCTATTGGGTTTGTTATATGTGTTATTCCAATTTTGATGCCATTTTCTATGGAAAAACATACTGATTTTAGTCTTCAGGTCTGGATTTTTAATCTGTCGGTGACCGTTTAAATGGTGATTTGCCTGCAGAGTCGACATTGTCGTTTCCTGAATTAAATAGTAGACATTTCCCTAAAATTGTCCATTTGTTAGATTAAACTTTGACCGTTGTACGTTAGAAATGATTAAATATATCTTACTAGAATTCTCCAAGGTTTTTATAGCACTATTCGACATTTCTTTGAGCAATAAGAATATATAATTACTCCCCAAATTTAATAGAAGAATCTTCATGAAATTGATCCTAAACGAAAATGATATGTTCATCATTAATTAAACATAGCTAAGGATCAGAAGCTCATGAAGGGTTGCAATTTAGTTTATATATTATTCCAGGATCAGTTTTCAACTTATTCAAGATGATCTCGCCTTCTCTAGCCTTCTACCTTTCTGTACCGGAGTAACAAGGTGCCTCATACGTTTCACGTACGATTTCATTTTCAATTCTTTTTTCACTGGTCTTTGGACTGTCAAAGCTGAAACTCGTCTCACGTGCCAAACGTCTTTTGAATTGAATTGGAGCTTTTCTAATTGATCTCTTTAGTTTTAAGTTGACACGATGACCCCTCTTCCTCTTGTAACCTTCTGATCTAGTTTTTCTCTGTACTATTCCCACCTTTTAAAAACTTATTCACCGTTCTCTTGATGGTTCTTGAATGGACTTTGAAGACGAAAGCCAGAGTATGAACATTGGTACCATTACTGAAGGTCTGAATGATCTTTTTCTTCTCCCCATTGCTAAGGTGGGAAGACAGTGGGGCTGACACAAAACAATTCTAACCTTATCTCTTTTAAGCTGAATAACTCAAAGGATTTTTAATTGATTCTTAGGAAAAATGGTGTCAAGATGGCTAAACGTCTCATCTGAAAACCTGTAAAAAATAAACTCAATTACTTTAGAGTTTGTTTTTTTTTTTTTAGTTATTACACATTTTGTGGGATGGACAATGATGGTGTTACACTCGGTGAAAGGAGGATAGTGAACTTGGAGTTTTGAGTATTTACAAGACAAGGAGACAAGAAAGGCCCAGAGAAAGACTGAATAAACTTCCTAATGGGCTTGTGTAAATGGATGGCAGAAAGAGAGGCTTGAAGGGAGGGTCAGTTACAAGAAAAACACCGCTTCGAGTTACTAAGAACAGGAAGTTGTGAAGAGCCCTTATCACACACTTTCTGAGTGGTAACTGTACACAAAATTAGATATGATCGTCGTTCGGACCCAGATTTCAGGCATTGACGTAAGCTCATTTAAAACAAAACGCGGTTCTAGATCGATCAGGCGATTTGGGAAGTGTTTTAACAGTGGGTGGAAAGTCCGACAGTGAAATCTGAAGGCGCATTGAGATAGCCAATAATGCATTTCAAAAGCTAAGCAGAATGTTAAAAGCAAAAACGTTGTTAGAAATAAAAAAAAAAAAAGCGTGTTGAAATGTTACGTGATATCTGTCCTCCTATATAACAGTGAAAGCTGGACAATTTCCTTAAAGATGAGACTTGACGTATCAGAAATGTGGTTCTACAGAAGGCTTCCGAGGACACCATCAACCGAATATGTGAGCAACAATGAAGTTTCAAAGTAAATGGAGACAAAGAGGATTCACACCAGGAAGAGAGAATTGAAAATTCTAGGGTGTATAATGAGGAAACAGGACTTGGAAAATATAATATTCACAGGGCAGCTTGGGACCGCTTGAGTAAATAGATGGCGGAACAGGGTTTAGAAGAAATAAGAAAAAGACAAGATTTATTAAGTCCTACGAAGGCCAGGAAATTGTGGAGAGCCATGATCGTTACGTTCTTAATGGACACGATACAAAGATGGCGGTCAATATTTTAAACGTCAGTCTAGTCGTGGGCATGAAGAAAGAATATCCAGTAAAATAGCAAATGGCCTTTGCATTAACCACCGAAGAAATGGAATGTTGTACTTTGATTTTAAGCTGATATAATGACAGTAGAGGCAGTCGGTATCGTTTTGAACGTCAACCAAGCATTTGAGCCTTGATCAGTGATCTCTTCCAGGAGATTAACTGAACCACGAAATTAAAGCTGGTCTGAATCAGCCCCTCGCCCCCAACTGTTGGTTAGCAGTGCCAAAACCGAGCGAACAAAAGAATAAAAATCATGTTTATTCTTTGTTCGGATTGCACAAAGAAACAGAATCAGTATTACAGCGAAATAAAAGCAATAATATACCTCCATTTAAAACTTATTGTAGCCAAAAGTTTTGATCGATAGTCAATATAAATTGTTGGCTTATAATATCTATGAAATGGTCGTCCGGCAAAATTAAATACTATAACAGACACACATAAATATTTTTGAAGGTGATGAGAGAAAGAGGAATTTTTTTTTTTTTTTTTTATATCAAAGACGCGTTTCGCCGGAGAACGCGTATGCTATCTTTGGCTTCTTCAGTTTGAATAAGAAAAAAGATAAAAAAAAAAAAAAATGTTAGCGAGGAAAATATTTTGGGATCTCTGAGGATAAATGGATGTCATAAATCAAATCAAGTACCCGAGATTATCACCCGTTAAATTTCAAACTTAAATGTTTTTCCGCCTGTGCCAGTTTGTATCTGTATCAGAGCCGTTTGGTATTGAAGGATTTTAAATCAGGGAATTATATACATTTATATACATATCTTACATATGCGTACCTACATTCACATATACATGCCTATCGATGTATACTTGTGCATACATACACGTATATACATCTAGTATATACATATAACATAAAACATACACCAAAACCGTTGAGGGAACCAACGGACAACTTGGCAAAACTTAAAACTCGTATTCAGATAAGTCGCGAACAAAAATGCAAATACTGAAAAAATGTTCTAATAGCAAATCTAACTACTTCGTAAACAGCTCGAAGACTAGATTGCCTAGAACAAGCAAAAAAAAAAAAAAAAAAAAGAAAAAAAACCTTAACTCAAGTTTCGCGCTCACACGATCTTCAGACGACATATGTGCGTCCTCATGTACACCACCCACACACAGCCATAACATTAAGTATGTAAAGAGCGATTTTTTGTAGCTTATGACGGTGGCTGTTTTTCTGATATGGCTGGCCTGTTTGTCTGTTATATATATATATATATATATATCACTCTCTCTATATATAACAGAAATCCAAAATGATCTCATGATTATAGACTATTTCAACTAACGGTGAATGCATCAGCCTTATTCAACTCAAAAGTTTGGAATGTATTAAGTGTTGGAACTAGAGATTTAAAATTTAATATTTAACGAAGATAGCAGTTGAAAAATTGATACAGAGTCAAACCATAACATGTTAGACAAGACAGACTGCCTGAGTGGGGGTAAGGTGAGGACGGAAATTATCTGTCTTAAAAGGAAAGAAGCTACGCAAATTCAACCCATATATTAGCCCTTAAAACACCAAATTGGACTTAGAAAGATAAAGAATAACTAACGAGGGCCAGAATAACGAAATTTTTAAATATTAATTATATAAACAAAATTTGTTACCACTAAAAATTACCAAAATAAGTTTATAAATAAGATATAAGATTAATAATAAAGCGTTTTTAGATAGTTTATATTAAGAAAAATATATTAAAAAATTAATAAATAAAAATAATTATACACAAGCATTAGGACCTAAGTATTTCTATACCTACACGTGTAGTTACTGCAATGTGTGATAGCTAGAATGCAACTTTGTTGATATAATTCAGTAAATTAATCTTTACTATCAAGTAATATATATCCTTAAAATTTGGTATATTTATGAAGTAAGATCAGGTGTAGACTTTTTTAAAAGGTATAAATAGGACGGACATAGAAACCAAAACTGCATGAAACCTATAAGTACATAGTATATTTAGACAGTATTCCTTTGTTCAGACAAGTTCTATTAATCAATGCAGACAGGGGAAAAAGGCTATTAAACCTTGGATCACTTTACATCAAAGAAAGGTAACCCACTATCAATAAAATTTCTTCCCATTTACGCGCGGGTACCTCTGAACAAAAACCGCGCCACGTGACTCCAAAATCTATTTCACAATAATAGGATATGAATTTACGTTCATGTCAAAATTTGGACGGTCGCCAAAAATACCGTTTGAAAACGATCACTTATGGCCGAAATCTCGCCGAACATAAGAATTTCCTTTACAAATTTTCACCTGATATTAAATGCCTTGACGCCATAAGAAACTACAAAAAGAATTGTAAGTATTAATAAATACATTTTAGTACAACAGTTTTAATACTTCAAATGTTATTTTAAGTGGTTATCCCTGATTGAAAAAGACGACTATTTTAATTTTAAACAGTGTGCATTACGGCTATCGACCTACAAACTCGAAAAATCAAGATGGGCAGTTTTCAGGAAAAGGTTTTCCCAGGTCCACTTTTATCATTCTTCTTTATATTGATAGGTGTTTTTGCCTCTTAAATGTTTAGTTCCTTTTTTTTTCTTTTGCCATGATGATAAAACTACATCCGGCTGCAACGCCTGGGAGTGGATATATTTAGGGCGTTGAAATCCCTCTGAATTGTCGTTGTTCCCAGGTCCACCTTGACCAGGAGTGGGGCAGCACTTGTTACGGCTTCAGCTAATAGTGAACCCCCAAATAAAAATCAGCAGTACATTTTTATAATAAAATGCCAATGCTACAATAAAATATATTTTTATATAAAATTGTCAATACATTTTATGATCTACAAAATACATATCTAAAAAGATACCTTTACGCTAAAAATATAAAATTATGTACAAAATAACTGTAGTTAAAGCATAAAATCACGTACAAAATATTTAGATTTTCGGCATTAAATAATCCATAGAGGTTGATATGCCGACAAACAAATCGACCGACCAACACGAAAGAACTCTTTTATGGTATTAGTTCATATAATATCCTATATTTTCTTAAATCAAACGGTATTCCAAGACATAACTACAATAAAACTACAATATACAACAAATACAAATCACCATCTCGAGTAATTACGTCTACACAAACATGTATATGAACACAATCTGAATATCATTTACCATGTATGCAGTTGTGAAAGCAGAATAACGTATAGCATTTTTATTACGTGAAAGCTCCCATGAAAATTAAATTTCAGAATTAAATGACCCATAAGGAGTTGATATGCCGTGAAAAAAAAAAAAAAAATCAATCTTTTTACCTCTTTGATTTACGTGTGCTATCCAATTTAATTGTTGATTCTGTTGAATGTGTTATAGTAAAACTAGAAAGAAAAAATAATATCAGCAGCATTGATAAGAAATGGCACCATTGAAAAAAAAATAAAATAAAAATAACACCGAAAGTGAGCTGCATTGGACAATGTAAATCTGATAGATACAAAAAAAAAAATAAATAAAGGACATATTTTATATGTGTATATCATATATTGTTGTGATGTTTTTAGTAAGTGACAAAGAAATTCCCCCGCCTGTGCCGAGTGACTTATTAGTAGTCCGACTCTAATCAAAATAATTCTTTTTGCCTATGTCACTACACCTCCCGGAAACGAAGAGTTTTTATGCCCTTCGTTGATCTTTTGTAACTTCTCCGAACTATAGTAAGAGATCTTATTTTTCTCTAGAGTTGTGTAGCTCGTCCTTTTTATTGGGCATCTACGTCTGAACATCACTTTATTCCGATCTTCCAACTCCACTTCGGATTCGTACAAACTATCTTCTGTTGTTTCTTTACATCCAATTTTCACTTTCTTCATCAGAAACACTGCTTTATTCACTTTCAGGTTCCTCCTTTTCCACTATGTCGACGACTTCGTCAATTCTAGATTTTATTTAACCAGAATGAAACAATAAATTTTTTCCACTGGTTATTATAGCTGTTTTATGTCCATTTTTTTTTGCATTTTTTTGTGTCGGTGAAATTCCGTCTTTGAAAATCTGGTATTCTAGATATGTTATTGTGTCGAAATTTAACACAAATTTACCTTGGTTTATGGTCATCCCAGCATTTTTAACTTGTTTAAAACAATCATTTTTTTGTTTCTGATAGCACTAATATATATATCATTTCGATAAATGATTATATTCTTAATAGCACCTGCTAGTACATTTACAATGTCTCTTTGAAGTAGCACTTGCTGTTTTTACACCATAAGTCATACGCTTGTATCTGAGTAAGCCTACTGGAGAATTAATCGTAGTGACGTCTTTTCGTCAATTCTTATCTGGTTCCGGTTTTTGTAAAACAACAATGGGCTAGGGCCAATTACCACCACCTCGGGGGGAAATTTTCTAAAATTCCTTCTTCAGGTTTGGGTACGAAACTATGTGCAGATATGAAGGAAAAAAAAAAACCTCGAGAGATCTACGAGAGGAATTTTGCTTGAAAGCATGACTGTGTCCCTTCGTGGTCAAGCAGAAAAGCATGCTGGGATAAACGGTGTGTCAATCTGCCTGAGAGACGCAACTTCGATTCCTGCCGAAGGGCGCCAATCTTTCATTAAGATTTCTCGAATATTTAGGCCGGTAGGTGAAAATAGAAAAAAATAATATATATATATATATATTACTAATAAAGTTTAAAATGATATATATATATTACTAATAAATAAAGTTTAAAATGATATATATATATGTATATATATATATTGCTAATAAATAAAGTTTAAAATGATATATATATATATATGTATATATATATATATATTACTGATAAATAAAGTTTAAAATGATATATATATATGTATATATATATATTACTAATAAATAAAGTTTAAAATTATATATATATTGCTAATAAATAAATAAAGTTTAAAATGATATAAATATATATATATATATATATATTATATATATATATATGGGTAGGTAGTTGATAGCGACGCAAAACGAGAAATAGGAGGGACGAGTTCGACTTTCAATCAGGTTTATTACATTCAATACTCTGGAGAAATTTATGAATTCATCTCTTCTCCCCAGGTTTGGGTTATATAGTAGGACTAATATTTGGGGGAAAAAATTATTTACAAAAAAATAAAACAATAAAGAAATATTCACAAAAAAAAAAAAAAAAAAAAAAAAATACAACCCAAATATGTTTTGTCTTTAAAAAAAACTCACAAATGGTTGATAAAACGTAAGATGCAAATCAATAAATCTCCTGCTACTTTCTTCTAACAGTATAAATTAATTTTCACCTCTTTTTTTCTTCGAGTAAATAAATATATAAACCTATGCGCTGGTTTATTTTGTTAATGGCATATATATGTCCGTCATTATTATCATTTTTTTTTTTGACACGCAGAAATATGAAAAAGAATGTACTTATAGAAACCTAGAACTATTAGAAAAAAGGTAGTTGAATCCAAGAATCACCTCGCGATCAGAAATCTAGAACTATTAAGAAACATTATACATAGCTCGGATAATCCCCCATTAACTACCGTAAAATAGATTTCAGGATGCTGTATATAGTGAAACATCTAACAAAATACAGTACTTGTAACTTTTCCGATAATTCGACAAAAATGTTTATAATAAACTTGCGTTAATTTTATTATCAGAGTCAATTTTTTTTATTATTAATATCAATCCAATTAACATAAGAAATGTTTAGCTACAACATTATCTACATAGCCTAACAAACAGTTATTATGTAAATTTTGATATGAAATTTTTATTGCTGTATAATGTTTTTCCTATATAGTTAATATTCACAGTGGAATTAAGTGCATTGACAGGTGGTTAAAAATGTCTTTTTTCCTCATTAATCTGCAATGATTTGGCGACTTACTAAAAACAACAACATATGACACTAACGTAATTAGCTAGCTAATAAGAGTACAAAAAACGGTCTTGTGATCGCCTATCAGAAAAATAGAACAATTCTTCAATGTGCCGTGTTTCTTCAGGACGTTGAAGATCAAGGCTCTCCACAATTTCCTGTCCTTTATAGTTTTTAATATATTTTGTCTTTTTGTTATCTCTTTCCGCAATCCATTTGCTTCAGCTCGCTAAGTAGGTTATGCGTTGTTTTCCTCTGTCGCTCTTGCCTTCAATCTGTACTCTGAGTATCAAATTTTCAAAGCCCTTTTTCCTCATACACCTTAATAATTTCAACTTTCTGATATTAAATGTAAGTGTTCTTTCTGTTTTCATTTTCTGTAAAACTTCTAAAACATTTTCGGTCTATGGTATCCTCAGCATCCTTCTGCAGAATCACATTTCTTTTGCTTGAAGTTTCTTCATATGGAAAGCGATTGTTCGACCAAATAGGAAGACAAAAAATGAACTTATTAATTATAAATACTTTACTTGATTTTGGAAGGCATATTTCGCTATCCCAGTTCACCATCTGATTTCAGTGTCACACATTGAAAGACAACATTAAATAAATTGATCTTGGAATCACCCCCCCTACTTAGAAATCCAGAAGAATTAAGATAAACGTCAGCAGATGAACAAAAATCGATTATTTTTGTTATGACTTTAACAGAAAAAATATCGATCTTTCTATATTAGCCGATTAATGCCTATTTTTCCACTAGTGGAACATAGTTTAAAACACTTTTTTGATACATGAAAATAATTGCATTTTAACAGAATGTGTAAACACGTAGTCTTTTCAGTTTCGATAAAATAAAAATTAAAACTCGTCTGGTGTTAAAAATGTCTTAAAATATGTTTCACTAGTGAAATAATTGGCACACAAACGTTCATGTTTATAAAATTAGCTGCAAATATCTTTTTCAAGAACAAATATTAGGTTGGTGCAAAAATAATGACGTAATAATGTCGTTTTTTGACGTATTTTTAACGTCAAAAAAACGACATTAGTACGTCATTGTTTTTTGCACCAACCTAATAAAAGTAAATAGGATAGACGATATGGTGACGATGATATTAGTAATTATAACAGTAATGCTGTTTGTAAAGCTAATCAAATAAATATTCAACAACAAAGTTCTGAACTTAACACAAATTATGGCCTATAATGCTGTTGTCATTCAACTTTTCTATATCTGAGGTAATGGAATAACCTGTCACCGCCATGAGTAACTACGCTATGGGTAATAACTACCTATAACTACCTGAAAGGCTACGGACTACAGAGTCTATCCGAAATCTTTTCGGCAAGATGGTCGAACTCTCTGCCTCTGAGCAGAGAGGAACCCGGACAAGGCTCTGTCGAAGGGCAGAGTCTCGTTCGGGGAGGTAGACAGACCCGATCCCGTTTATGCGGGTTCTACGGGGATTTTTTTTCTGAGCCTACGGTCTCGGATACCCCACATTAAATTCGGCCTTGTGCCACATGTGACTGCGTAGGGCAGTTGCTAGATACTCTAGCTGGAATCTTTTCCAGCTTTGCTGGTTGAACTATCTGCTTCCGATCAGAGAGGATGCCCAAACGAGGCTATGCCGAAGTGCAGAGTCTTATCTCGGGAAACAGCTACCCGACCACGTTTTACGGGAATTTTTGGCTGAGCCTACCGGCTCGGGAACCCCACGTTAAATTCGGCCTTGTGCCACAACTGATCACGTGGGGAGCTTAGTAAATACACTAGCTGGAATCTGTTACAGCTGTGCTGTCGAACTCTCAGCTTCCAGGCAGAGAGAAATCCGTTTATGCGGGTTCTATGGGGAATTTTGGGCCGAGCCTACGGGCTCGGATGACCCACGTTAAACTCGGCCTTGTGCCACATCTACTCTCGTGGGGGGATGCTAGTAAATATTAACTATCTGGAATCTTTTCCGACTGTGATGGTCAATCTCTTTGCCTCCGGGCAGAGAGGATCTCCGGATGAGGCTATACCGAAGGGCAGGGTCTCGGGAAACAACTACTCGGCCCCGTTTTATACGGTGTCTACGGGGAATTTTTGGCCGAGCCTACGGGCTCGGATTACACTACATTAAACTCGGCCTTGTGCCACAACGTACCGCGTGGGGAGGCTGGTAAATATCGACTAACTGGGTTCTGTTTAGTACGACCCAGACTTACGCAAGAACTACTGACCTTCCAATATTAGTACTCACTACTAGATTGACTTGCGACGACCTTGTGCATAACAGTTATCTTTATTCTTATTGTACTGTTTTTTTACAGTAAGTTTTTATCCACCGTGTTTTTCAAATATATATTAGCACGGAATATAACAATATCCAACAATTAGAACGCTTTCATCAGCAAAAGCTTCGTTCAATCTCAAACATCGAATGACATTACTATGTGACAAACACCAACTTGTTACAAAGAAGAGCCATGGGCACCCCGAGGCGGTGTAATGGTTAACAAGCTTGTCTCGCAAACACAGTTACGAATAAGTAGTGAGTTCGATTCTTACTGGATGCCCGATACTTTCGACCTTGTGCCACATCTACACTTGGAAAATCGGTACAAAAAAAAAAAGAGCCATTCGGAGTTCGATATTCCCGAAATATAATAAACGCAATATTAAAATACCGAACAGAAAATGGAGAGTTGAGATAGATTGTTTTGGTGGCAAAATGTTGTAGATGAAGAACATAGCCTTAGTTATGGAAGGATTTAGAAAAGGCCTTTGTTCAAAAGCGGATTTGCAATCGCTAATGCAGATACAATATCAAACATTAGAATTTTACATCCATCTAAAATATTCGTAAAATTACTACTGGATAAAATATTTTAAATAATCAATGTTAAAATTTACTTCGTATTAAATAAAATACATATTAGGGCGAATTATAAGATTAAGTGTGTGGTTTTTGTCTTGTGATTTGGGATTCTAACACAATTTTATATTATAAACAGTAACCTGATATTTTAATTTAATTCTCAGAGATTATTGCATCATTCACCAGAAAGAGTATTGTGATGAAAACTATCACAATCGTTTGAAAATAAACGTAAAAAAGATCTTGGAATGTTTAATGAAGTTAAAAGATTTGAAAACATAAGAAATATCGTAAATAGGCGACAAAATATGTTGGCAGGACACAGCTCGAAGAAATGATAACAGATATAGTAAAATATTGGTAGATTATTGACCAAAATATAGCAAACACAATAGAAAAAGACCAGACAGAAGATAAGAAAAATATAGGTTATGTAGATTGATAAGAACCCTGATATGGAAGATGAGTTAATTTATTTAATAATAATGAGTGAGACACAAATTTAAACACCAAAGGTGAGAGGCGTGAAAACCACGGGGGTGAATAGACGCGTTTTAGTCTCTTCCAAAGAACAGGCGTTGCTGGCTACAAGCAAACCTGAATAATGCATAGACATTGGAAGAAGAAATATGATTGAATTTAGATAAGTGTTTCAATCAATTTCAAACGGCTACATGTATTTGGACTTTGATCCCGATGTCATTTATTTCTTTACTGAGTTTTATCAGCCAAATATTGTTATCTCAAAGACCCTTTCTTAAAATGATAACGATCGGTGTGATTTTCTTTAATTACAGTTTCAATATAAAAAAAAAACACATGCACAGAAAGATTTGACTTTCATTCTGATCTGCAGATCTAACTACCTAACAAAGGTGAAACACCTTGTCAATAAGAATCTTTTCCACTTTGTCGAATTTCTCCACTTTTCAGATTCTATATTTTACTAACATGTATAATTTGAGATGTTACAGTAACATTAAGGTATCCTGTAGAGCAATGTTTCCCAACATGGCCACTAGTGCCCACCTCTTGTTGGCTGTGTTATGTTAAAAGCAGGGCACCACTAAAGGAAGATGTTTAGCAATTCCCTCTTCTCATTGTATAATTTATTATATAAAGAATGCCTTTTTAACTGTTATTTGTCTCGTCATTTCTTTCCTTGTTACGACTCATGAGGAGTTGCTAATTTTCCCATATTTTGCTAAACATATACGCAATTTGCTAAACGCATAAAGCAATTTTGCTTGGCATGATAGCAAAGGATTTTCTTTAAAAAAGGGGCCGATTTGCAAACGTGAGAGAGAGAGAGAGAATCTCCTTGTCTGCTGTCTATGTATATAGTAATTTTGCCTTCACAGTTAAGTGAAATTAATGTGTGCACATGGTGTCAAATATAATTTAAAAAAAATAATTTTAATTTATTGTCCATCTCCAGATGGATAGATAAAAGAAGTTAAAGCCCTTATTGATTCTAAGAACATTTTAAAACAATACTAATTTTAGTTTGGAATTGTTGGTGCAAGGAAAAAAAAACTTCAAACTCTTTTACAGAGGAGTAATTCATCGTTAGAAATCTTCACGGAGAATTTTTTTGAATGGTAAAAATCCAGGAGATTTGTGTCAACGCCATCTTTGATTCAAAGAAAGGTGGTTTTATGACTGAACAAAGGAAGTAATTTGATTTTTGAATCAGTATCAATAATCGGCTCCTTATCCAACACCTATTGAATGATTTCAACTTTCAAATTACAGTTTGAGTTTCAAAATATTATAGCACAGTTTAACAACTGTACTAATATCAATTGTAACAAAGCAAAACTAGCCTTCTTAAGGACTTATCTTACCAGCTATCCTCTTCAGTTAATATCACGTCTAACCTTAGAAGAAAATATTTACGATGTAGCAGTAAGTCAGCTATCGAAAGAAGATTTGGACGTGCATTTTATAATTCATGAGATAATCAAACCAGTCACAAAATTGGGGTCGTATTTAACGACTCCAATTTTATGACTGGTAAACAATATCTTGCTGAAGTGAGGGTTGATTTGTCAGAGTTCAGAACCTCGTATGGTATGTATTTTTTTAGGAAGATTCCCCTGAAGCCACATCATATCTAACTACCCTATAATTTAAGATGAGAAATCATTCACAGGATAGGTAGCAGTTACCTTTCCTGAAAGAATGTATTTGAGAATTATAATGAAGCCATCTGCACACTGACAAAAGATAAACGGCGCTTCCGTGGATATGAAATTAAAATAATGATGTTTCCTTGGAGAATTTCGCCGTCAGCTCTAATGAGGCACTATGTAAATTTTGTGTTTCATGTGCTCATCCCAGGGGCAAGTATACAAAATATCCTACCTATGAATCAAGAGTGGCCTGATGCAAGCAATTAAAGTTATGTAGTAGATGTTCCTGTGGCAAACATAAAAGTGAAGTTTGCCCTGGACTTCAGAATAAATTATTCCTTTCCCGTAAACAATGTTCTTCAAAGGGACATATAACGTCACTATGAGATAATCGTAAGGAGGGGATCTCTCTTTTTGCTTATGTGTGTGCTAGTACGAATGAGGAAAACAACTTAATGCTGTCTGTAGTAGAAGTCACGTTATGTTGAGGCGCTAAAAATACTATATATAAAATACTTATTGGACACAGATAGCCAAAGTAATAATAAAGAAGGAATCTGAAGGAATAGTTAAAAAAAAGTTAAAAAATGTCTTGACTGGAGTCTAAATCCTCTCGATTTCCAAGTAAAACGTATCTCGGCGTTTCCAATAAGAGATTACACAAAGTCATGTTGGAAGTAAATTTAGGCAAAGGGAGATCACTTCGTATTACCGGTTGTCAGACGACAAATTTAATATTCAATTCAAGTTCGATGACTTCAGCCAAGTGATAACCAATCTGACTGAATTAAATTACAAATTAGCTTTTCTCATAATAACGATAGTAATCAAATAAATATTCAAGGAATACTGGGAGTGTACATTTTCCAATATATGGAAGATAGCAAAATTGTTAAATGCATGAATAACACGTGGAAAATGCCGAATGGAATTGTCCCTTGCGGGAAGAGTCTAGATTTTCTATATAGTCATCAAGTTGCCCCAGTGGGACTTGAAGCTTCCAACCTTCAAGACAACTACCATACTATAATTTCTGAACATTCTCAGAACAGCAAGTAAAATTTGTATTGGAACCAAGATCCACCAACAGTAAAACATTCTCAGATGCCTTCGTATTATCTAACATCGAACAGAGCTTAGAGAAAATGTTTGATGTCGATTCAAGCACATCATCCTTCGATGAAGATGAATGTATTAGTGATTACGACAAAAACAAAATAGATAAATTAAAAAAAAAATGGAGTTCAAAGACAATTCATATTGCGTGGAATTACCCTGGCGCGAACACAGAATCAAATGAGTGCCATCAAATTATCAAGTAGCTTTGAAAGTGCTTGATAAAATTATGCATTCTTAAGAAAGATAAAAACTGGCTACTGCTTACATCGATATATTTCACCAAGAGACCAAAGGGATTATACAAAGAACTGAAATCTCCCCATAAGACTTTCAAAATATATTTGGATTCCTCACAGACAGGTCTTCATATATGATGAACAAGTAACTACAAAAATCAAACGTGTATTCAGTTGTTCCTAGAAAACTGGTGGGAACTATTCGTTAAACAAGGTCATTTAGCCTGGACTCAGTTTAATCAATAAATTAATCGAAGTTTTGTTGAAATTCAGGACGAATAAATTTGTAATACTCGGGGATATTAAAAGGGTTTCCTTAATTAAAAATCAAGGAAGATCAGAATCGATTTTGTTTTTTTCGCGAAGAAAAAACAAACAAACGAATTAATCTGCTATCGTTACAAAACTCTGCTATTCGAGTTCAAAGCCTGTCCAGTCATTTTGAATTCCATTTTGCAATATCACATTAATCGATATGTTAATGATGAATGCATGAGAATGATTAAAAATAATTTTTATGTAGATAATCTGATCGTCCCTGATGACGATGTCGGTAAACTAGTACACTTCTACAAAACTGCTACAGCAATATTGCAAGAATTAAATTTCTCTTTGATACCGTGCAATTCCAATTCTTTAGAATTGGAAACATTGATGAAAGAGAATAATTCTTTAGTCCAACATAAATCTGAATTTGAAAGAGTTCTTGGATATAACTATAATTCTAGAAAGGATTTATTAAATATTGCAACTTGCTCCATTGATAAGGGAGCTAATATCAAGTATATTGGCCCAGAGTTCAACTATCACTTTATGCTGCCCATCACAGTCAAATCGAAACTAATTCTAAGGTCTTTATAGAGACTCAAGTTAGATTGGGATACGACAATTCCTGAAGAAGTGCAATACCAATGGGCTTCTATAGCCGAAGAGTTATCCATATTAAATGAATATGACTTTATTTACATTATTCGGACTATTGTCCTCATCTTTGTCGCCATATTTATTACAATGTTTCGGCCGTTGTACGCTCCGGCCTTCTTCAGTTGGTTGGAATGTCGAACTCAACTCTTTATTTCGCTAACTGGGGTAGACTATTCTAGTCCCACCTTCCATGTTTAATGGATGCCAGTTATCTCCTGTTAATTCCCCTCTGCAAGTTCTCCACTGCCTTAACCAGGTATTGAACTCACGCTCTTTGGGTCCTGCTCAGTTCGACATTCCAACTACTTGAAGAAGGCTGGAGCGTACAAGAGAGGCAACCAGACGTCTAAACACACTGATGAGCTGTGATACAGCGAAACAGTGTCTGTGGATGCCAATATATATGCACCTGAAAAATTTGTTTCGGTTGAGCTCTCTGGGGAGGAAGTATGGGTTTGTAAACAGTGACTATTACGGCTAATAATGCAAGACACTTCGGTAAATCGAATTGAGTTCTCTCAGTCACTGTGTGTTTATCTAAAAATAAATGCGCTTAAATTCACCTTCATCCCTACCGTGCGGCATCGGCTTAGTTGTAGAATCCCCGACTGATGCCAATTCAGTCGGGTTTTGATCCTAGCTAGAGCCAACCGGACGTCTAGGCAAACTGATGAGC
This sequence comes from Acanthosepion lycidas, assembly GCA_963932145.1. Classification (NCBI taxonomy): domain Eukaryota; kingdom Metazoa; phylum Mollusca; class Cephalopoda; order Sepiida; family Sepiidae; genus Acanthosepion; species Acanthosepion lycidas. The sequence goes on along the minus strand of OZ010597.1, from coordinate 40,715,222 downwards.
TGTGATATAGCGAAACAGTCTGTCTGTAGATAACTATATATATATATATAGGTCTGCTCTACTTTTGTATTGAGCACTTTAAGTTAATTGATTACTCGTATCGATTTTTTTTTCTTTGGGCTTTGGACCTGTATGCTGTACGATTATTTTCGACAGACGTTCATAGCTCTTTCTTTTTTTAATTTTTTTTTTCCTTCGGGATTGATTTGACCATTAGCAAATCAAGAAACTGAAGGTTTTCCGAGACGAGTGTAGTTACATATATATATATATATATATATATATATATATATATATATATATATATATATATATATTTTGTGTAAGACAGACACCAAAGCATTAGAACAAGCATTGATTAGATTCTGTAATTCGAATGGTGCGCCTACTCACTTCTACAGCGATGAGTTAATCTCTTTCAACAACGCTCTAAGAAAAGGTATAATAGAACATCATTTGAATAGTAATGATTCCAAAGAAACTTTTATTAACCACACTATTAATCATATAAAAATCCCTTGTATTCCCCAGAAATGGGAAGCATTTGGGAAAGAATAATAAAAATTACAAATAATTGTCTCTTTAAAACTCTGGACAGAACTAAATCTGATTATTTTCAGCTTCTTTCTTTGATCTTTGACATTCAAAGGGTTACAAACTCCAGACCTCGGAGTACGTCTGATACTAAACTATTAGCAATGCCTTTTTACATCCTAATGTTAATGTAGAAATTTCTGTGAAAACGGATTCTGGTGGATCTGAAATGGAACCTACTTCCAGTTATTAGATGCTGTCACAAAAATAAAAAATAAAAAATAAAAAAATAAAAATAAAAAATAAAAAAATAATAAAAAAATAAAAATAAAAAATAAAAAAATAAAAATAAAAAATAAAAAAATAAAAATAAAAAATAAAAAAATAAAAATAAAAAATAAAAAAATAAAAATAAAAAATAAAAAAATAAAAATAAAAAATAAAAAAAAACAAAAAACGGAGGAATTCTTAACTAACTTCTAAGGATTATGAAATGTAGAATATCTCTTGAGTCTAAGGGAAAGTTGCAAGGATGTACATATGGGCTTTAATAATAAAATACAAATAGGCGAAAATACAGCCAAAGCCAGACTATTCTAGAAATTGGCAAGGTGACTGAAATTCCTTTGGAAATGATGAAAATGTACATTCTATATATCTAGGGAAGATGCATCTACTGAGAATCATAACATACAGCATCTCTTTGTAATGAAACTTTTCTTTGACACACATTTTTGAAAAAAAAGAGTCCTATGATGGGAAGTATTAAAGAGTAGCAAAGGTTATCCGAAAATCTAAGAGAAATAACAAGACGTTCAGTAAAGAATTTGTATATTAAAAGAGAAAAAAAATCTAGTCCTGTGTAAGACTTTAAACTGCACCCATTTCTAATGCTAACTTATGACCACTCTAGTCCTGGTCAAGATTTCTAACTGCATCAATTTTCTTTGGGTACTTTCTGACCACTTATTGGGCATCCCATTTCAAGCCAACTTGGTCGTAATTATGACTAAATTACAACCTTATCCTGGCCAATCTTATCTGGGCTGAACATGTCCATGGACATTAAATTGTATCTATGGTAGTGATAATGATAATTACTGGAGAAAAAAAAATTCAATTTTCAATTAAAAATCTTCATTTATGAAGACATTAAGAATGAGAACAAGAAAACAATTTAATTCAGCACACAGAAGTATTAAATTAATAATACTACATTTTCAAAAAAATGAGGATCACTTGAAACATAGTGGAAAAGCTCAACAGGTTTTTTCTGTTGATTAGTACTTTCAAGTTAAGGATTCTATCTGGAATTCATCTACAAAATCCTGGTTAAGACTTTAAACTAAATCCGGTGACGACGTCCCGTTTGCGGGACTTAGGGAGTGTGGAATCACCATTTGGTTGTCATTACTCCCAGGGTCTACTCTGACCAGGAGTACTTGTATGGGTTGTTCTTCTTAAGGCATTAAACTATTTACATGCAATCCATTGAGGAAAGTAACACACAGAATTTTCACTGTACTGTATTTATCATCACGACTGAACTTTAACAGTACTTTAAACAAATGAACCAACAAGACGTATGAATAGGGCATTGCCCAAATAATAATTTATCTGAAGAAAATACTTATCAAAAGAAGCAATTGAGACAATTGTTCTTCAAACGAAGGTGTTTAATTATTCTGTCTTGAAGACAAACTTCCTCTGAACATTTGATCTGCCTCATGATGTTAGGCTTCCATGGAAAATTATATAGTTCAAAAGGAAGTAACCATAAACGTATATTTTTTAATCATACACGCACTCATAAAAACCATAAGTGGGATCCAATACAATTAAACTATACAATGAATAAATAATAAAATATTGTGTCATAAAAATATAAATGTGATTTAATTGGTATAACTAATACTTGAAATGCCTTAACAAGGATAGAATATTACATTTATTGTTTGTGCAATGATAGCACATAAGTTAAAAGTCTGAACATAACCGCTAAAAGGGGAGTGTAATTGATTAACAAATTTAGAAGTGTCTAAAGAAAAAAACGGAACACTTAGCCATGCATTTACTAGTAATTAGCCGTAATAATGTCGAAGGACATATGGTAGTTTTGTTATCGATATTTCACATCCAGTGAAATTATTTTTAGCGAATAATTCTAAAAAGGTTAATTGTCAAGTAAACACCAAACATTCATGTTTACACTAACAGATTGAGGGTAACGATCTCCTTTTTTATTGATCTGTTGAATTTATAGAAATGCTTATTGTATTAATAATAGAATTGGTTTCATGATTATATACCAAATATTGTTTAAAAAAAAACAAAAAAAACTAGCTTCATGGTTATATAATAAATATTGTATTTGGTTTAGTTTGGTTTACGGCATATCAACATCAATGGGTTATTTAATACCGACAACATTTATTCTGCTGGTAATAGTTTGTTTTTGTCAAAAATCTATTTCTGGTAATATTTTTCCTTCAAAAGGATATTGCTGGTAATAGTTTTTTTTTTTTTCTACAAAAATTTATTGCTGGTAATAATTTTTAACGAAGTATTTCTAGTATTGAAACCTATTTTTACACTTTCATAGTGTTTTTACCACAGTTTGGAGGTTGACTATTAGGTTGGTGCAAAAATAATGACGTAATAATGTCGTTTTTTGACGTATTTTTTAACGTCAAAAAACGACATTATTACGTCATTATTTTTGCACCAACCTAATATTTGCCCATAGCTGGGACCCTAACAGGTGTTACCATCCTGGGTCAGAATGGACGTGGGAACACCAGCAATTATGAGGTGGTTCCACGCTTCTCAAAATCTCCTGATCAGAGGCCTTGTTGTTGGACGTAGTTTATCGTCATACCCAGGGCAGAAATATTGTATTTGATTCTATGAACTGGCAACATGTAATGGGACACTGCATTGCATGTTTTTTTCCGTGTGTTGGGAGTATATGAAAAATATAGATCATCTACACTTGGTTGATAAGAACCCTGATAGAGAAGATGAGTTCATTTATTTAATAACTATAAGTAAGACACAAATTTAGACCTCAAAGGTTAGAAGCGTGAAGACCCCGGAAGTGAATGGACGCGTTTTAGCCTGCCCCAAAGAATAGGTGAAGCTGGTCACGAGCAAGCCTGAATAATGCTTAGACAAGGAGACATCGGAAGAAGAGATTATCAATTTGAGATATGTGTTTTAATCAATTACAAACAGATACATGAATTCGTCTTTGATGCCATGATAAACTAATAGTCACTGAGTTTGTATTCACATTCCCCTTTACTGCTGTGCTAATGCTTAAAATCAGTGACAAGATGAAACTTCTAACATGTTGCAGTAATTGTTTTCGTTTAGATGAATATGATATTAATTCAATCATTAATGAATTAGGATCAAATGTAGTTCAAATATTGATTAGAATCTGACAGAATTATACAATAAAGAAGAAATAGGAAACGTTTTGTTTTCATACAAGATATTTCACTTTTATTCAGCAGAAATCAAATATGGAGAACAAATGAATATTCAGGTGTTTTATTAATTTTTGTCGTTTGTTTTTCAATGGTTAAGTAGATCTCACGCCGTTTTTTGTCTTATCTGGTAGCGTTCGCGATAAATATTTTATTTTTATGTTGTTTGTTTTCCATTTATTAAGTAGACTTCACGTGTATTCTCTTGTCAGGTCCCGGTAATCTTATAATACTCTTGAATAATTTTTAAGGGTTTGTGGATCATAATTCTTGCTGGTCTATGCAGGATTTGATTGATAATATTCTTACGTGTGCATGCGTCTAGTGGGATTTTTTTATTTCTGTCTGTTTGTGTCCGTATTTTGATTAGGGTTGTTCTGTGTGTGAAAGAATTCAGTCAGTCACACACACACACACACATAACTGCTAAAGGAAGATGTTTAGCAATTCTCTCTTATTGTATTATTTATATAAAGAATGCCTTTTTAACTGTTCATTTGTCTCGTCATTTCTCCATGTTATTCCCATATTGACGCAGAATTGAGATAGTTGGATTAGTTGAAAACGTAGCAGAGATTAAAAAAAATTCCTCATTGTCATGGAATCATTTCGAAATAGCCCTTGTTTAACAGCGGACTCGCAATCGCTGCTGTGGATACGATATCACAATTTATAGTTTTACATCCAAGTCCCTACAAGCAGACACCATCGACAGCACTTCTAATATTAACATCACAATATTCATAATCTTACCCACCAAAACTATCTATAAAATTTGTAAATAAATTGATTCTGTTGTGGGGTAAATAGTAAACCCCGGTGAATATATGAACTAGTACGTAACTATAAATAAAGAGCTCCAAGTCAGAGGTAAGACAAAAAAGAAGGCGTTTGATGTCAGTCTTCAGACTAATTAATACAAGCGTCACGGCAAGTAGCGAAAGCATTACTTATAAGCGCTAGAAAGCGCGATATAACAGTGGCGACGAGAGATTTGAAACTGAGGCTATTTATAACCGTTGTGACGACGATTCGGGACTCTTACGACTTATAACAGCAACGAAGATTCAGGAACTCATACGAGTTGTAAATGGAGTTAAAAGGATTTTGGAAATCCATACTGAATGAACAAGTAGGGAAAAATATACTTGTTGCTTCGAGAGCAAGGTTACGGGTGACGAGAAGTATTGTAATCACGTTAGTTAAAAAAAATCTTTTGTAGAAGAAAAAATATCTTGAGTGTAGGAAAAAGTTCTTGCGAATATGGAGCAAATTTTGGCTTCGATTATTGAAATTCAACAGAAACAGCAACAATCAGTAGTTGCTAGAACATCAAAAACAACAACAGGAGTTGTTGGATATAATTCTGAAGAAAGCAAAACGTTCAACATCTCTCCCGCCAGACTGTCCAAAACAACATATAAAGATGTGTATAAAATCCGGATGAGGACATTTTCTTCGTATTTTCGTAGATAAATATTCAGTCAGGAATGCTGTGGTTGCGAAGATGAGGGAAAAACGAAATTGTTGTTTAGGAAAATAGCTCCGATAGAGTATGAAAAATACTGCAATTACATATTATCGAAAAAACAGGTGAATTCGGGTATGAAGACACGGTACACATTCTGACGAAAATCATTAGTGATGAGGTCTCTGTTTAATGCTCGTTCGGAGGTGCATGAATCTAACTAAAACAAACAGGACGAAGATTTTGTCACGTACGCTGGTATCGTCAACAAAAGATGTGAAACGTTTAGAATAAAGGAAATGACTCCATTGTGTTCAAAATATTAATTTTCATTCAAAGTTTGACAGTTCAATCGTGATAAAAAAAGATGTTGAAATGCGAGCGAAAATTTCAACGAAAATTGAACAAATCACTGCAAGAAACAGAAATGGCTGGCTATCATGCACTAAGTCTGAAACACGACGCCGAAGAAATTTAGAAAAAAAAGAATGGTATTTGATACAAGTAACGGATAAATGTACAAAAACAAGAATAAATCCTTGTTTTAGATATAGCAAATTACATTTTGGAAAAGACTTTATTTTACAAGTGTGGTAAATGGGGACATATAAAGTCATACTGCAAAAACCAAACCAATAAAAAAATTCTCACAGGAAAAAATTCATACACGGTATTACGAGGGAAGAAATGGTCACAAAACTAAAGTAAATGTAGGTGTGAAAATGCTACTGGGCACTGGTAATTATGTTTCAATAATCAGTAAAACCACATGGAAAGAAATTGGAAAACCTTAAAAAAAAAAAAAAAAAAAAAAAAAAAAAAAAAAAAGAAGGAATATCCAGTCGCGATTTCAGTTTCTGGTGAGAATTTTTTTTTTTTTTTGAGACATGACATGTAATATCTCATTCTGTAATAAGCATGTACAACCTAGAGCTTATGCATTAAAATTGCTACGAATTTACTCGTTACTGACTGGATGGAACTATTTGAACTTTTGGATTTGTCGATAAACGTTTATTGCAAAAACGAAAGTGGACAAGCGACCAATTTAAGAAGTCAAAGCGAAAATCTCTTCCCCATGTTCTGTCAAATGAACTGCGTCGGTTTTAAAATTCAAGTTGGATTTTCGAGCAAAAAGTTCGACGTACCATTCGCAGCATTGGAACAAGTGGGGTATCTGGGCAACATTTTAATCAAGTGTATCTTAAGAACAACATGTTCAGCACGTGGAAACAATTTAAAAAAAAAAAAAAAAAAAAAAAAAAAAAACTAAGAGTACGGATTCAACCTCAATGAAGAAAAATGCGACTTTGTTTTATCTTGGTCAAATTATTGATAAATGTTCGCCGATGACAAGTGCAATTAAAATTATACCTTCACCAACATAAGTGACTACGTTACAAGCTTTTCTAGGACTGGCTAATTACTATCAAATATATGTACATATGCTATATATTTTCGATGTGGAACCCAAAAGAACAAGTTCCAGAAAAGGAAAGTGTACTGATTAACTGGAAGGGGAGACGGAAAAGCTATGACGTCAAACACCTTGGTGAATTCTCCAGAAAGAGGAGGGGGAGATACTAATATAAAATAAAATATAATTATTAATCTCAAAAGAAGGATGTTGTGGAGTAAATAGTACACTCTCAGTGACTATATGATCTAGTCCATAACTATAAATAAAGAGCCGCAGATAAGAGAGAAGAAAAAGAAGCCGTTTAGAGTTAGTCTTTAGACTACTTAATACACAGTAAGTAGTTAAGCATTGCTTGTATTATGAGCGCTACGAAAAGCGTTATAGCAGGTTCCAAAACTTTTTCTCTGGGATACATTTTCGGGATGAAAATGTGTTCGCGCCTCACTAAAAGTTATATCATAAAAAGTACATGTCCAAAGACACCGGCTCAGGGAAAGGGAAGTCCCGGTAGAAAAGAACAAGCAACTTCACTGCAAAGAAAGGATTAAAGGGAGATAACTTCTGATTAGTTTTTGAACCCAGTTTTAGTGGAATCATGGGATACCATTTTAATCTTATTGTTCCTCAAATTTTATATGAGGAAAAGTGCATTTAAAAATACAAAACAGAGAGGGGTTTAAAGGGAGATAACTTCTGATTCGATGTCAGAACATTATCATTGATAACTCTCTCCTCCAATTTGCAGAACTTAGTTACTATATTCTTAATACTTGATATAATGCAAAAATATCACAATGATGAAATCAGTCAATAATTATTTATAATTATTTATATTGAAACTCCAGCATGCAATGACAAGTTATCTATAATAATGTTTTAAATTTTGAAATATTTGTTTTTGACGTATAATTAAAAACAAAAACCAAAAAAAAAAACCGTTTCTAAATCTTTGAT
>OZ010597.1:40684855-40702355 GCA_963932145.1 Acanthosepion lycidas | reverse complement strand
GTGAGTACCAGGATTTCAATTGTTTTAAAAGGCAATTTTAAAAATACCAGTCTGTCTCAGATGTTGTAGTGGCGCTAGCTCTGCTACTGAGCACCATTAAAACAACGCTACCGTGAAGCTGACAAAAAATGCCCACGATTTCGTGAATACAAAGATTTTAATTGTTTTAAAAAGGCCATTTTAAAAATATCGGATTTTGTAGTAGCTCTGTCTCTGATATTAATTACTATTAAACACAACGTAATCTTATCCGTTATCAGTGTTTGAATATATAATAAAGAGACTGATATTGAAATCAACAATTGTATATATCTTCAGTTAAATAATGTAGGTAACTTCGTTCTTGTTAGAAAGGTCATTCGATAAAAATCGAATAATAATCAAAGAAATCGTGTCAAATTTTCTCTTTGGTGGGTATCGTTTTATTAATTCATAATTCTATGGCGAGGATCAAGTAATTTCAGATCTATCTAGGGCATTAGTACTTTTTTGGCGAGTAAGATTTTTTATTTAATCATAATTTAAAATCTGATTTTGTTTTCGTTGTTTTAATCTATGATGAAAACTGTTTAAAACAGATTTATCTCAGTGGAACTGAAAAATAAGATTTTTGTGTGATTCTTACTTTTCAATGGACTTCTTCATTATATCCTATCTATTAGATTGAACATAACTAATTTCCGCTCAACAACCTTACTTTGCAAAAGATAATGTACAGGGTATTCTGAAAATCTTGTCACCTCGATATAATTTTCTATTTCAGTTGGCTAACACGAAAATGATGGTGGTCATACCAACCTTCCCGATTTGTGACAACGTCAATGATAGAGAATAAACTAAATCCAGTATATATGCTTTGTATTAATTTACTACTTGTTCTTCTATTGTTCTCATTACTTTTTGGTAGGGGGTGACAAGTCATCGTACCACTCTTTATAGATACAGCTTATTTAGTTATATGACGTGTTCGGCGGAAGATGGACGTATTTAACATTTGATAATTTTGCGGCAATACGGACTTGAAGATTTTAGAAAGTTTTGATCATTTCATGGTTAGCTGTAAGGAATTTTATTTGTAGGGCTAACTTACACCTAAGCAAAATAATAACAATAATATTATTTATTAGGAATTTATTTTACCGGAAACATTATTGACAAGTTACATAAATAAAAACAATATAAATTTTGTTGCTATATTCGATTTGTTGTTAGGTATATTTTATTTTCTCCTTTGTTATTGGCAGCATTTTAGAATACTTTGGCTACAATGCTAAGTTTCCAAAATTGAACAAACTGGAGCTATTTCGTTTACATTTTGTTAACTCTTTTCCATTGTTGTTTTTAGATCGCTTTCTTCCAGTCATTTCGATGTGCAACAGCGAAATTCTGAAATTTAGAATGATCTTATTTCATTTCAAAAAACAAAGCTTGTAAAAAGGAATATTTTAAATTAATATACGACTAAAAATAAAACGCTTATGACAACAAAAAAAGAAAAACAAAACAAAACAAACCTTAATGATTTCACTATAATTATGTAACAATAATGTAATGATATTCCGTAGACAAATCTACGGTTTATGTTACCTCATCTCATTGCATGGATACGAGCTATAAACCTAAATTAAGCTTGAAGTATTGTGTAATCGGCACTAATTTTTTTAAATACATGGATATGATACAATGAATAGTTTGTAGTGAAAAAAGTAATTTTTGTTTTTTTGTTGAAAACGCCCCTCCTTCGCCAAACGCGTCATATATTCATCGCTATCTGCAATGAGTTGTGACCATTTTTTTCTGTACCAATCAAGTAAAATTCTGCGGGTATGAAATTTGTTTAGCCGAACTCTTCAATCCGAAATCTTCAAAGTTTTTTTTCCCCATAAAAGCGTTTTGCAGGGTTAAAACAAAACCAAATAAAGACAAAACACCAAAAATGACAACAAAAAACAAGCAAGAAGAAGACAACAGAAACAATAAAAAAGACAACAGCAACAATAAAAAGACAACAGCAACAAAAACAATAAAAAAAATACCACAACAATAAAAAGTAATAATTGGTTGTTTCAAGATCTGGTCAATATGGTGGTTGGTTGATAGAACAGACTAACCGAGTTCCTATTTTTTTTACTTCTGCAGTTTTGCTATGTTATGAAGGAGAATTTCTTTTTGTGTGCAGATCGCTTTTCAACCAAACTTTTATGGACACATTAAAGTTGGTGGACATATGTGTATTTATCGTGTCACTTCGTTTCAAGAACTCTAAAGAAATAAATAATATCCCGATGATCCCATCAAATGCACAACATTCTTTTTTTTATGGAGTTCGGTTGCCAAGTTTAATCTTTGTTAATCCACTGTCTTTTGTACTTAACAACTGTCGTGTGTAACTCATTTATCATCGCTGCTTATCGATTTAAGGAACAGTTAATTAGAACGATACAGTCATTATAATAATTTATTTCCTAAAAATGGAAATGATTTAAACCTCAACCTAATACAAGGAGGCTTTTATGTTTTTGTTTTTTTTGATTCTCCCGTTTTTTGAGAATTTAAATTTAATTCTTGTAACAGTTGAAACCAGTTTATAAGTACGTATAGGAGTGGAAGATAACGTTTAACAATAGCCTTCAAATAGGTTAAGATTGTAGCGATATGAGTAACATCTTCGGAGTCGGTTCCACAGAGCAGTCGTTCGCGGGAAGAAGCTGTTTGAGTGGAACTTACTTTTCACCGATGGAATACGGAGAAAAATGTGGGTGATTTGCTACTATGTAAGTGGCATGGCGTATCCTCGACGTGAAAGTTTGAATTGGCGGAACCATAGTTTTTGAAGAGGTTTTTTGGAAATGGACAGAGGAATAAGAAAAAGACAAAAGAAGAGTCATAAAAGAGAATATATTACAGAGAACAGCAAAAGACAAGAAAAAATAAAATTTAATTGAGGCGCCTCGGCAAGAATAATGACTGTCAAAAGTAGTCACTGTGACTATTAATATTGAACAGTGAGTTCGATCCTCACTGTGTGCCTTATACAAAATGAGGCATAACATAAACCAAGTTTGATAACCCTAAAAAATAAACCAACTTAAACTTTCTTTCACAGACTATATTTTTAATCAGTATCACCCCAAGCAAGACAATAAAACCACTAACACGGAAGGGATCACAGAGTGTGGAGGAATTAGGAACAGAAACAGATAGTAATTAGGGGTTGAGAGCGAAAAGAGCATTCAGGAAGACAGTAGATAGCGACTGATATTGAATTTAAATTCATACTGATTAAATTTAGCTGGAAAGCATGCAGCCCGGAAGGAAGTTCCAGAAGCGAGAAGTGCGGAAAAAAAAAATGTTACCATAGAAGTTAGAGCTATATCTAGCTAGCTCAACTGTAAATTGATGCGATTTCGACACCAGTCGAGAATTGCACATAAATTAAATAAGTCTAAGAACCGTAGGAAAGAGGTCATCGGAAAAATTGCCATGAAAGTATTTATAGAAAAAGGCACAGATAGGCATCCTTACGGTGATGCGTGTTATATATAAATATTATATATATATATATAAATATATATATATATATATATATATATATATAAATATATATATATATATATATATATATATATGTATAATGAAAAACAAACCACTTTAAGGTACCATTACGATAATTTATTTCACCTAAATCCTTTTTTAAGGATTCAGGATCATCAGGTAAAACTTCCAACAACGAATTGAGAGGAAAAATTTTTGAGAGGAAAAGATTTTTTCCTCTCAATTCGTCGTTGGAAGTTTTACCTGATGATCCCGAATCCCTAAAAAAGGATTTAGGTGAAATAAATTATCGTAATGGTATCTTAAAGTGGTTTGTTTTTCATTACATATTAGCTCTGTTCTCACATTGAGCTCTCAGGATTTCATCCTCTCTGGAGATGAGATATATATATATATATATATATTAGTAATGATAGCTATTTTTTCCTCCGAGCAAAGTTTGCAATCAAAAACTTGCAAACTTTGCTTGGAGGAAAAAATAGCTATCATTACTTTCCCCGACCAAAATAAATTATTAAGCAAAAGATCTGTGCTCATCTCAAAATGCAGACATGAAAATAAATTTTTACTACGTAACCTAAAAAATAAAAAAATAGAAAAAATAAAATAAAAACAAATAAGTATACTAATAAACAAAATAACAATAAAAAAAGAGAAATAATACATAAAGAAATACTATGTTCCTTAAAAATCCAAAACCGAAAAGAGAAACTATACAAGTAAAATAAATTGACCTAAATTCCTCCAAGTAAATAAATAAACAAAACAATCCCAAATAAAGAATCAATTAAAAACTGTTCCCGCCAAAATAATACTTAGAATGAACTACAACAATCAACCCCAAAATTGAACAAATAGCTTTAATTAAATTCTCAAACCAAAACAAAACTGTTAAATAAGTGATATAAACAAATTTTTACTACGTTAATAAATAAATAAATAAATAAAATAAGAAACAAAAAAAATAAAAACTAAAAACAAGCAATATAATTTGACCCAAATAAATAAACAAACGACTTCCGGTAAAATAACCGCCATAATAGAATACCCACAATGCACCACTAACCCGTATATATATAAATAGCCGAGAAAAATAACACCATATGTGGCCTGACGATTGCATATTGCATGAAACAGACTGTGGCCTCTAAGTGTTGACTTCTATATTCACTTTTATATTTACACACGCTCTATCTCTGATATTGAGCAATTTATTCCATAAATATAGTACACCTTAAGACTATATTTCTTATATATATATATATATATATATATATATATATAGTTATATTGGCTCCTGAAATAAAATTTAATTCCAGTTGAGCTCTCTAGGGAGTAGGTATGGGTTTGTAAAACAGTGACTATTATAGCTAATATAGCGAGACTCTTCGCATAGCGAATTGAGTCACTGTCAGTCACTGGGCGTATTTCTAAAAATAAATACGCTAAAAATCCACCTACATCCTTGCCGTGCGCCGACCGCTTAGAATCTCGGATTGACAATTCAGTCGGGTTTCGATCCTAGCTAGAGGCTGTCTAGCCACACTGATGAGCTGCGATACAGTCTGTCTGTGGATGACGTTATATAAAGATGTATATATACATTTTATATATATATATATATATATATATATATATATATATATATATATATATATATATGAAAATTATTAGAAATCTGAGTGAATGCTTTCTTTAGTTTTAATGTTATGTTCATTTATTAGAATAAAGTGACAAATCTTTTAGATCACTGACCTCTTCATAATAATGGCAATTTCATTGTCCCATACATGGAAATAAGGAACGCATTATGTAAAATAAAACGAAATAAGAAATTATTTTGAATATAGAATAGTGCAAATACGTTCATTAATCTTTGCAATTTTGGATTCGTAAATTTCGTTTCCGCTTAATTACTATATCACATCCAGGAAATAGCCCAGTACAGACTTTTACACGATTTTAAACTATTATAAATTATTATAATTTAGAAAAAAATGAAAAAATTATTGTAAAAATTCATTATTCATCAGAAAATCTTCACTTCTTCAGGCAATAAAGTCCTTAATATTCGTTATTTACAAAAGCAATTAATATCTTTTCTAATTTACTAATGTCAATTTTATTGGATTCATTATTTTTCAATTCAGAGCAGATTTTCAGTTAGATAACTCAAATTTGAAAAAAGAACGTAGGAGATTTACATTCTCCAAAGACTACTTTTAATCAAAAAAAAAAAAAAAAAAAAAAAAAAAAAAAAAAAAAAAAATTCAGGAAATAGAAAGGTTTTGTGCGAAATTTCATGAAATTAAGCAAGTGGGGGTTAACATAAAAAAAAAAAAAAAAAAAAATTACCAAAATCTTCTAAAAAAAGTATTCAAAAATAATTTCATTCATTTGTAAATAAGAAAATTTCATTAAAATCGGACAATTTAAAAATCAGTGTTATATCAACGGAAAAAAAGCGCCCCCCCCAAAAAAAAACTGTCATTTTCTTGCCTCCGTGATGACGTAAACAAAATAAGTCTTTAACAAAAATTTCAAACGTGTTAGAAAGTATTAAAAAATTTCAAAAAATAATTAAAAAATACTTTGGTCTTTCATCTTAATAATAAACATTTTGACGATAAAACTTTATTTTCGGTAAGTTTGTGACCTTTTTCATTACACTATGCTGTTTTCCCGCGAAAAAGTGGAGGAACCTATACTCTAGTGGTCGAGGGGACTGGACAGTTTTTGTCCTTGGCACATATGTATACTTATGTATATAATGTCTCCCCACATAAAATTGACCTTGTATCACATGAGCCTTAGTGTGGAGGCCAGTTAAATATATACTTAGTGCAGTGGTTCTCAAACGGCGCGGCGCGGCGCGTCTCATAGGTGCGATGTAAGACGATAGCAGGTGTATTGGAATGATTGAAAGGCAGAGATTTTGAAACAGATTCAAAAACTTAATATGCCATGCCAAAAATAAATGGTAAAAAATTTAAAATATTATGGATTATTTGTAATTGCATGCACGAGTCCCAGTATAAATTATAAATAATTATTGGCTGATTTTATCATTGTGATATTTTTGCATTATATCAAGTATTAAGGATATAGTAACAAGTGTCCGCAAATTGAAGGAGAGAGTTATCAATGATAATGCCCCGACTTTAAATTTGAAGTTATCTCCCTCTAACCCCCACTCCCTCTTTTTTAATATACTTTTTATCAAATACAATTTAGTTTGGTTTGTTTTACGTCATATCAGACTCAATGGGTTATTTAATGTCGACAAGATTTTTATTGGTGGTAATATTTTTCAAAATAAGTTTTGCTTGTAATATTTTTTCCTTCAAAAATTATTGCTTGTAATATTTTTTTCCAAGAATGTATTGCTGGTTCTAATTTTTTTACAAAAAAACATTGCTGTTATTAAAACGTAATTTTATACTTTCATAGTGTTTTGACCCCAGTTTGGAGGGCCAACTATTTGTCCATAGCTGAGACCTTAACAGGTGCTACCACCTCGGCTCAAGGTGGACCTGGGAACACAAGCAATAAAGAGGTGATTAAGCCTTTCTCAAAACCTCTAGATCAGAGGCCTTGCTGTTGAAGATAAACTATCTTCTTACCCAGGACGCGGATGTAGTCTATCATCATACACAGGACGCAAATAAAATTTGGTGAGGCCCGAACAAGTTTTAATTCCGAAAATGTGGCCCAGAGAAAAAAAGGCTGGGAACCACTGATTTAAAGCAAAAAAAAAAAAAAAAAAAAAAAAGGCGAAAACTTGCGTATATCTATTTCACTAAATCCACGAATCAGCACTTCAATGTATTTGGCTATTTT
Organism: Acanthosepion lycidas; assembly: GCA_963932145.1. Taxonomy (NCBI): domain Eukaryota; kingdom Metazoa; phylum Mollusca; class Cephalopoda; order Sepiida; family Sepiidae; genus Acanthosepion; species Acanthosepion lycidas. The sequence continues at coordinate 40,694,960 of OZ010597.1, read as the reverse complement.
GCTGTCGATTAAATGCGTTGGTTCATGAATTTGGTGATATTGTCAAGTCAATCACTGGAAAAGGCGAGCAATATCAGAAAAGAATTCTAAATAAGACTACATGAGACACCCCTAGACATGGGGAATGGAACCAGAACAACTCTACCCATGTACATTAAATAAAGGATTCACTTCAAAATTTCCGTGGAGGTTACGCGGACCGACAAACACCAGATAAAAGCTGGAGGGCACAACGATCGAAACATTGTGATAACAGCAAAAATGAGGACAATACTCCGCGTGTAAATAATGTAAATAAGGATAACTCCTTATCACAGAAACCCAGAGATTGTTTTATTTTGTTTCACGGCATATCTACCACAATGGGTTATTTAATGCCGACAAGGATTTTACGATAGATCCGCATAAATAAAATATTGTTATATAGGAATAAAGTGTCACTGACGACACTTGAGCTTGAACACAGATCGCCAGTGAGCAAACACCGGTGATCCCATTGTTGAATTAAGTAGATCACGTGACCACAGAAGAAACGCATAAGTCGCCTGACGTCTAATTGATCTCCATTTCTAGTCTATTCTCTGTTACTATTCGGATCGCTGTTTCTATTCTATCCTCTATTCACTGGACTATTTCTTTATTCCGATCACTATACGGGTTACTTGTCGGGTGAGTATTATGGAGCAATACTATTAGTGCGAGATTATTCGAAGGCATCTGACACCAGTTTTGTTCAACGGTGTACTATAGTTGTATCTGCGATTACAAAGTCTCTACTACAACGAGCCTTATGAAGATGACAACGAGTATTCGTCGACATCACAAAAGTCACAACGAGTGTTGACATCCCCCACCAAAAAAATATGTATTCTTTGTAAGAAATCAGTTTGTAGGAAATGAGGTTTCATTCAGGTATTTTTGCTTCTGTCTATATGTATTACTGGTATTTTTACTATAGAAATCTAACTATACTTTCATACTGTTTTGACCCCAGTTTCGGGGTTAACTATTTACCCATAGCTGGGACCTTAACAGGTGCTACCACTCCGGGTCAGGGTGGATCTGGGAACAACAGAAATTAAGAGATGGTTCCACGTTCCTAAAAACCGCCAATTTCCCGATCAGAGGCATTGCTGCTGGATGTAGTTTATCGTCAGACCGAGGACGCAAAATCCAGGCAGTTTTTCTATTTATTTTCTTAATTATTACCAGCAACTTTCGTTTCATGCTATCTTACAGTTCAAATTTCATTTTTCATCCTCCTGTTTCTATCGTTTAAAAAAAAAATCAATTTTTATATATTCGTAACAAGTCTAGTTTCATTACTGTGTGTCAATTTTTACTTTCATTTTCTCCTTCGTGTTCATTTCATTTATTTTTTACTTTCACTTTTGTGTTCTTTCGTTGTTAATAAAATCGTTTCAATGTCCGCGTCAATTTCAACGTCCTATTGTTTGGCACCAACATTAAAAGCAATCATTGCATTTCCAAGCTGTTCTATAATTGTCAACGGTTTTCCATTCATCTGACTTCGCTTATTTTCTGTCCGCAAAGACGGCCAGTTCTTCGTGTTGTACAGTTGAATGCGACGATTCTCCCAGGCTACATTAACAGCAACTGCCACACCTCGCCCATCCCGCGTGAAGAAGACACGTGTAGTCACATGGTGTAAAAGAATGAAATTCTGTGACAGGAAGCAGTGATGTGAAATCGACATTGTGTTTATTTCTAGAGGACAATGACTCTCATGTCTTTGTCGCAATAAAATGTGACGTAGGCAATGATCCAGAAGTCACAGAATATGGCAGCGTCTTCGTGCCAGGCGGAAATGAGAGACATCAGCAGGCACAATAAAACAAAATACGAAAAAAAAAAAAAAAAAAAAAACAGAAAAAAAAACAGAAATAAATAAAAGAAAGAAGAAAAGAGAAACAGTCGTAGCAGTCGTTGTACTGATAGAATTCTAATTCTCTGAATTCTTACTAACTAAAAAAACTGCAAAAGTTGCAGCGCTAATAAATATGGATACTCTCGGAGAAACAAAAAAAAAAAAAAAAAAACAATCACAAAAATACATTGTAATTAACCCCCACCAAAAAAAAAAAAAAAAAAAAAAAAAAAAAAACCCCAAAAAACAGAAAAATCGGGGAAAAAACGCAAATGAAGTTTTTGCAGAGAAAAAAAAATCATTGTATGCTAATTTTTATTTATTTATTTTCCTCTCCGAGACAAAGTAATTTCTAAAGATCTGTCTACATTTCTGCGAGGCGGTAGTGGAAATTATTTCCACGATGTACAATGTTCGGACTGTTATCCTCATCTTTGTTGACGTATTTACGACGTTTCAACCGTTGTACGCTCCGGAAATTTCGAACAGAAACATTTATTTCGTCCCTCACCGGATTGTTCTAGTTGCACGTGCCATGCCTCTTTCGGATAACTCCGTATCAGCTATTTCCCTTTCTCAACTCTCCAGGTTTTTGTTCCCCTCTGCTGTAGCGAGGTACTGAACGCACAACTCTCTGGGTCAAGTTCAAAGAATTACTTCAACCAACGCTGGGCCATGTGAAGACCGAAGCGTACACCGAAACGTCGTGAATATGGCAACAAGGATGGGCGCGAAAGACCCAACATTTTAAAGATAGATTTTATGTATAATCCGATAAAAGCTACTAGTTATGGACTTTGAGCTGAACAGGTGACGTGCATGTCTTACATATGTTAATAGAATTTTCCTTGAGTGAAATCATTCCGTGACGAAGCAGGCTAAGGGAACTGCGTGTTATACAGTGGATTTGCCTACAGGTGGCGGAGAAATGGGTTCGAACCCTGTCGGAGGGTACATAATCTTTATTAATAATCTCGAATACACAGCATTTTAGCCGGTAAACATATTTACTGTTAAAAAAATTACAGTCCTTTAATATAACGATTAAAGAGAAAAAAAGTCATTATTGGTAGATAATGCAGCAAGATAGCTCAAAAGGAAAAAATACAATATGATAGAAACGGTCATATACTTGTTTTAATTATTTCTCACCAAGTAAGGCGACAATGCCACTAGGCCGCAAAGGGTTACTGAGAGTCGAAAAGAATAAGACGTCAATGACGTGATAAAAAGAACTTGCAGACATTAGTGTTTTATAAGTTTCTTGAATACTCTGTAATTGTATCAATTATGTGCCATGCGTGATACACGTTTAGGCGATCATGTATCTTTCTATATATGACTAACGAGACAGGTTTTTCCCCGAAGTAGGTTGCCATTTCTTTCTGCTGTAGACCGGTTTCCATATGTCCTGATATATACCCACAGCTAGGGGAGAAGAGGATTCAAACCTTTCCCCAAGTATATTAGCACGTAAGTGAATAAAATAGATTCGACTGGAATTCGAATTCGGCTCTCCGATTCCTCAAGCCGGGACGCTATCCATTACTCCACCTTGCCTGTATACTCATACTTGTAAAATACACAATGGGATATTGCATTATTGTATGCCTTTACATTCGGATGAGTATCCTCATCTTGGTTGTTAAAAACAAGACATCACATAGCATGAATATCTATATTCATTTTAGGAGGATAACATGATATTTTGGTTTATATGAAAGTCACTTGGATTGCCACTCATTATTTACATTCGATCAATAATGTTGGCTGACCATATGGTATTTATTTCAGTTAATTTAATAAAGTCTGAAATTTATACACGCCGTTACACCCATTGTCCATCTTCTGAACTCGCCGTTTTCATAGAAATTACTGAATTCACGTAATTGAATTATTTTGTTAACTGGATACGAAATATTATAGTTACTTTTTTTCCCTTTTTTTTTGTAAAAATAATCCTCACTTAGTCTATTCCTTGCGGATCTATAAGCACTTCAATAGAATTTCTCTTGTCTTGTTACGTGGAATAAGATGCTTATGCGTCCATAGATTTACTAAAATGATATTGTTCATTCTGAGAGCTTGCACAGTTAATGATAATGTCGACAGTTGCCCCACGATCAGCTTAATCTTTTAACTACAATATTCAACTAGACATGATTGGAGTAAAAAAAGAGCATATAAATGAAATAAAAGTAAAACAAAACACATAATAATATGCATTGCAGCAACGATTGTATATATATATATATATATATATATATATATATATATATATATACACACACACAAGTGTGTGTAGATATATGGCATAATATCCGCGGTTTTATTGTAATAACAATTATCATTAAGTACTGTTTACATTGAACTCTCGGTTTATTTTATATTTAAAGCATATTGATGGGCTTAGATTTGATTATTACTATTTGTCTAATATATATATATATATATATATATATATATATATATATATATATATATATATATATTACTATTTGTCTAATATATATATATATATATTACTATTTGTCATATATATATATATATATATATATACTCTTTCGACGCATGAGCGTCTTTCAGTTCAGTTTTCATGTTTATGTTTCGTATCAGACAAAAATCCTGCACGGGGTTTGAAAAGAAGTCCACACGAGGGACATGTTGAAGGGTTGACCGTCATATGGGCTGATATATTGGCCTGAGATTTTGTGTTGGTTCTTAATTCTCTCAGAGACGATTCTTTTCAAAGTTAATTATACCTCGGTGGCAGGTGTTTCTCCAGTTTGCTCGGTTTTTTAACAGCAAGTTCGAAATCCTCTACAGGGATGTTTGCAGCATTTAAATTGTATTTTAGTTTGTCCTTGAAGCGTAACCAAGAAAGGCCGACGTTACACTTACCATGAAAATGTTGTCTATACATGAGGATTTTCGGCATCACATTATCACTCATTCTGATGACATAACGAGCCCATCTGAACTGTGATTGCATCAGAAGAAATTCAATACCACCGATGCCACATATTATGAAAAGGTCAGGGTTAGAGATTTTGTCCTGCCGTGTATAATCGCATATTGAACGAAGACAACGTTTATGAAAAGGATCAAGTTGATTGTGGTGTGTTCTGTATGGCGTCCACGATTTTGACCCATAAAGAAGTGTGGTGAGAATGGCTGCTCGATAGTTACCGATTTTTGTTTTCAGTGAAATCACATAAAAATGCCTTAAGCAATGCTTAAGCTTCCCAAGGGCATTGGTTGATATTCGGTTACTTATCTCATCATCCAAAGAGGCACTTGAATTGACTACTTCCTAAATACGTGAATGATTTCACATACTTCATGTTTTTTGTTCCCAACAGTAATGGGAAAGATTCGAAAGGTATGGGCAGGTAGTTTTTGTTTTACCCTCTTGATCTGCTTAGGTGGAGGCCATATTTAAATCCGAATGCATTGCAAGCTGTGGAAAAACGATTGACGAGTGCTTGAGCTTCTTCGATTGAGATGGCCACGATCGCAGCGTCATCAGCAAACAAATGACCACGAATAATGCTTGCTAGAGTCAGCGATTTTGCTTTAAAACGTTGATGGATAAAGAGGCCGCCACTTGTGCGGAATTCAAATATCACACTCATGTCAAGATCATTAAAAGCATGGTGTAGCATGACCGAAGAAAAGAGAGCGAAAAGTACAGGAGCCATGACACAACCTTGTTTTGTGCCATGTGTTACAACGAAGGCTTCTGAAAACTCTCCATTAGATAATGCAGATGCTTTCATAACTTCGGGAAACGAGATGATGAGATTTAGCATACTTTCAGGTATTCCAAGCTTTTTGAGTACTTTCCAGAGGGCACTCCTGTTTACAGGGTAAAATGCTTTGGTCAGATCGATAAAGACGCTATAGAATTCATGCTTCTTCTCGCGAACTTTCTTAGCAACCTGAGGAAATAAAAAAAAAATCATATCAATAGTTCCCTGACCTGAACGAAAGTCACACTGAGTTTCGGGATAGACGTCGCCAATGCAATATTTTATTATCCTGTTGAGAATAATACCAGCGGTAATTAGAAGTGAAATGCCACGGTAATTATCACATACAACCGTTTTGCTTTTGTTCTAGAACAGATGTTTTATACAAGCATCTTTGAACTCCTGTGGAACAGAATCAACCTTCCGTATGACTTTAAAAAGTTCAAGGACTTGCTTTACCAGCGTCTTCCCAACATATTTTAAAAATTCGGTGGTGGGGATAGCATATTTTCCAGCGGTTTTGTTCGAGGACAATTGAATGATAGAATTCTGGATTTCCTTTAGGCATGGCTCAAGAGAATTTCTGGGTAATTTCTGGTTGCCGATGAACTGGAGCAAAAGGACACGTTCAAAGTGTTCTTTCCATCGTGATATAATTTCCTTCTTGTCTGTGTGAAGTGTGTTACTGTCAGACAACAGAATATGTGAAATTCCATTTCCATGTGGGCCGCACACCTTAAGGCATTCATTGAATGCGTTGAGATCTTTTCTGTCAGCTGGAGTTCCACAGCCTTAGTAGACCACCAGGACTCATTTTTCTGACAGCATTTTGCACTTCAAGCTTATATTGTTTTTATTTGCGATTTTTTGATGGACAATTTTTGTTGTTTATGGATAGTTTGTCCGAATCGTGAAATAAGAACGTGAGTGTCATTTACATTAAACCAGTCCTGATGCTTTCTTATGGAAAAGTCCTAGAACTTCAACGGAGCTAGAATAAATGGCATATCTGAAAGATTTCCAGGAGGATTCAGTGTCTTCTGGGATCAAAACTGAATCAAGCCTTGAACCCAGTGTGTCAAAGAATTGTTTTCATAACTTCAGAATTCAAGGGTGTGATGTTGATTCGTTTAGGAACAGTAGTGCTAACGAGAGGTTTTTTTGCGTACGAGTCGGAAGGATGCTTTGCTGTGTAGTAAAGTATGGTCTGAAAGATAGCAAGTGTTGTGAAAAGAGCGGGAGATATTGCAATCTTGGTTTTGGTGATAATGTAATCAATCATATGCCAATATAAAGATCTGGGATACATTTTGTAATGATTGAACTGCTGATAACGTGCGTTGGAGATGGTGAGATCGAATTCGTGGCAGAGAGAAAGAAGTCGTAGCCCATTAGAATTCATACTCCCGACCCCGTGAGTGCCAAGGACACCAGGCCATGTCTGATAGTCAGCACCAAGACGTGCATTAAAGTCTCTTATAAGAACAAGTTTGTCTATGTGGAATTTTGAAAATGACTGAAGGTGGTTGATAATAAAGTCATCAATTTCTGACACGGGATTATTCATGGTTGGGGTATAACAGCTCACAAGAATGGCAAAAGAATTATAGTCGAGTTCTAAGACTAGAGTCATAATGTTATAATTTATTCCTTTTGGAAGAGATGACAGGGATCTAGCAATGTCTGATTTTATGGCAAAGCCTATACCTGATAGGCGGGGGACCTTCTTCGCTTTTGCCATTCCAGAAAAAAGTATATCCTGCACTAACTTCCTCAAGTTGAGAGGCGCCTGCAAAACGAGTCTCACTGAGAGCAGTAATGTCGATATTGAGCTTGCTTAACGCATCAACGATGAGGGTTGTTTTACGCTCTGGAGAATAATTCATACATTCCAAGAGCCAAGGTTAACACGTTTATGCGTTTTATTTCTACTAAATCGATTATTGCGACTGTTTTATTGGATAACTAGACAAATACAGCGGCTGCCAAGTTGATTAAGTGCCAGCAACATTTAGGGCATCTTTCTAGCCCCCTCTCCGCATTAGGGAAAGCAGTGCTATTTCTAAATAGATCTACTTTGTCACCATCGGAGGACACGAAAACCACGATTGCTCAGGATTTTGTGCAAGAAAATGATGGTCGCCATTGTAGGAGCGCTAACTAGAGACTTCCAGTGCTATCCTGTACCTGTCGCCTTAAGTTTCTCTCCAGTGGACTTTTTGCTCAGATGAAATAGCAAAGAAAGAACGTAGAACTGAACTGCAGATTATCCACACAGAAGATTTGTTTAGAAAGATGAAGGCTTGTGTAGAACCAGTCACACTTACTAGAAGTGCTGATAACAAGAAGTTGGCGCAAATATTGGCAACGAACACAATGAACAACACTCTTCAGGTTTTATTAACACGGAGTTATACCTCTCCGGTAGTACCAGTGCAAAGGAGAGTACAAAGCTTTTCGATGGTAATTCCACGTGATTTAGCCCGCCTACTGAAGCCGTTTACAGGGTGTGGCGCATGGAGATTTAGAGGCTGGGTGAAAACTAGTGTTGTCCGTCCACCTTAATAATAAGTCGCAGCAGCCGAGCAACAACGTTACTAATTCTACCCACTGGCCTCAAACGCATTAAATATACATATATTACATTGGATGTCGGAGTAAATAGTCCATAAGATGTGCCAGTGTATTGTTATATTTTAAAATAATAATAAAGAGTATAAAATTATTATCAAATATAGAAGAATGTTTTTTATTGTTGTTGCTGCTGCAGTTGTTTTAAAAATAGTTGAAAGATAAATAATAAAACAAATTGACTATTAGTAAACGAAACAAATAACGTTATAACTGGGAACGTTTTTTTTTTTTTTCAAAATTGAAAGTACGTTACTTTACAATTAATAAGTGAGAAAATGTAAAAGAGTAAAATCCATACCAAATGTTATTAGAATTTTTGAATAGAAATAATAAAGAAATCGGCGATAATGAGCCACTAGTCAAAGATAAACAAAGTGACATTACATGCTTTCCCCTAATTTCGAAAATTACGAGCACTTTCGGCAAAACAACAGACAAATAAATGTTACGCTTAAATATAGATTAGAATTATTCATGCCATTATATAATTAATCTAACAAATACAATACATTAAGTGTTCTTCATATATATATATATATACATATATATAAGGTTGGTGCAAAAATAATGACGTAACAATGTCGTTTTTTGACGTATTTTTAACGTAAAAAAAACGACATTATTACGTCATTATTTTTGCACCAACCTAATATATATAACTCTTGGCAAGATAAACTTAATAAATCAAACTTGCGAAACAATTATTTGCAAATAAAGAAATAAATAAAAAAAAAAAAAAGAAAATCATTTTATACCACACCTTATCTTAAATACTGTAAATAAATAAATAGCATAACATAATATAATAAACAAAGAAAACTATAATAATGGATGATTAAAACAATCAAGACTTTCTTTTAAAATGCGACCTCACATTCTCTGAGCAATGGAAAAAAACGTGTGTTTACTCCGACATTAGCGTTTGAGATATATATATATATATATAAAATGGCTACACGTGTCCTAATAGAATCGTCTGCCGAGAAACATTTGTGATGATCAACACCCACAGAGCTCGCCTGCATGCTGAATGGAGCTTGCTTACAGTTTTTGGAATAAGGGGCAACATTTGGCGTGATCGAATGTTTGAACAAGACAGCACGTTCAAACACCCGGTCACGATGTCTTGTGACTTCGTGCTAGCATAGCAACACCTGGCTTTGAATATTTTTAGGTTGGTTATCTTAACGACATGACAAGCCCTAGTTAGGTTATTTAATGTAGTATGTAAATCTTATAAAACAGAACTCATTAGATAGACATCAGTCCAGTGTTTAATCAGAACTTCCCTGAAAAAGAACCTCTTTTTATAGTGGGTGTTACCGCTATTCAGATGATTCAATCCGCATAATGTAAACTCCGGCTATTGAGCAATCTATCTATATCTATTTATATATCAATATCTACCTGTGTAGCTATTTACCCCCCTCTCATATATAATATATATATATATATATTATACACGCACACAAACACAGCGAGTGCCCCCCCTCAAAAAAAATAATGTATACAACTTTAACAGCTGATGTTCGCTTTCCCTTCCAGTTGAAATCCATTTGAATTAATGATAGCAGTCAAAGTAAGCTTCGAACAAAGGAAATTTATATTAAATTCATTCTAAAATTAATTTTAATATGCTACTGGAACTGTGAAAAGAGGAAAGACAGTTTAGGAGGGAGTTTCAAACAGATTCCCCGACACGTCTTCCTATCACTGGAATTAGAGATACGTTTGAAGCGATGGAACTGTTTACAATGTCCGCGACAAGCGTTCCGAAAGACCGGACATCGATAAGGACCACAAATCATGGACGAATCCTGGAAACGTATCA
>OZ010597.1:40650370-40675370 GCA_963932145.1 Acanthosepion lycidas | reverse complement strand
TTAACATCACGAAGAGACAGTTGAAATTTCTGGGTCAGGTAATGAGGAAAGAGGGCTTGGAAAATATGATATTCACAAGACAGATTGAGGAACAGAGGAAAGCAGCGCGTAACATACTTGTTGAATAAATGGATGGTAAAACAGGGTTTGGGAGAAATAACAAAGAGACAAAACTTATTAAGAACTACAAGGGATAGGAACGTGTGGAGGGCCATAATAGTCTACGTCCTGAAAGGACACGGCAGATAAAAGAATATCTAACACTGATTTCTTCGTAAAAATTGCTATTCAAATTCAGCCGCCATTTAAATGTTTAAAAGCTACTAAAAGCCATGTGTCTTTTCTCTTCAGAAAATGGGAGATCATCGTTCTTTAAAACCTCTTGTTCCTTTTATATGTTAGCAAATTTTCTCTGTCATCCTACCTAGTCCCTGTTCGGCTAGCTATTTACATGTTTGTTAGGTAGATTATTCACTGCTTTCTTCAGCCTCTTTTTTCTTCTACATGTCCTGTGAGTATCAAATTCGCCAGGCTCTCAATCATTTGTGCAGCCTTTAAATTTCAACTCTCTGATTCTAAGTGTCTCTTTTTGTTTCTATTTACCATAAAACTGCCTCGTTATTGAGATGATCAGACGAAGCTTCTTTCTGTGGAACCACATTACCTTCAGTTTCCATTTTTGTTATTTGTTCAGATTAGCGCCCCAATGCATTAAACAATGCAAAAGTGTTAATGCCACAGAGTCAATATTTAGTGTGTGTAATTTGATTCTCTTAAAAAGAAAAAAAAGAGGCGATTGACCGGAAGTAAGCCGTCGGCAGCGTTAGTCATTGGGCCGGTCTGTAGAAATGACCGGAATTTGGCTTGTAGGGTTTTGTAATTACTTCGTAATATTTCAAATACCCCCCAAATGTAAATGCGTCCTGGGTATGACGATAAACTACATCCGCGTCCTGGCTAAGACGATAAACTACGTCCAACAGCAAGGCCTCTGATCAGGAGGTTTTGAGAAGTGTGGAACCACCTTTTAATTGCTGGTCTTCCCAGGTCCACCCTGAGCCGGGGTTGTAGCACCTGTCAGAGTTCCAGGTATGGGCAAATAGTTAACCCCGAAACGGAGGTAAAAAGCATCATAAAAGTGTAAAAATAGGTTTTAATACCAGAAATACTTTGTAAAAAATTATTACCAGAAATAAATTTTTGAAAAAAAAAAAAAAAAAAACAAAAAAAAAAACAAAAAAAAAAAAAACTATTACTAGCAATGTATTTTTGAAAAAAAACAAAAACAAAAAAAAAGAACAAAACAATACTAGCAATATATTAAAAAAAAAAACCCCAAAAGACATTACCAGCAATACGTTTTTAAAAAAAAATATATACCAAGAATACATGTTTTAAAAAAATATTACCTGCTATACATTTTTTATATATGCAGTACTATTCGGCCACTCATATTTTTGAGTACATTCCAATTGCTTTTATAATCTCTAGTATTTACATAGAGGAAATTGTATTTATTTTGACAATACAAAAGTACGGCACAAGATCAAAAAGAGGGATTGGAGAAGGCTGGTTTTTAGTTTGTGTTATCTTAAACTTAGCTAGCCACAATTACTGACCCAAACATACCACATTATTATTTACACCAAAACAATACATGCTTACTTACCATTCTTACTACAGTCACTATAATACCTTAATGTCTCTATGAAGCCCTAATTCCCATTAGTTACATCGAAGTTATGCGGAACAATTAACGTGAACATATTTATAGAAAAGTCACAAGAAAGCTATATGACGGCGGAAATGAAGTGAAATCAATCAGATTTTTTTTTTAATTTAGGTATACGGATTAAGACCGATTTATATACATTTTTAAAAGACTTACAATAAAACAAGATTTAGAAATAAGGATATTTTATTTCTTTTTAGAAATCTGTTATTCAGTATTATTGGTAACGGATTTAAAATTAATTTACACTTACATTACTGGGATAATATAAGGAAAATAAAACAGATGTAGGCCATTCGTAATTAAACACAAACAGAATTAACAGTAATTAAACTTCCAGTAATGGTGACAGCACTTTATTTACATTTTATATCAATAGGTCTTCTATATAAATTTGTGTTCCTGTTGATTTTCTGTGGATGGATCTTTTCAAAGTAAACATTCTGAATATTTAAAAGGTTTGAAAAATGAACGGGTCTGATATCGAGAAAGTTTATAAATTAATAAATATCATTGCTGATAAATATCATGTCTGAGCTTGTTTTTTTTTTGGGGGGGGGGGGTTACTTCTGCTTCGCTATGCTCTTTACTTAAAGAGTCGCTTGGGTTTGGTTTGGTTTGTTTTACGGTATATCAACCTCAATGCCGACAAAATGTTCATTGTTGGTATAATTTTTTTCCTTCAAAAATCTATTTCTGGTAATATTTTTTTTTCCTTCACCCGTAATATTTTTTTTCAGTATCTGCCTATATTTCTGAGATGAGGTATTATGTACACTACTTACATTATTCGGAGTATTGTCCTAGTCTTTGTCGCACAGTGGATAAAAGCGTTAGTTAGATCCAGTGACAGGACCCAAAGAGTGTGAGTTCAATACCCGGTTAAGGCAGTGGAGAACTTGGAGAGGGGAATTATCAGGAGATAACTGATAACTGACATCCATTAAAACAGGGCACGTGAAACTAGAACCGTCTATTCCAGTGAGCGAAATAAAGGGTTCAGTTCGACACTCCAACCACCTGAACGTACAACGACCGAAACGTTGTAATAAATATGGCGACAGAGATGAGGAAAATAGTCCGAATATTGTAATATTTTTTTTTTGCAAAAAAAATGTATTGCTGGTAATACTTTTTTTACAAAGTATTAAAACCTATTTTGGCATTTTCATAATGTTTTGACCCGTGTTTGGGCTTAACTATTTGCCCATAGCTGGGACTCTAACAGGTGCTACCATCCTGGGTCGGGGTGGACCTGGGAGCATCAACAATTAAGAGGCGGTTCCACACTTTTCAAAACTCCTGATTAGAGGCCTTACTGTTGGATGTAGTTTATCGTCTTACCCAGGACGCGGATGTAGTATTTTCGTCAAACACCTAGATTTGGGGTTATATGTATTGACTGACTACAACATGTTGCTATGTTTCGTATTAATTCATTGTCACAGGATATAAACTCAAAGTTTGGGGGTTTATTTAAAAAGGATGATTAGTTTAAAATATTTTTTCATACCTTGTGACTTTCCACTGTGTCATCACATAATTTATTTTATTTCCGAATTTACATTTGATAGAATGTATTGGAGACTGCATTATATATATATATATATATATATATAAGCAAATATATGGATATAGAATCCGACAGTATGAAGAAAATATATATATAAATAGCACCAGCAAACAACATATTACATCCGATGCTTTCATCTACCAAGTCTCATGCTTTCATCTACCAAGTCTCATGCATAAACTGTGACTTAAAATGTCGGCACGACAAGCGTACATATTTTGGATCAAATAGAATTTTATTTCCCTGACTACATCAAACTCTACTTGGATTTAATAGCATCAGCAAACAACATATTACATCCGATGCTTGCATCTACCAAATCTCATACACAAACTGTGACTTAAAATATGTGGGCTCGACAAGCGTACATATAAATTTTAGATCAAATAGAATTTCTTTCATTTTTCTTTCATAATATTCAAATTTAGGAATACGTTTTCACAACGTCGCAAACGTGGTGACAACGTGACCATGTTTAAAACTAAACGCTGATCGCATAAACTTTTAGTTATCTGTTTGGATATGTCTGGTTCTTGTGTCCATCGTTTTTGTCATGTTAAGTTTGATAATGTTATTTATATTTTATATTGAATATGTCCTGAAGATGGTTTATTGACCGAAACGTCCGACGTCGACATATTAACATTAAAACAGCATTATTGCTTGTAAGGATTTTTGTTTTGTTTTTTCCCGTATATTTTCTTCATATATATATATATATATATATATATATATATATATTGCACATTGAGTGCTGGTTCTAATAAAATAGTGCTCGGTACATAATAGAGTTAGAAATGTGTGTGTGTGTGTGTGTAAGTTACGTTATAATTAATTTTAAATATTACGACACAGAAATTCGGTAGTAAAATATTCGAGAGAGAACCAATCATACAAGAATATGGTGTCTATATTTAAGTTAGCTTGACACAAGGTCATCAGTGTGGAGCTTCCACTGAAGATAAAATTCCCTTACGTAGTAATAAGTGACAAATCTTGCTTAGTAACCGTTGCTTTATTGCAAGGCACGAATAGGATATGCGTAACAGAAAGCGATGTAGTCTAGAGAGAATAAAAGAGAAGGAGAGAGAATAAAAGAGAAGGAGAGTTGAAGAAGAAATGGAAAGCGTGGCAATGTACATAGAGAGAGAAATAGAGATATAGAGCGAAAAAGAAAGGCGTGAATGACAAGAGAAAAGGAAAGCTTGAGAGAAGGACCGAGTGATATAACATTACACAGCACACGTGAAAGCGAATGTAGAAATAGAGAAAGAAGATAGTGTACAGAAAGAGAAAGTGGGAGTGAAAGTATGAGAGAGAGGAAGAGCAATAAGAGAGAAAGAAACGAGGGTAGGAGAAGAGAAAAAGAAAACTTGAGAGAATGAACGAATGATATAACCGACACTACAGAGCACACGTGAAAGGAAATGTACAAAGACAGAAGGTAGCGTACAGAGAGAGAGAAAGAAAGGAGGGTGGAAGGAGAGAGAGAGAGAAAGAAAGGAGGGTGGAAGGAGAGAGAAAGAAAGGAGGGTGGAAGGAGAGAGAGAGAGAAAGAAAGGAGGGTGGAAGGAGAGAGAGAGAGAAAGAAAGGAGGGTGGAAGGAGAGAGAGAGAGAGAAAGAAAGGAGGGTGGAAGGAGAGAGAGAGAGAGAAAGAAAGGAGGGTGGAAGGAGAGAGAGAGAGAGAAAGAAAGGAGGGTGGAAGGAGAGAGAGAGAGAGAGAAAGAAAGGAGGGTGGAAGGAGAGAGAGAGAGAGAGAGAAAGAAAGGAGGGTGGAAGGAGAGAGAGAGAGAGAGAGAAAGAAAGGAGGGTGGAAGGAGAGAGAGAGAGAGAGAGAAAGAAAGGAGGGTGGAAGGAGAGAGAGAGAGAGAGAGAAAGAAAGGAGGGTGGAAGGAGAGAGAGAGAGAGAGAAAGAAAGGAGGGTGGAAGGAGAGAGAGAGAGAGAGAGAAAGAAAGGAGGGTGGAAGGAGAGAGAGAGAG
The DNA here is from genome assembly GCA_963932145.1 of Acanthosepion lycidas. Lineage (NCBI taxonomy): Eukaryota > Metazoa > Mollusca > Cephalopoda > Sepiida > Sepiidae > Acanthosepion > Acanthosepion lycidas. The sequence goes on along the minus strand of OZ010597.1, from coordinate 40,670,084 downwards.
AGAGAGAAAGAAAGGAGGGTGGGAGGAGAGAGAGAGAGAGAGAGAAAGAAAGGAGGGTGGGAGGAGAGAGAGAGAGAAAGAAAGGAGGGTGGGAGGAGAGAGAGAGAGAAAGAAAGGAGGGTGGGAGGAGAGAATGAAAGGTGGGTGGGAGAAGAGAAAGGTAAAGATCATTGAGAGAGGGATTCAGTGGCATATCCGTCGAACTGCCATTTTCTGTTTTTTCCACGGGGAAGAAACGCCTCATATTTTTCGCATTTTGTTATAAAATTAATATTTTTTTTTGTTTATGTGTTGCTGACTATATTTTCGTGATACGAATTTTTTTTCACCGTGTTTTTGGTTCTACTGTGAAAATTATGTAAATATATTCCAAAATGTTTTTCGACACATTTTCAAAATATCTCTAGTGAAAAAATAAGAAAAAAAAAAAAGTTAACCAAAAGAGATGATAGGGATGATGATCTTTTAATAAAAAGCCGCGATTATTATTATTATTAATAATACCATACCCTAGTTTCGGGAATTTTTTTTTCTTAAATGTGAATGATGAGAATAAAAAAAAGCAACTCCAAGATCAGAATTTGCATTGGACAAACGAAAGAAACATTCTAAAAACTAAGCAAGTTGCCGAGAAACGGGAAAAAAAATCGATAGAAACGAATGCTAAATTATTATGTTATATCCATCCTCTTATATGGAAGGGCTTCCAGGACAATCTCCTCACAGGTTTTTTTTTTTTTTTCTTAATATCTTTTTTATTAATCATTTCACACCAAGGAAGATGATAATGCCACTAGGACGCAGGAGGTTATAGAAAGAAAAAAAAAAAAAGAATGAGAAGAATTTAGTGAGCAAGATTGAGGAAAGGACAATGAAAGAGGGTCTAGAAAGGCAGAAGATAGCGATAGACGCGACACTTAAATGTTCGAACATTTCTAATATCAGGGAAGCAAGAAATTGGAAGTGAGTTCTACAGGTAAGTGAAAAACTGTTTGAGTAGAAGTGGCGGTTGTATCGAGCTAGTTCAACGGGAAATAGTGAGACTCAACAGCCAATCAAGCATCACGCTTAAATTCATGTAGTCGAGGCACTAGGGAATAAGATGCCATGATAATATTTGTAGAAAAGACAGAGGGAAGCAACATCACGTCGATGATAAAGTGAATGAAGTCGAGATGCCAGGTCAGGATGGATTATATTACAGACCCTTCTTTGAATTTGATCAACTTTATGCAGGTGCATCTGACCAGATTTGGCAACAGTATTCAATACATGGGCAAATGGTAGATTCACATATGTGCAAGATAGATTCTGTAGAATGATAATGAAAAGGAAGAAGAAATGTGTGCGAGATACTGCCGCAGGGTCAGAATTTCCGGAACCAAAATTAGTGTTATTTACGTACCTCACCACGATGATAGCATGTAACATTAAGTCGATTTAATTTTTGATTTCTTTTATTTGATTTTGTTTCGCTGTATATTAACTTACAATTGTTATTTAATGCCGAAATCTAAATATTTTGAACACATTTTATGGCTTCAACTAAATAAATTTTGAACACAATTGTATGCCTTCAACTATAATAAAGATAAAGTGTACTGTTTGTTACTTTGCTATAAATACGTATTGTTGGTAATTTTGACTGTTGTGAAAGGCGAAGAAAAATGTTTTCAAAATACTCTTAAACTGCCCATGCATACAGAGATCGATTTTTCTAGATTAGTAATTTTGTTAATTAAACAATTATTTGGTATTAACGTCTACAGGATAGCATATTTGGAATCTTGTGTGTTAATTCCACCCAAATAATGTATAGTTACTTATCGCAAATATTACTTCACTAAGAAATTATAAATTTTAAATCAAAATTTATTTAGCGTGCGTCGCAAAAACTCGAAGCCCGGGAATGAAAAAATTACCAAAAATCGGGCAGTTATTCACATTTTCTAAGCGAGGATGATATTCGAGGTTCTGACAAGAAACTTTTTACAATTAAAAAGTAAAAAAAAAAAAAAAAAAAAATAAATAATAATCTGTTTTTGTCTTTATCGGGGTGAGTGCGGCGTAGATCCCACACTTAGAAATAGCACACCAAAGTCTTTCACATTTGGAGCAATCACAAAGTCAACCCAAACGGAGTATAATGGATGGGCTTAACCACTAATATTAGTGTTTAAGCCTTTTTATAGGACATGGGGTTCTACCTGGATTCTATCCTCTTGGAATTTTGTTTTTTTATTCAAAAAATATATATGTATATATATATATATATATATATATATATATTTACATATTTTGCATATGTATGTGTATATTTACAACTAATATTATCTATATATATATATTTACAAATTTTGCATATGTATGTGTATATTAACCACTAATATTATATTATCTATCTATGTGTATGTGTACATACATATATATATATATATATTTGGGGGTGAATTATCAGAAAAGATCACATATTTGGATTCCATTTTTCGGCAGGACAGTGGCAAAGAGTTCGCTAAATATGGAGCGACTAAATTAAAAATTATTTTCCTATGAAAACATCGGATATTGATTACATGCCGTTGTAAAATTTGGAATGACAGTCTGAAATTTGCATTGGTAAAAAAAAAAAAAAAAAAAAAAAAAAAAAAAAAAAGAGAATGAACATTACCGGGGTGCAATCTATGAATATTTTGGACAAAGCAGGAAAAGTAAGAAGGAATTAAATAAATAAAAAATAAAAAAAATATATAAAACAACAAATAAAAGCATCTTAAATTTATGACATACCTGGCGTTTACTGTAGTCGTTCCTTTTTCAGTCCCTGTAGATGTTCAGGAATTTTACGAGTCTAAGCATATTCGTGGATGGAATTCTAATGTGAAAAAAAAAAATTATCATATCCCGCAAGACTTAGAAAGAAAAAAAAATAATATAAAAAGAATAATTTTTTGATATTTGACCATAACATAAATATTTGAACGAGTTCTTTCTCCCAGCGAACATTTTCATTGACTGTTACTAGTTCAAATCTGTCGAGCCCACATTTTTTTTAAATTTTTTTTTTACTATTTCAAAGAATGCATCCGGGTTCTTACCAGTGAATTTGCATAAGACAAACACTCTTCTCGCCATTTTAACTATCTGTTTTAACGTAGTTAATTTCGGTTCGTGCCAAAAAGCGGGAATCTGCAACTATTTATTTTAGTACAATTAGTAACCTTAATGGTCTGTAGTGTTTCACACGAAAAAGAAAAAAAAAACTAGTACTTTCAGAGTTGAATTATCTTGACAAAACATAGGTAGATAGCATTTCGTTGATGGCAAATTCGGAAAGAAAAGGAAGTAAAGAAAATTAAGTCATGGTCGTCAGCAAAAAGATATGACATGTTGTAAGCTACATATTGGGGACGTAAAAACAATGCATTTATAGTAAAATATGCACATATGCTCGGTCGGAATGAGAAATCGGAGATCGGAGTTCAAATTCCATTCATTACATTCATTTACGCGTAAATATTAGGTTGGTGCAAAATAATGACGTAATAGTGTCGATTTTGACGTTAAAAATACGTCAAAAAACGACATTATTACGTCATTATTTTTGCACCAACCTAATACTATCGAGAAAAGAATAAATCCATTTCCCCCCGCTTCAGCTATGGGTTAAAAAGTAGGACTTTTGTCTGAAAAAGTTATTGTTATTCTCAAAAGAATTTTAATGCTATAACCATTTGAGAAGTAAATTATTTTTACAACACAAAATATGTTTCGACTTCTATTAACACACAAATGGGTGATAAGCCGTAAAAAACCCCTAAAACAGCGAATCCTTGCATATTCCTTATTGTTGTGAAGGAGAATATTTCCCTACAAGTTTGGACTGTCATCGGGCGAAAGACATAAAAATGCTCCGACATCAAGAGGAGTAGCAACAGCAGCAGTAGTTTCTTTTGCTGAAAACAGTTAGCCATTCACGGCTAGACATTTTCTTCCCTGGTTCCTATTCTACACAACGTTTTCCTTTATAATAAACGTGTTGTTAAACCAATTCTGGTTTTCTACTGTTGTCTTTGAGAACTCAGTTACATCACATAATATACAAAAATGGATGACAATTTTTTTGTATATTTTAATATTAAAGACATTTTTATGTTTAACGTTCTTTTTATAGATACAAGTATTTAAGTAAATGCTCTGTTTATAATAAACAGTATTAAATAACATTTACCGGCCTGAATGTCCGAGAAATTTTCATAGAAAATATTCGTCTTTGGACAGGATTCGAACCTGCATCCTATTCGGAACTGTCATTTACGCTGACGTACCTAACCTCTCGGCCACCAAGGTTCGAATCCTGTCCAAGGACGAATATTTTCTATGAAAATTTCTCGGACATTCAGGCCGGTAAATGTTATTTAATCCTGTTTATTATAAACAGAGCATTTACTTAAATACTTGTATCTATAAAAAGAACGTTAAACATAAAAATGTCTTTAATAAATAAAATTGTCGGACTTTGTCCATTTCTTAGTTTTCCTTTTTGGTACATAAACTTTATAAATTTAAGCGCAATACTAGATTTCCGGCAATGTCTCATTGTTTTACAGTTGAATTAGCTAGATGTAACCGTAAGTTCTATGTTAACATTTTCTTCTCTCACATTTTTCGCTTATGAAACTCTCTTCCAGCTTCTTGCTATCCAGTCAACTTTGATCTTCTCAAATTTAAATGCAATATCTTCTAGTCTTAATCTTTGTTTTTGTTTTAATGTTCTTTCTCCTAAATAATGATTTCGTTTTCTCATGTTCTTTAGCACTCATTAACATTTTGAGTCTCAGTGGCTTTATTACCTTGCGTGGGGGAAATGATTAAAAAAATCCCATTGTTCTTCTACTTATATAGAAGTCATATCTAATCAATAACTCAGAATATTTTTATTATAATCGAAATAACTAGTGTCCTCATTTCCGTGGTTACAGACTGTAATAACCAAGATGTGAATACAAGTTTCAATAAATTCGTGCAAATATAATGATAATTGCTCATCTCAAAATCTCAAACAAAAATATTTTAATAATACTGACAGATCGCGACATCTATCAGAGAGATGAAATTTTAATTTTTATTATTGCGTTATTCCAAAATTTTAACACGTCAACAGATAGCTATTAATGTCAACAACTGAGCACAAATAGTTATTAAGTAAAAAAATTAGTAATTAATGTATAATATATATATATATAATCTTATCCATAACTACAGCTACAAGAATGTTGTTTTTGGTAAAAGTTAAAAAAATAACCATAATATAATAATGCGTATATTGTTGAAAATTCCAGTTTCCATAATATAGCCATCTGTGCTATGTTATAATGCTTATTACCTAAGCAATAATAATCTTACTTATTATAAAATGCAGATTGTGTGTGTGTGTGTGCGTCTGTACGTTTATATATTGGATCGGATTTCCTACATTTTTCAACCTATTTCAACAAAACTTCACAGGATTGCGTAAAATTAGGTTGCGGTGGTTTTGACAGCGCCAAAAATTGGAAAACACAATTGTTTTTGCACGAAATCAATTTGAAAATACGATAAAACATGATTCTGTAGCCAGAATGAAAGGGGTACAACTTATATCGAGTTATACTTATTATAAAACCCAGGTTGTTTGTGTGTGTGTGTGTGTGTGTTCGTTTATATATGGGATCGGATTTCCTACATTTTTCAACCGATTTCAATAAAACTTCACTTTTTTTGGCAGGTAGTGTTTCTTATTGTCTTGCACACTTTTTTCTTTATTTTTACATTCAGAATGCTTTAAAAATTCCATTTACAAGACAACTGTTTATAATAAAATTCTATTCAATCGATAGACTCATAACGATTGAAAACAATGTTTTTGTTTGAGTTTGGGTTTGACCAATTCGTAAAAAAAAAAAAAAAAACTAATTAAGACATGCGTGTCCGTCAACCTTAAACAATAATCTTTGTCAATTTTATTTTTCAGTCTTTATGATGGTCGATACTTGATCTATCTCTTACTGTTACATCCCCGGGCAACGCCGGGCACTCCTGCTAGTACTGAATAATTTTTTTAAACATTAAAATATATTTAATCACATCTCTCAAATAGCTGTTGCGATTTGCGAATATAAAAAAGTTGGCTTTTTGTTGCTATTTTTTAAAGTTGGGCAAAGTAGCGAGTAGCAAGATTACTTAGATATTGCTAATTTTTTTGATGGTACAAGTGAACTTGTATTAAGATAAATTCTGTGTGGTTCTGTTAGTGGAAGTCTATGTCGGAAAATGTGCATATTTGTCGTTTGCCAAAATCAATGGTAATTCAAATATTCTTCATGACAAAGCAAGTATAGACTTTTAAACTTAAAATCATTTGTAATAACACACAATTATTATTTATTAGATCGATACATAGAAAAAAATTGATTGTTCTCTCAATGTTGAATTCAAAAGAAGCTTATTACCCACCCGAGGATATGCATAATTCCCAAAACTTAAACATTATAAGTTTATTTACTTATGTATTATATCAGGTCGTTTTCCATATGCTACTTGTACCATGTATGTAGCATGATCGGGTCATCGGTAACCAGTCTGGTTGCTCTACCAGACCTTTCTGGGTCGTAGAGTTGCTAGAAACCCAGCAGGATTTTAAAAAATTCTCACGCTGTTTAGTTTTGGCGAAGTTATCGCTAACATTTTTGTCGAGATTTAAAAACTCTACGTTTCGTTCAATTTAGCATACCAATCGATGAAATTTGAATAAGCTGATCTGTTTGGAAAATACTTTGAGAAAAAACCCTACTTAGCAGTTTAATAATTTCTTTAATTTAATTTAATTTCATAGGACTTCATGATAAAAAAAATATATTTTAAGAAAATTTCTTTTTTTTACCCCTTTTTAACCGCGAAGAATAAATTCTTAGGATTTCTTACTCTTGAGCATGTGATATACAACTGGCTATGCGTAAATATTTCTTTCCAACTTTTTGAAGCGTTTGGCCTTGTGATCTGTTTATAGTTCTCGCAAATGCAGGGCGAACTGAAAACTGGATTCTTGTAACTACAAAAACTTAAAGAAAAGATATGCAAAAAATAATATTGCGTTTTCATTAAAAAAGTATTTGTTATATTAATCATTAAATTGTTTTTAAAATAGTGGGTGTATTTTGTGTGTTAAATAATAAAACTTTTGATTTTTTCAAAAAAAAAAAATAATGAAAATTTATTTTACTAAGCTACGCACCCGAATAAAACCAACAGTACTTTTCACCCCCTTTCCTGTCTGAACTTCTCCCGAAAATTTGCTTTCGATAGGTCAGTATATAGCTATTTTAGAGGTTGTGACGGACGGAAGTCACAGAATTTTATATATATAGATTAAAGAATGTATGGACCTTCTTTTAGAGCCAACAGCTATCTGGCACAACAGGATAGACAATTCTAGATCCTTTTGTACTGATACAGATGTCTCCCAGGCCTCTATCATTGGTCCCACTTTGTTTTTTTTTATTTTCATTATCGACCTTCTTGATGTCATCAGTTCTCAACTTGCTATATATGCTGATGGCAACCATTTACTCCTGTCTCGATAATAGGTCTAATCCTTTTAATAAGATCAAATCGGCGGCTGGTGTCAAAAAAGACCCACGCTCTATTGTTAACATGGGTAAAAAATATAGCCTGTTAATTTTAACGCCTCCAAAACAAACTGCTCTCTATTAATCACTTGAGAGAGTCTTTTCTGTCTTCAATCAGCATGGCTGATGCTAACCTCCAGGAGTGTGACCCGTTGCTCTTTCTCAGGCTAATATTCTCGTCTGATAGGAAATGGAAAGAATATATTGAATCCATTGCTAGGTCAGCTGCTAAGAAAGTTGTTTCACTGTGTCGTTCGAGACATTTTCTCTCTACAGAATCTATCTTACATATTTATATCTACTATTAGTCCATGCTTAGAATATTGATGCAACATTCCGTCCTGTTCTCCTGCTATATATTTTTGATTCTTGATAAGATCCAAAGTAAAATCTGAAATATTATTGGTCCTGACCTGTCATCACGGCTTCAGTCACTTTCTCATTGACGTAAAGTTACTCCCTAGTTCCTTTCTGTAAACATTTTCATGGTAATTGTTCGGATGAGCTCTTCACTATGGTACTTAGACTTTATGAATTTAAGCGCAATACTAGATTGGCAACAAGATTTCGTGTAACTTGTACCCACCAAGAAACACGATGTAGAGTGGGGAAGCGATGGAATTCAAAGGGTTGTGTGACAGTCGGTCAAGATAAGAAGAAGGGAATCTGTTTCTCTTTGTTGACCAGTTTTTATATTTGGCGTTGTAGTAGATCCTATCTGATTGGATGGATGATACTACAATGTATTTAAATGAGACAGTCTGGAAATTCCTTTCACCCTCCAGATAGTTTTTTTGTTATTAGGTCTGTTATTCTGTTACTACATCATACTGTTACGGTATTAGATACTGTTACCATTACAAGGACAGGGGTTGCTTGTAAGCAACGAGGCAATTCGTTGCTATCTGAAACTATTATTACCCGGGACGCTGTGAATTGCTGTTCAACAGACAAGAGTTCAATCTGTTTTTCTCTTTTCACATCGAGTTTTGAGTACAACGTCTCTGAGTTGCCTAGCTGTTCGAGTTTCCCTCTCCCCCAATCCATCGGCATAAAAAAAATCCGACACTCATCAATTTAAAATTAATTCTCACTTGTGGAACTCCCTTCCGGCTCAATGATTTACAGCTAAATTTGATCTTCAAGAAATTAAATGAAATGTAAATCGTTATTTAATGTCTTCCTGATTACTCTTCTGCTGTTCTTGCTCATTAGTAATGTTTCTGTTTTCTAATTCTTTTCACACCCATTAACCTCTTGTGCCTTAGTGGCTTTACTCTCTTGCTTGGGGGTAAATTCCGATTAAAATTTATGCAACCAGTGTGGTGATGATACACCATCGCTCCGTGAAGTAGTTCTGCAACTGAAGTCAACGGCAAGGGTAGAAGGTTTTCTCCTGATTGACTAAATGCTTACGTGTCTGTGATAAAGGCGAACCTTTAAGTTGAAGGGCATTGGCTGTGGGTTGTCCTATTTGAGGGGTGGAATACACCAAAGTCACATGTAGGAATGAATGCTTCTCTTGTTTTCAAATCAGATATATAAAGGAAAATGGTCAATGATGATGGAACATTTCAGATTTTTAACTTTCAACGCTTTTATCGCATCAGATACGAAGGTGTAAGGATATGTATACAAGACAGACTTCTTCGTGGTGTTATTTCGTTTTAGAAACTGATGATCGTGGCTCTCCACAACTTTCTGCGATCTGTTACTTTTAGATCTTAGCTATTCCTATAGGTTTTTGTCCTGATATACATTAATACAATCTTTTTAAGTTCCATCTTCTTAGCTTTGCCTTCAGTATATCGTGTTAGTGTTATATATATATATATATATATATATATATATATATATATATATATATATATTCGAAAGAGTGTTTAATATAGGACTAAAGAAAAAAAGATTGTATCTATTGTTCGTAAGTTTCATTCGGTAAGACCACACAATAACAGTGCCCAGCTATTATGCCATAGCTATCCTTTAATATGACAGTGAATGTTCGACAATCTCCTCACAGATGGAGAATGGCAGCAACACAGATGCTTAGAATATGCGGGTGAATGGGTTGTTTTTGTTATGCACATCGACAGTCACCAAAATCGTGTGGGTGGCTATTCTCTCACATCATAGCAGCAGAAATTAGTCTTGTGTTCTTGGCGATAAAAGCATACTTGACAGGAAATAAAATGTACACGAATAACAGGAAAACCATGGTAAACTATGTTAATTTCGTACGATTTATTTATATTTTTATGTGTATTGGTGCGTGTATTTTTTAAGTTACAATTGTTTTATGGTACTTGTGATAAAAGAGAGAATTTACTCCGTAGTATTACAAACCATATCCCAGCGAGAAGTTACACGCGTGTTGCCCGTACCAAGGTTCGTGGTGAAGAGATTGAATTTAACGTTTTTTGGCGGGATGTCCGTGTTTCCGTCAGAAACAGTTTTGTTGCATGTTGAGAATATTTTTATTATTTTAAATGTGTATTTAATTTATTTTATACAACTTTTTATGTTATCATTTTTTTATTTGAAAATTTCATCATTATTATTATTATTTTATATTTTATTTTTTGTTTATTTATAATACTAATAATATTTCTATAAATGCCATGGACAGAATACATGTAAAACGGAGAAGTTCTGTCGAAAATGAGAAGTAGAAAGACATACATATTTATAATCAGAAAGAGACAGTTGGAATTATTATCATTTTAAATCATCACGAGGAAAGACGGCTTGGAAGAATTAATAGTCACATGGCGTATTGAAGAAAGGAAGAGTAGAAGTGCAACTTGTCTAATGAGTTTGTGTGAATAGAGAAGGTACAAAGATTGATGTTAAAGAGTCAAACGTTGCTTGGAGCTACAAGAAACTGGAAGATGTGGAGGTACATGATCTCCCACGTCATGAATATACACGAAATAATGATGATACTTCAATAACAGTGCCCAGCTATTATGCCATATCTATCCTTTAATATGACAGTGAATGTTGGACAATTTCCTCACAGATGGAGAATGGCAGCAACACAGATGCTTAGAATATGCGGGTGATTGGTTTTTATTATTATGCACACCGACAGTCACCAAATGGTGTGGGTGGTTATTCACTCTCATCCTAACACCAGAAATTAACCTTGAGTTCATAGCAATAAAAACATACTTGACAGGAAATAAAACGTACACAGATAAAGTGAGGAAAGACGGCTTGGTAGAATTAATAGTCACAGGGCGTATTGAGGGAAGGAAGAGTAGAAATGAAACAGCATGCAGAGCAACTTGCCTAATGAGTTTGTGTGAATAGATGGAAAAGAAAGGACAAGGATTGATGCTAACGAGTCAAACGTTGCTTGGAGCTACAAGGAACCGGAAGATGTGGAGATACATGATCACCTATGTCATGAAATTACACGACATAATGATGAATGAATGCGCCGATTATAGGTCGTAGTTTTCTCATAATGACATTTAATGACAATATATATATATATCAATGTCAGTGATTATTCAACAGCGAGAAATTACAGGCCACGTGCCAATCTGGAATAGGAAGAATTGATCAGAGCTTAGCCTAAGAAAAAATTACTGAAAATTCCTTTGGAATTCAATAAGGCCGCTTATCTTGTTTTCATTGAATTTACAAAAGCTGTTGACAGCATCAAATTGCATTGTGTGTGCAAGCTTCTAGAGGAAACATCCATAAATAGAAATATATAGATTTTCTTAAATCTACATATAACTTAAGGTAAGCATTAAGACTGACATCGGAATTTCCCGTTCTGTAGACATTTTAAAAGGAGTGAAGCAAAGCGGTTCAATTTTGAAGTTCAATTCTGCATTGTAATCGTTTCAATTATAAACAAAACAGAATCCATTGGCAAATCAAGCTTTTCATTTGTCCTTTCAATCTTAGGATATGCTGATGATATCACTAAAGTTTCAGCTTTAAATCACCCACAAAGAGTTTGACTTCATGAATTTAAAGGCAGTACTAGATTGGCGGCAAAGCCGCATCATTTTACAGCTGAAATAACTAGATGTAACCGTAAGTTCTATGCTAACAGTTTCTTCTCTCGTACTTCTTTCCTGTAGAACTCTTTTCTGGCTTCTTGCTTCCCAGGCAATTTTGATCTTCAAAAATTCAAATGCATTGTTAATCGTTATCTTCTGTCTTCTTAATTCTTGTTCTTTTATTGTCCTCACTCATTAATAGTAGTTTTTCTTAAATTCTATAACACTCAATAACACCTTGCATCCTTACTGCCTTGCTTGGGGAGTGATGATAAAAAAAAGAAAAGAAAAAAGTTATGGCTTAAAAATCCAAATCAGTAAATGTTTTTTCAGGTGATATTCAAAGAATAAAACTGAAATTATAGTTTAGAATTTGATCACGAATAAATCTATCTCGGGAAGCAATTATAGTGAGTCGGTTTTTGTCTAAAATACTGGAAATTAATACTAAAAATAAACAATTTATAAGGCTATAATCACTAGATTTAACCTGGAAAAAATTAACGTGTTTTATATTTGAAAGAATTCTGATGAATTTTGATTCTTAAATTAATGACTGAATCAGCTCATTGTGAGGTATATGAGTAAAATATCCGTAGAAGTTCCCCTCGTGGTCGGTTTTAATACAAATACTAATTTACTTAATTATGAAATCAGATTTTTTTTTTAAATTATGTTGGAGTATATACTTATATATACTTTGTTATAGGAGAGGTTAATATTGATTGTTTAAAATTGGTCCTATGGGAGTATATGATATGTAAATGTCTATATATCAGAACAATGTGAGGTAGATGAATGACAAAGGGGAAAAAGTTTTGAATATCGCGTTTCGTCCAGGTTCTTGCATCATTTCACCTTCCTTGGCCGATCTTCTATTATAACAATGTGGGACACATTCTAATGAATGTGAGAAGACAAAAACAAACCGTAAGGAAATAGAATAAAATCAGCTGGTCTATATGCCCAGAAATGTCTAGAAAAAAACAAAAACATTTTAATTTAAAAATTCGAAATTTCATCGTTCCAAAATCTTCAGAGTATCCTGTCGGTGGATAGTTATAACAGACACTTGCGTGTATATATATATATATATATATATATATATATATATATATATATATATGTTTTATATATAAGTGTGTGTGTGTGCTGGTATGTAGAAAAATAGGAAAGAACACGTTAGGAAAATAATCTGGAGTTCTTTAGTATTTTTGTTTTTATTTAATAAAAAACAAAAACAAACAGTGTTCCATACAGAAGTAGAGCTTAAATTATAATTATTTAAAAAAAAATGTTTCCGTCGCTACATAAGAGTTCTCATGTTTCAAAAACGAGAGCCGAAAACCTCAATATAATTATTAAAATTAAATTGAATTAAAGTAACACGCCCTGTTTCATCCTTAAGCGAAAATTTAGGAAGATTTTAGGAAAATTTACGAAGATTCCTAAATTTTCGCTTGAGGATGAAACAGAGCTTGTTACTTTAATTCAATCTAATTTTAATAATTATATTGAGGGTTTCGGCTCTCGTTTTTGAAACATGAGAACTCTTATGTAGGGAAGGAATCATATTTTTTTAAAAATAATTATAATATATATATATATATATATATATATATATATATATATATATATATATATATATATACCCCTCTCCTCATACACATATACAATTCCATTAACTTTATTCCGATGAAGCCCTTCTAGAAGACGAAATACGTTACACTAATTTTTTTCCCACCTTGTTATTCATTTGCCTAAATTTGTTCTATAAATACTGGTCGTTTATGTTTGGGTCTAGAGCAATGCTGATAGTTTATCTAAGTCAGTTATAATTGATTCTATAGGCTGAATTCTTTGTTCCAGGATATCTTCCGATTTGTCGAAAACATTTTAATATTAATATGGATGATCTTGGAAATTATAAAAGGGAAAATCTTCCAGAGGCAAAGGAATTATCTTCTGAGTCGCCGAATGATTCTTTCATGATCTTTCGACATTCATCATTACATCTGTTTTTTTGTTTTTTTGTTTTTTTTTTCCTTTATCGTTCCCTTTCCTCTCAGGATTGTAAAATGTTAAATAAAATATCTGACAGTATAGTTTTCTCTCTACATTCATCTGCGAACGTCTTTGTGTTTGGTGATTTTAATGATCATTGTGTCAAGTGGGGCTTCATAAGTCAGATACCATTCTAATATGATCGATGTTGCCGGCATTCAGGCCTTAAATTTTTGCGTTACTCAATTTCTCGGTCAAATAATAGTTGTTCCTAATAGTATCCCTAATGATTCCTACCAACATCCGACTTTCCTCGATTTGCCCTTTATTTCTTCTTGTCGCTAGTCCTGGGTATGATGATAAACTACATCCGGCAGTAAGGCCTCTGATCGAAAGATTGAAGGTTTTGAGAAGTTTGGAATCACCTTTTAACTGTTGTTGTTCTCAGGTCCAACCTGACCTGGCGTGGTAGCACATGTTAGGTTCCCAGCTAAGGGCAAATAGTGAACTTCCAAACAAAAAACAAAACACCATGAAAGTATAAAAATACATTTTTATAGTACAAATATCAGCAATAGCTATTTATCGGAAAATAAGTAAAAAATAGCTATTCATAGTAAAATAACTGAAAATGCCTATTTGTTGTGGTAGGATCCACCTAATTTGCATAGTGGAGTACCGACCATATAAATATGGTTGGTACCGGGAAGAGAGGGTAGGAATCGAGAGATTCTCTCGGCGACTGTCAAACTCTCTGCATTAGCAGAGGGGAACCCGGACGAGGCTTTGCCAAAGGGCAAGGTTTCGTCCGGGGAGGTTGACAGGGCCTGAACCCGTCTAGGCGGGTTCAGAAAGGCCATATTTTTGGCCTAGCCTACGGGCTCGGGGATACCCACATTAAAACGGCCTTGTGCCACATTCGATCCTCGTGGGTGGATTGATAAATACAGGAATCGAGAGATTCAAACCAGAGACTCTGCCCGACTGCGACTCAGTCAACACACATTCCAGGAACGGTCTTCCCTGGAATATACAAAAGACTATATGTAAATATTGTGTACACTTTCTTGTTTCAATACATTTTGTTCTAAGTACATTTTGTGTTGCATTATTATTCCATGCATTAGTCAAGTTTCAACACTGTTCATAGTGAAAATGCCGAAATATGTATTTATAATAAAATACTAATAATACCTATTTATAGTAAATTACCAACAATACAATTCATCTGTAATTGAAGGCATAAAATTGCGTTTAGAATATATTTAGTTGAAGCTATAAAATTTTGTACAAATGTTTAGATTTCGGCATTAAATAACCAACATGAATGAACTCTTTCATGTCATTAATCCGTATAATATGCTACAAGTCCTTAAAGAAATCAAACTGTATTTCAAAATATATCTTCAACACCGCCTTTAGTAATTATGTCCACAAAAACATGTATATGCGGAAAAGCTGAGTATCATCTACCATGTATTCAATTGCGAAAGCAGAATAACATTTCTATTACCTCAAAGACCCTAAGAAATACTGATGTTTATTTTAACTCGTTTATTAGACATGAAGCCCTTATTCACAATAATTGTTTCTTTTACCAACGTACAGATTGGGAATCATTTTGCGATTTTTTCGCGACGCCCCTTGGAGTGAAATTTCTTGCCACTAGGCAAAAGCGAGCTTCCATGCTTTTGTGCTATAGCAGGAATACTAGGTGATACTTAAAACCTCTATTTGGTTCACATTTACCTGTCCAGCTTCTATAGACCACAGAGAGGTTTTGAGAAATGTGGAATCACCTCTTAATTGCTGTTGTTTCCAAGTTCACCCTGAGTTGGTGTGGTAGCAGCTGTTACGGTCCTAGCTATGGGCAAATAGTTAACCCCTAAACTGAAGCCAAAACGCTATTAAAATATAAAAATAGATTTTTATATAGAAAATACAAGTAATACATTTTTGGAAAAAATATTACCAGCAATATATTTTTGAAAAAAATTATACATATTTTGTTGATACGAGTCTATTCTAAAACTTTTGTCAGCATTAAATAACACAGTGAGGTTCATATACTGTAAAACAAAATAAACCAAACCAAACAAAACAAAACAAAACCGTAAATTCTATTCCTGATCTCATCTGGAATCTCTGGAATACTCTGATCTCATCTGGAATCCTCATTTCAACTAAGAACGGAGTCTATACTAAGTGATATAACTCCTATGGTATTTGCCATCGCCTCTAAACTTGGTCCTCATAATGGATGCAGAGTGGATGGTACCCCTGCAACTGTCCTAAAGAAATGTGCTCCTGAACTGGGTCAAGTTCTCTCTACCATAGGCATCTTCCACCTTCTTGCTTTCCATATTGTCGGAAATCCTCTTCTGTAATACGGCTGTGCTGTAGAACCCTCTTCCGCCTTCTTTTACCGTGAACTACCAGGTTCAAAAATTTAAATGGAATGTCAGTCGTCATTTTCTCACACTTTAAATCCTGTTTCGTTAATGTTCTTTCCCCCCCCCTCAATGTTTACTCTGTTTTTTTCATTCTCAGTGACCCCTTGCTTCTAAAACCTTTATCACTTTTCGTGGAGTGAAATTATTAATTTACATGCTGTTCCTTAATATTAGGTTGAGACATAGATAATTGTCGTTTTGTATGACAACTTTCTTTTAGATCCAAGTTTAAACGAGCAACATTGACCTAAAGAGACAAGTAAAAACGACCAATATTAATCTAGAGAAACAAGCAAAGCATATTGCTCGCTTATACTTGGGTCTACTGGTAAATGTTGCTCGCTTATACTTGGGTCTACTGGTAAATATTGTTCGCTTATACTTGGGTCTACTGGTAAATATTGCTCGCTTATACTTGGGTCTACTGGAAATACTGCTCGCTTATACTTGGGTCTACTGGTAAATGTTGCTCGCTTATACTTGGGTCTAATAGTAAATATTGCTCACTTATACTTGGGCTTACTGGTAAGTACTTCTGACTTATACTTGGGTTTACTGCTAAATGTTGCTCGCCTATACTTGGGTCTAATAACGTTTTTTTCTTCATATTCTTTCACACTCATTAACACCTCGCGTCTCAGTGGGTTTATTAGCTTGCTTGCGGTGAAATGATTAAAATAAAAAAAGGTAAATATTGATCGTTTATCTCGGGATTTTTGTAAGTCGTTTGAATATGAGTGTCTAGTATTTATTTGGTAGGTGACTCCTTTTTTTGGTGCAGTCGGTATATTGTAGTCTCCGAAGATATGCTACTGCCTTTTTAACTTCCATTACCACATAAAATACCGTGAAATCCCGAAGCAAGCTATGCTGCTGTTCTGCTTAATTTATAGAAGTGTCTGAAATTGGCACGACATGGCAAATATTCTTTTAATTTCATTAACACTTTCATTCAATGGCTAAAATTAGTTCGTCCTGATTGCAAAATTAGTCATCCACTCATTAAGAATTATACCCATAAAGCATTCGATTACGATTCCCTGGCAAAAAACAACAAAAAAACAAAAACAAAACAAAACATGGCTGAATTAAAACTGATCCTCACAAAGGATGCAGAGTGGATGGTACACCTGCAACTGTTCTAAAGAAATGTGCTGAAGGCCATATTCTGTCGATAGTTCTTGGTTTATCAAATCTTGTAAAAGGCCGTGAATAACAAATTATTCAGTTGGTCAATGTAACAGAGAGGGCGAAATTGGATGAAGCCATATTGTCGGGTTAATTAACAGAATTGACAATCATAGAAATAGAGAAATGTGTGGAAATGTGGGGAAAAAAGACAATATGCTCTAGTAATAACAATGATTAAAAACGATAGCCCTTTTCACTTTCTGCCGACAATTCCACTTGTGTCTGGACATTGCACGTAAAATATATTGACAAAAATCTAAAAAAAATGAATATACACACACACATGCACACACACACACACACATGATAAAATATAGTTTTAAGGTTTACATTTATGGGTTAAAGTGTTCAAAATCAGGGATAGAGAGTATGTAAATATAAAAGTGAACATTTAGCATCCAAAGTTAGCATCCAAAAAGCGACAATCTGTTTCATGCTAAAAGCAATCGTCAGGCCTGAAGATTGCATTTAGCATGAGACAGACTGTCGCCTGTTTGATGCTGACATCAATATTCACTTTTTTATTTATATATATTCAAACTTGTTTCATTGTGTTTACTTATTTCTATACTGATCCTTTCCAGCTTTCTAATCAGTTTCTTTATGTTGAGATGAAATTCATCAAAGAAGGCACCGGTGCTTTTTTTCATCCTAAGTACTTTCGACCTTATCTAAGATCATCGTCAGAGGTAAATTACAAAGACAAATATGCTATTGTAACAGTCATAAAATTTACATTCCGTTATCATGATAACTGAATGCAGATTTGACAGATATCATTTTCCTTGGAAAATTTTGAAATCACAAACAAAGAACTGTGCAAATTAACATAAACAACATCACTTGAGGACTACCAACAGTAGCAACAACGAAAATGGATAGCACATGTAACTTGAAGAGAAAATAATGACATAATCAAGATGTTAACATTCTACACCAATTCAAATAGAAGGTTCTGAAGATTCATTAATACTGGAAAGAACTATAAAAGTTGCTAAGCCTGTTTTCATAAGAAATTGTTTGAAAAGAAAGATTCTGTATATTTCAACCGAACGCGGTCCTGGCTGTTCGGTCAATGAATGTCAAATATTTCCTTGTAAGGAAACGGTTAATATTACCGTTACCATTTATTCGCGGTGAAAAAAACTTTTGATATTGAACCACATTTTTTTAAAACGGTAAATGATTTTAAAGAAAGAAAAATTATCTTGCATATTTAACAAGAATCTCAAACGCAACACATCCACCCGATACTCTCTCAAACTTCACTAAGTCATCTGACATAGGATCGTGAACTTTATCTTTCATTTTGGGGTGGCTTTTTGTATGTGTGAGATAAGATCAGAGATGAAAAAGTATTTGAGCGAGTAAAGCCTGAGGGTCTTGGCAAAGGTTATCTTTTGAACATTCTGGATTGGCGCTAAAGAATCACAAAGTCATTGAAATACCAAATAACAGAAACCATTTCACTTGACGACGACCAGCAGCAGCAACAACGAAAATGGACAGCACATGTAACTCAAAGAGAAAATAATGACATAATCAAGATGTTAACATTCCACATCAATTCAAATAGAAAGTTCTGAGGAAAAACCTCATCAATACTGGAAAGAGCTATAAAAGCTACTGGACTTGAGAAACCTGTTTTCCTAAAAAAATGGGTTTTAAAAGAAAGATTTTATAAATTTCAAGGGTACGCGTCGCTGGTTGTTCGGCCAATGAATGCGATATGTTTCCTTGTAAGGAAACGGTTAATATTACCATTCTATGTGAACATACGAATTTATTAACATATAAATGTAAAAAATAAAATAAAAGAACGATACATGAAGAATATGGAGGAAAAGCAGCATTTCGTTGAAGATTATGGAGTTGTTCTGTTCTTTGAAGACATGTCTTTAATAGGTTTAGTATCAAGACCAGTGATCGGGAGATTGGACATTTTGAAGAGCATGGAACTGCTTCTTAATTGCTGTTGTTTCCTGACTCGAGTTGGCAGCATCCGTTAGAATTCCTGCTACGGGCAAATAGTTACTTGTTGTTTATTCCCTTTTGATACAGGGAAAGATAATGTAGAATAGAAACTAGGGAAGAAAATGTTTAGCCGTGAATGACTGTTTTCAGCAAAGGCTACTGACCCTTCTGCTACTCCTCTTGATGTAGGAATATTTTTATGTCTTTCGTCCGACGGCCGAGTTCAAACTTGTAAATTAATATTCTCCCTCACAACAATAGTGAAAATGGCCAGTAACAATATTTTTAAATCAAAATTACCATCAATACATTTTATCTGTAGTTGAACGCATACAATTGCTTTCAAAATATATTTAGATGAAGCCATAAAATCATGTTAAAATTATTTGGATTTCTGCATTAATTA
>OZ010597.1:40617870-40645370 GCA_963932145.1 Acanthosepion lycidas | reverse complement strand
ACATACATATACATATATACATACACACACATATACATATATACATACACACATATACATATATACATACACACACATATACATATATACATACACATACATATACATATATACACACATACACATACATATACATATATACACACATATACATATATACATATATACACACATATACATATATACATACACACACATATACATATATACATACACACACATATACATATATACATACACACACATATACATATATACATACACACACATATACATATATACATACACACACATATACATATATACATACACACACATATACATATATACATACACACACATATACATATATACATACACACACATATACATATATACATACACACACATATACATATATACATACACATACACACACATATACATCTATATATATATACATATATATATACATATACATACATATACAATTCATATATCTATATACAAATCTATATAACAAAAGATTTATCTAACCATTTAATCATCTATATATATATATACATATATATATAGACACATACACACCCTTAAATACATATACATTCATATATAAGCACAAAACACATACATACATAAAAGATATAAAAAGAATATATATATATATATATATACATACCACCATACATACACAGAATTATATATATAAAAAGAATATTTTCTACAATTATTCACACATGCATGTATTTGTATTTATATTACATTGTTATACACCCATTTACATACATATACATATATATATTTTCCAAATATTAATTCTAAGGTAATTACGTCTATATACATATATAGATTACAAGTAGTTAAATTTATAAAAATACACATATTTAAGTACATGTACACACACATATATCCGTACATATACATATAATATACATATACATACAAAACAAACATAAAAAAAATTATACATATACATCCACACCCATGCAGAATACACGTTAAAAAAAAAATTGTCAGTATTCAAACATGCCTCATACTAGTATATTTATACTCACACATGTGTATATCTATTTATACACATACATCCATACTACAATACATATGTGTCCACAATATAAATACATAGTTACCCTTATCTATAATGTTCATATATATATATATATCTAAATAAGTTCACATATGAAAAAAATTTTAAGTTCAACAACACATATATCAAAGAGCACAGTGTCAGTATTTTCATTTAAAACAATTTATATTTTCTATTTATATATCTACACATACTTTGTTAAAATGAGGTGATTTTTATGCCTACATTTACAAATCAACTCGTTATGTCTGTTCAATAGTATGTCCGGATCCTATATATATATATATATATATATATATATATATAAAAGTGAACATCGAATTCAACACTTTGAGGCGACAGGCTGTTTCATGCTAGACACAATCGGTGGCCTGACGATTGCATGAAACAGCCTGTCGCCTCTAAATGTTGACTTCAATGTTCACTTTTATATTTACACATGCTCTATCTCTGATATTGAGCACTTTATCACATAAATATAGCACATCTTAAGAGTATATTTCTTCATATATATATATGTATATACATATACACACACACACACATATATATATATATATATATATATATATATATATATATATATATATATATATATCTTACAAAAAGGTTATGAGCACACCAACTAACTTCAGCCAAATGCCATTGCTGAAAAATGCCCGATTTTACAAAAAATTAAGACAAGCAAAATAAAAAACAACAGATTTGTGAACACTCATGAAACGTATGTAACAATTAGTAGTGATCGTTCATTGTTTACTGGAAGGCTTTTTAAGAAAATTATATTAAAGCTCTGTTATTAAATATGTCATTGAAGTTTTTTCTTGCTGTGTGCCTTTGCAGTATACTCCCTTAAGATTTGCATATTTTGCACATTACTTAAAGGATATGGACTTATATGGGATACTTTGATGACCTGTTATTGTTGAGCATTATTTTGCTTTGAACGTTATGTTGTTTTGAAGAAGTCACACTGTTTTCCGTGCTATCGATCACTTTCTAAGCAAGCGTTTGATTTTTTCTTGTGTTTTTTTTTTTATTTATTTTCTCCAAGTAATCGTAATTCTTCGGTTTACTATCTGAGCCGTATAGGCATTTTCACAATCGCTGGGTTTAGATGGTGTTTGAATATTACGTTGTAACATCGATGACTAGCCGATCGGGTATAAAATGCCCATTTTCACACAAAAAAAAAAGTACCTTCTCCATTCCGACTTTCTCGAAAGCCATATCTGCTCTGTTTTGTATCCGAAACGTAAACAAAGCATTTTCTAAATAATTAGTACATTTTATTTTTACATTAGTACATTTTACATTAGTACATTTTATTTTTAATCTGTAATATGTTTATTACTTCTATCGTTACTACCCGTATTTTGGCTCCATTTTGTAAATAGTGTTTGTTTATTGGTCCTCAAAAAACTGTTTAAAAATTCGAGCCTCTACTCAAATAAAGATATCCAAAAAATAACATTCAAATATATAATTTTAAAATTGTTGTTTTTATAGGGAAAAATTTTTCACAATCAAGGTAAGGGCGTATTGATATCTACCTATATAGACACTCCGTCGATTGATTGATATCGCGAACAAATATCTAGTAAGATACTCCGGAGTTGTTGGTATATTTTTTAGATTAGTCAGTTTTTACGAGAGATTTTTCTAAGAGAACAGAAACTCTTCCAAGAATGTTGAGACATAATGTTTTGAGCCTTATTGTTATAGCTCAAGGGGTAAACATTCTTATTGAATTATAGTAAAATCGATCTGTTTAATTCATATTCTTTTTCCCCAACCTACTTCATCATGAATATCCCTACAGGTGAGGTCAATATATCAGACACCAACTTCCTGAAGTGTTTTCTATCTGATGTCAACAGATATACGACTGTCCATTTTCTGTCTACTCTGTTGGCATGAGTCCGTTATCAAATAATTTTGGAATCTTCGTTCAAAGCAAGTGGCACGAATCAAACTTTGGTGCACGACAGAAAAACGATCACTTGACTGCATTTAAATGTCAAACCATTTAATGCTCTTTGACTTTTTAAAATCTATGAGCAGTTCTGATTTGACGGCACAATACAAAAATGCCCATCACCTATTTTAATATTATTTTCTTAGGCATTATCTTATTTAGAACGTTGTTATACTTTTTGATTAATCGAATTCAATTTTTATCTCATGGCTGATTCAATAATTATTCTGGATGATCTATAATGGAAATTTTGAAACCATTTTGTTATTTTTAAAATCAAAGAGATAGTTTGTTTTTTGTCTATGGGCGAATAAATAATTTAATGTATCTTCGACTTTTATAGCTCTTCATATTTTTTTAAAACTTCCTTATGTCTTATCAATATAAATTTCATCACATTTACGTATATAAGTTTGATTTAATTGATACGTATTTTATTATATTTTATTATATTTTTTCGATTTTGTTTTGCATAAGGTGTTGCACAATTGTATTAGAAAGGTAGATAAACTGTAAAAGTTAATTTTCTTTTTATTGTTCGAGTACTTTTGATCGTTTTAGACATTAACAACTACATTCTGTCAGTATTGTAGACAAAATTATTGTCATCTATATCTTGGCAACATGAACGCAACATGAAGCAATAGATACCAAGACAAACACTGAGTCTCTGCGGAACGTAGAACTCCAGCGCTAGCTGTATCCTGATATGAAGAAGTGAACCGTACGCATTAGCAAGATCCAGCCAAATGACGTGAATATTCTTCCTTGCAGTCTTCGCCTTGTGGATCTTAGACCAAATGATTGACACATGCTCCAAGCACCACGGCAAACCTGGGACCCCTGCCTTTTGGATACTAGTATCTATGTAGTTAGTTCCGTCGGCCTCCTAGCAAACACAAAGAACACCTTTCCCTCAACGGTCACGACAGAGATTGTACGAAATTGAGTCAACAAATTCTCCTCTTTCGGTATATACACACCATCAGCTCGAAACCAACACTCTGGAACATCATCAACTTCCCAAATCTTCACAAGAAGCTTCCACAGATACCTCAGGAGCCTGAGACACCTCTTGTGGGCATCATATGTTACACCATTCGGAGCGACCGCAGAATACACACTCGACTTCCGTATAACTCCTTGGACCACATTCCAAGTCACTGGGGACTCCTCAAAAGGTACTTCAGGGACGTAAGGCCTGAATAAACCTGGCATCGCCTCTGCTGGAACCTCCCTGTTGGCATCAGAGTACGTGTTCATAAGGTGTCACTCCAGCTAATCCTGCTCAATGCTCAACGTCCTCTAGTCTTTTCCCTAAACAACTGCTTCGTGAAACGGAAAGGACTTTCTGTGAACGACTTCTGGGCCCTGGCAGCCTTCTGTCTCTTTTTGGCAAGCCGCTCTGCTCTCCTCCACTTGTCAATGCGCTTCCTTCTGCCTTCCAGGACTGGCTTGATTTCCTCTGCCCATCAACACACATTGCTGCTCGTAATCTTCGCATCTTTTTCCTCAGTGACCGCATGGTTCTCTGTCGCCGACTTTCCCACAGCGGAGCTAAGGACTTAGCTTTCATTTCTTTCAACTTTATTACCCCATAGTCACTGATCTTGTCCCAAAGCTAGCGCACTTTCCTTCCGGGACCACCCCTGAGTGTATGGATGTCTACTGATAATTCTTCATTTGACCATACTCTATCCACAGAGGAAGGCCACTTGATAATTTGCTGACTGGAATCAGCTTCCAAAAAAAAAAAAAAAAAAAAAAGGATCCTGCTGGAGACTGTGGTATTCCTCCTGGTCCCGACATTCCGACGACTTATCGGCTACTGCCGTGCGCTTCTTTGTCGCTGAATCACCAACACATTTCATCTTGGTCTGGTGTATCTTGCGACCCTTTGCTGACTTGAAGACATCACATTTCAGCCATAACATTTCCTCTGGCTCTTACGGTACGGTGGTCATTAAAACCTTAAACGCCTTGTAATCGTAGCAATAGCTTTAATATATTAAAGAGGAAAAAAGCCGTTTTTGGTTATAATCTTGATTTTTTTTTTATATACATTATTGTATATATTTTGGTACACGTGTTTTGGTTCTTGTGACCTTCATCAGTTGAAGGATGGTTATTTCCACATATTATTGAAAGGAATTATTTTTTCTTCCAATGTTAAGTTTTTAACCAGTCTTTTGTGTGTAGTAGTGGACATCTGAATCCATCATGGACTGGAACATTTATATATATATATATATATATATATATATATGTGTGTGTGTGTGTGTTCAGTGATAATATGCAATCTTTATAGGGAAAGGGAACTCAATATAAGAGAGAGCGTTTCTAGATTGTGCAATCGGAGATAAACAGTGCATGGTGACTGTCAGTTTCACACTTTAATGCGATCATTAGACTGAGTGAGTAATCAAATTGAAGCCCGAAAATGACAGTAGCTATGCAATATTGACTCCTATGTTTACAATTTATCTAGCTAGCTAGAAATAAATAAGATTATAATTTCAACTACACTCCTCTTGGTCGGATTTTCGTGAATGCGGTATCCACTTTTAGTTCCCTCTTCGAGCCCCGGCACAAGAGTGTGAGTTCAATACCTGGTTAAGGCGGTGGAGAACTTGGATAGGAGAATTAGCATGAGGCAACTGATAAGTGACATCCATTAGACATGGCACGTGGAACTAGAACAGTGAGCGAAATAACGGGTTCATCTCATTCCAACCACCTGAAGAAAGTGGGAGCGTACAACTGCTGAAACGTTGTAATAAATATGGCAACAGAGATAACGACAATAGTCCGAATAATGTAAATAGTGTACATGAGACTTAATTTCAGAAATATTTCAAATTGAAAACCAACGTGTTTCATAGAGCAAAAAGAAATTAAGTTGACGTAAAAAAACTTAACGACATTTTAGGAAAGCTAAGTAGTGTCGTTATCGAATATATAACTTCCATAATAAATTCAATTTTACTTTAAAAAAACAAAGAACGATTTACGGTATCTGCTAAACAGAGTAGAGAAAACTAAATGGGACTTTTTACATTTTATTTGTTGCTTTTGATGCACTAAGATCATGATATTAAACACTTTCATTGCAAAACCGACTAATCTCAAAAGCATCGTCTTCCCGAGCAAGACTGGTCAAAGATTTTTTTTTCAAACAAAATCATTTAATACATTTTTTAAAAAATATTTCTACACTTTCGATCATTTTCCTCTTACGATAATAATATTAGCATAAATTTTCCAACATCGCCTGAGCACTTTCCGCATTAATAAACCACTATTAAATAATGTTTTATAGGTCGATAAGACTGTCTCTATTTATGTCCAATGCGCTTCTTTGGGGAATTGCAAGTGTCAGACCTTTACGCCTCGGCGGATGGTATTTATATATTATTCCGAAATCAAAACGTGACACACGAAAACCGTCATACATTATATATATATATATATATATATATATATATATATATATATATATATATTCAAACATGTTTCATTAAATAATATAGACAAGTGTTGTCTATTTATTTTGCGTACATTCTTTTCATAACGTCTGATAAGCTTAATAACATTATCATTAAACGAAGAAAGAAAATCACAATATTGATCCATATTTTTTAATTCAATCTAAGCGTCCGGCTTACATAAGCCATTATCAAAGATGACAATTACTGTAAAATATATTAAGCAATATACGAACAAGACAGTGATGATACTCTGTGATTGTTTACATGGATAAATACAGAAAATTTAAATATATATATATATATATATATATATATATATATATATATGTATGTGTATGTGTGTGCGTGCGTGCGTGTGTGTGTGTTTGCATGTGTGTATATGTGCGTGTGTGTGATTAAAATTGAGATATAAATAAATGCTTCTACGAAAACAAAGAAATTTGAAATTATAGACAGAGAATAAAAGTACTGCTGAAGAAAAATAACATTATGAATTTAAATTTGAATGAGAGAACACTCTAAAATATTCGAAAATCTTGACGTTAAGGAAAGGAAACTACGGGAGGCGCTAAGTGATGTAAAATTTTGACATGTTAAACAAAAGAGAATTAATGTTCTTATTGTTTTATTATTATTATTATTATTATTATTATTATTATTATTATTATTTATTATTATTATTATTATTATTATTTAAGAAGCCATCAGTAAACCATTATCCTTTAATTCTAAGATAATTATTATCGTAAATAATGTTAGATTTAGAAAGGAGGAATTTTTTTAAGAAAGGATATATTTGAAAAATCCTGAAAGTAAGGTTATACTTGGGCTATTATCTATTAACGTAGTTCCAAGAACTTTTCTCACTTAATAAGGACAACTTTATATCGCATTTGAAATTATTTTTGACGTATAACTAATGCATTGGATAATTTGTTATGTAGCATATATTTTGTTCGTAAATAAGTTGTTTTTTTTTAAGTTTCTAGCAGTTTCACCAATATATTGTTAGGGACAACTGCTACAGTTTATCTTATATGTACTTGCTTCAGATTTATTGTTATTATGAACAGTTTTGGTTCTGATCGTTTCCGTAGTTTTCGATGTAGTTGTAACTAAAGTAATATTAAAACTGGATACATTATTTTGCACAGGGGATGATACGGAGTTGATAGATAATATTATATATCTATTTTTATCAAATTTATTAATTCAAATTATAGATTTTGTGTGCTTTTCTTTTAGCATTATGTGTGAAATAATAAAGATATTGGAGGTTTTTAAACGTATTTCAATATATATTTCATTCTTCCTGTAAACGTTGACAGCTACAGATTTTTATTACTCTTTAATAAAATCCTATAATTATGCGGGATTTTAGTTTTACTATAGTGGTAAGAATAATAATTTTGAGGACGCATTGACTACATGATTTTCTGTAAACTTTTAATTGGGATCCGTTATTAGATCTATTAAGCATCACATCCAGGAAGTATAATGCGTTATTAGTTTCAGTTTTAAAAGTAAACTATCGTGGGTTATTAAATCTACTTACAAGGTTTTGTAATATATCGATTGACTTGTTTGCTTTCTTGTTTAACGGCATATCAACTCCTTATGGGTCATGTAATGTTGAAATTCAATTTTGTGGGCGGTTTTGAAGTAATAATATAACTTATTCTGCTTTCACATTTGAATACATGGTAGATGATACTCAGATTTTGTGCATATACATGTTTGTTGGTTGGTTGACTTTCTTTAGCGGTATATCAAACTCTATGGTTTATTTAATGTCAAAATCTAAATTTTGTACATAATTTTATAGTTTCAGGTTAAAAGTCATATTCTTAAATATATAGTTTATAGATCATAAAATGTATTGCTGGTAATTTCACTACAAAAAGTATTGTTGGTGTTTTTTAATAAAAAAATGTATTACTGGTAATTTTACTATAAAAATTGTACTGTTGATTTTTGTTTGAGGGTGCCCTATTTGCTCATGGCTGGGAGCCTAACAGGTGCTACCACCCCAGGTCAGAATGGATCTGGGGACAACAGCAATTAAGAGCCGGTTCCACCTTGAATTTCCCAATCAGAGACCTTACTGGTAGATCTAGTTTACCGCTATATTTAGGACGAGGTGTGGAGTAAACGGTAGCCGCCGTTAAGTGAACCAGCTGCTGCTGATGTTGTTGCCAATCTTAACAGGATTTGAATTTTTCCCGCGCTTTTCTCTGACGTCACGGACGAACAGCGTTTTCAAGTCAGTCACGGTTTGTTTCCTGAAGTAGAAGGACGACTCATTTATTTCGCGCCTCTTTACCCATACGCGGGCCGGAATATCTTAACTAACCAAAATTTCCTAGTGATTCCTTGGCTCATCATGCCGAATAATTTTCGAAGAGGTACTGCTTGGAGGGATAGCCCCTTGGGTGTGAACATAAAAAAGAATTGTGGAGTAAAATATTTCAGAATGGTTTCTTTCTACAAACATTAAAAAGAGAAGCTAAAATGTAGCTAACAGGGGAACATTAATCAAAAGGGCTACAAAGGATATGAAGTTGTGGAGATCCATGGCCGCCTATGTCCAGAAGATACACAACAAATAAAAGAAAGATATACATCATATCTGTATTTGAGACTTGAAGTATGTAAGCATGAATCTTATAACACATTTAGGATAGGAGATGAGAAAACTGAACTTAGAGCAGGTTGTTGTAGGAGTAGTTTCACACAACACTACCAGTTGCTACAAAACCAAAACAATAACCAAAAACGTGGCATGTTCTTAAATAATCTCATCAAAACGAAACTTTCCTGTTGATGCCATGCATTCTACCTGACCCATTCAGATATGTCTAAGCTATTAGTTGTTTACAACCGATTTCTCCGATCGATGGTTAAAATAACTTCAAACGAATGAATTCTGTAGGACTTAGTGAGAACTTTTGCGTAACAGTATCACAAACTGTGCCAAAACGCAGAAACTACATAACTTGAGAACATCCAACAGCAGCAACAACTAAGATGGATAGCACATGTAACGCGATGAGAAAATAATGACATGATCAAGATGTTGATGTTTTTCACTGCCTCAAACAAAAGGTTAGGAAAGTAAAAACACATAATTACTGGTAAAGGCAATAACAGTGAACTTGAGGAGCTATTTTCAAGAAAAAAAGTTTTAATATAAAAATGTTATGAATTTCAAACGGCAGCAGCACGGTCTGCTCGGTCAATGAATGAGGAATGTTTCCTTTAAAAGGAGCGGCTAATATTGCATTATTAGAAAATCGAGAATTAACGCACAATGATTTGTATTCCAGGATCATAGGAAGTACAAGATATTAAAAAGGAGTGTATTGTTGGTCAATCCGAATGTAGAATGAACCGGTATCAAAAGCAGGAATTACTCTTTCAGCTGGAAATCATAAGATGGAAAAAAAACAAAAAACAAACAAACAATTATATAATAAAAGAAAGGAAATCACGTTTCATTCTGTCCCCTTCAAAGCCGTCATTTTGTGACTGTATTGGAAATAAAAAAAAAAATTCTCGTTCCAAGGCAGTGGAATTAGCAATGTGTATTGAAGTCTGACCCCCAAAACGGAAGTACAATAGTTTGATTATTGTTGCGAAGACACACACAGACAGAGAAAGAGGGTGAAAGATAAAGTGAGTGATAGAAAGAGAAAGTGACGGAAAGAGAGAGAACAATAAAGAGAGAGAGAGAGAGAGAGAAAGATAAACAGTGAGAGAGAGGTACAGAAAGAAAAGAGAAATAAAGGAAAGAAAAGAAAGATAAAGAGATAAAAAGAAATATAAAGAGAGAAAAAGAAAGATAAAGAAAGAAAGAAACAAAGAGAAAAAAGAGAAAGAGAAAGAAAGAAAGAAAGAAAAGAAAGAAAGAAAGAGAAGCAGAAAGAGAGAGACATGCGCAGAAAGAGAGATGAGGAGAGAAACAAAGAATGATAAAGAGAGAGAGAGAGACAAAAAGAAAGATAAAGAGAGAAATGCAGAAAGAAAAATAAAGTGCGAGAGACAGAGAAAATGAAGAGAGAGAGAGAGAAAAATAAAAATAGAGGAACTTAAAGAGAGTGAGATAAAGAGAGAGCGAAAGGTAAGAGCGAGAGAGAGAGAGAGAGAGAGAGAGAGAAGAGAAGGAGACAAACAAAGATAAAAATAAAGAGACAAAGCAACATCATGATTGAGAAAAACAACGAAAGATAGAGAAAGAGAGAGAGAGAGAGAGTGACAAAGAAAGATAAAAAGACACGGAGAGACAACGTAAGACAAAGAGCGAGAGAGAGAGAGAGAGAGAAAGAAAGAAGAATAAAGAGAGGGAGATGGACAGAAAGTAAGATAAAGATAAAAACCGAAAGAAAGAAAGAATGAAAGAGTGACAGAAAGAGAGAATGAAATATAGACATAGATATGGATATATAGATCGATAAACTGATAGAGAGTGAGAGAGAGAGAGAGAGAGAGGGTATAGAGAGGAAGAGATATATAAAGAGAATAATGTGTAGATCAACCAATTTCAATAATTGAGAAACTGTTACAGTTTGAGAGTAGCCTTAATGTCGTGTTCAAGGGAGATAATCCTTGAACAAGACATAAATACTTTAATGTCAGTATTTAAGTCCCGAGCTCTTCCACGGTAGGCTGATCTCAAAGAACAATATTAAAACATTTTCGGCGTTGAGCTTTTATGTTTTTAAAAAGGACAAAAATAAAATCGAAAGCGTTCGCGGACTATTTGTATAATACAAGCTTCTCTACTTACCAACATACCACACAGGGCAAGATGTGGCACAAGGATAGTTTTTAACGTGGGGTGTTCTGAGCCCGTAGGCTCGGGCAAAATTTGCCCGTAGACCCCGTATACACAGGGTCGAATTTGTCTACGTCTCCAAACGAGACTACCTTTCGGCATAGCCTTGTCTGGGTTCCTCTCCACCCGGAGGCAAAGAGGTCGACCAGAGAGGAAGAGGAAAAGAAAGCCTTTTTCTAGCTTCTCGTTGAGAACGATGGATATACATAAACATTCACCTCTATATTTCTTATGTATGGCACAGGGGCAATTAAAAGAAGGTGATTGGCCATGCAGCTTTGATGTCAACAGTGCCTATTAATTTTGTATATCTGATTCCATTTTTGTGCGGCAGAAAAACCAACAACAGTAAGAAAAATGACACTCGCTTTAAGGTGTAAAGAAAAGAAACAATTCAGTCGTCGAAGGCTTTTTTCTTTTTGTGCCGTGTCCTTTCAGGACGTAGACAATCATTGCTCTCCACTTCCCCCTATCCCTTGTAGCTCTCAATAAGTTTCGTCCCTCCTTCACCTCACCCAGACCACGTTCTGTCATCCATTTGCTCAAGCAAGTGGATGACAGAAGCTTTACCTTGTCGCTCTTTCCCTCTTTTCGACCTGTGAGTATCATATTCTCCAGGTCCTCCTTTCTCATTGTGTCCCAGAAACTTCAGCTGCCTCTTCCTGAAGTTAAATATAAGCTTCCTCCTTGTTTGCATCCTCTCCAAAACCTTATCGTTACGCACACGCTCGGTCCATGATATCCTCAACATCCTACTGTAGAACCACATTTCCGTCTCCTTTTTATCTTTGAAACCGTCCACCATTCACTGCCGTAAAGGAGGACAGTTGTCACGTAACAGCCCATTACTCTTTTCTTTGTTACCAAAGAGATCCTCCTGTTTCGCAATACTCTGCCCAGCTTTTGGAAAGCGTCTTTGGCCCTCCCAATAACTCTAGGGATCTGAGTGTCGCACTTGCCGTCGTCTGTCAAAAGAATTCCCAGATATTTAAACTTCCGCGTCTCTTTGATTATAGTGTTGCCGGTCTGCAATTCGCATTTCGGGCTCATCCATTCTGTCATATGCTTCTTAAACAAAACAACACTTGATAATTAACAGAACCGGCGCTAGGGTCTTGCTCCACCGCAAAACAATGATACGTAGGCCACTACTCTATTACATGTCTATTCCAAAGTTCCCCAACCTTGAGGCCACAAACATTCGAAGGAAAATTGTATGTAAACGGCAGCGCTTTTTAAATTACCAAAAATAAGGGAATTATCCAGTTTAAGTAAAAATTTCAGTATATATCCATTATGGACTTTAAGAAACTTCGGCGCGGTGTAATGGTTAACAAGCTTGTCTCACTAAAACAGTTACAACTGAGTAGTGAGTTCGATCCTCACTGGGTGCCCCATACTTTCGTCCTTGTGCCACATCTAAGCTACGCTTAGATAATTAATATTCATTATATACTTTGATAATGAAAATTTTTTTTTTTTTTTAAATAAATCTAAGAAAATGTTATTCTTTAAACACCAATATTTTCATGACTAAATTTTACTAAAAAATGTTAAGGTCGCGAATGTTTTACATTCCCATAAAGATTGTCACCTACCCATCTCTGGTGAAAAAAATTACAAAGATTCCAACACAACACAAGCTGGATTGTCTTAAAAATTTGTTTTAAAAACAGTATTTCAGTTTTCGGAAAAAATTTGATGCGTTGAAATCTTTAAACAATTTCATTTTTTAAGCGATCATTTTTTCGGTTTTATGTTTCTAGAAATGCAGAAAATAGAGATTAAAAATTTTATTTTAATTACTAGTCGTGGACTTTTGGTTAGTATTAATATTAGTGCAAAAGAAAAAATCAAAGATCTTCCTTAGTGGATGATCTGGGAATAAAAATGATTTTACTGGGATTTATTACTCTCTGTATTGATTTAAAAGAACTGTTTAGAAAGAAAACTACAATAAAAAAAAATTCTACTGAAATTAGCGCGACTGCCCCTACCTCCACAATAACATCGGGGGGTGGTGTACGCTGTTGAGGGGTTCGGTTCTGTAAGCACCGACCCTGTCGATTATTATAGTGGATGACTGATAATATAACTTAGGTAGAAAAAAAAAGTAAAAAAGTTCAAAAAGCGAAAAAACGCCGCCGAAAATAGTCCCTTTTGGGGTTCCAAACTCGTTCGGGGTCCCTGCATAACGTCAGTTTAAAAATTATTTAAAAATGGTCATAAAACAGTACTGAAAAAAAAGGCGGCGGCCACAACAGTCGCCGCTCCTAACCGGTCGGGGGTTTCGAGGGTAAGATACGCCCGACATGGTAATAAATGCAGTGGGCAGCTGAGTTATTGGAGAGAACAGTGTTCCTCTTCCCAGTCTTCTAGATGCCGTGCCCCTTCAGGTAGTGGGTGGTATATGGCTCTTCACATTTTCCTATTCTTAGTAAGTTCTATCTTTCCACTGTCCTTATCATTCTTTGTTCTGCTATCTGTTTACACCAGCTTGTTCCGTTCTTTATTTTTCTTTCTGCTTTTCTCTCTCTTTATCTTTCTTTTTGTCTCTCTCTCTTTATCATTCTTTCTGTTTCTCACCTCATCTTTCTTTCGGCGCGTGTCTCTCTCTTTCTGCTTCTTTTTCTTTCTTTCTTTCTCACACTTTATGAAAGTATAGAAAAAGAGTTTTATATAGAAAATACCAGCAATAGATTTTAATAGAAAAAAAATTAAAAAGCTCCCCCAAAAACTACATTTCGGCATTAAATAACATATAAGGAGTTGCTATGCCGTTAAGCAAATAAACAAGGTTCTTGTTAGGACTGTTACTTCCTGATTTATTCTGCTTTTCTTGCCTTCATTATGTCCTGTGAGTACCAAATTCTCTAAGTCTCGAATTCTTGCAATAGGTTATAGAAGTGTCTCATTCTGATTTTAAGTCTAAGAGTCTTTTTTGTTGCCATTTTCCTTAAAACGTCCTCGTTAATCACATGTGCTGTCTATGGGATTTTCAGCATCCTTCTGTAGAACGCCATATATGTTGCTTCCAGTCTCCTCTTGTAAGAAAATTGGCCAGAATTCACTGCCGTAGACGAGGAATTATATTAGATAAGAGTTCAGCATTTTTCTTGTTTCAAATAAAAATTTTCTCTTTCTTAATACTTTGCTTAGCTTTTTGCATAGAATTTTGCTATTCCAATGCGCCTTCGGATTTTGGTGTCCTTTTTTTCCGTCTTTAAAACACTTTACAGATGCTTTTTGGGTCTTCAAGACATAGTACGTGCCTTGACTGGTTCTTTTTGCTGATATAGTATGTCTTTTTGCAATTGATATTTAATCCTTCCTTCTCACTTTTTCTAGAAATTCTTGCAGTTTCCTCTCTGTGTTTTCTATCAATGCTGTGTCATCTGCATATCTTATGTTACTAAGATTGTATTCCCCAATAATGAATTCTGGTAGGACTCCTTGTTTTCTTAGGATCGTCGTACTGTAAAGGTTGAATAAATCTGGTGATAAGACACATCCTTGTCTTACGCCCGTTTCTATTTTTGTCTACTGAATTCATTTTCTATCTGTATGTAGTAAGTTTGCTCCAAGTATAAGTATTATTCTAATATATCTCTCAAATAAATGAAGCTTACCTAGCAGTTCAAACATTTCTTTGTGACGTAGCTTATCAAACGCTTTTGCGTGATCTGTAAAACATGGGTATGCATACATCTGCAGTTGTATTGTTCTTATAAATGTCACATCCGCTTAGAACAGAGCCTTGAATTTGTTTTCTCTTCTATGTACCCCACTTGCTTAATTATCAGACATCCTACATTGGTGGGTCTAAAGCGGTGATTCTCAATAGCCGTGCAGTGGCACATTAATGCGCCCCGGGGATCCTTTTAAGTGTGCTGTGCGATCCTGTCACGGCATACATATGTGGGAGTAGTAATGGTACAGTGTTTATATTTGAACAAATGAATAAGCATTAGACTTTTATCCCACATTAGCTAGAAATGAATGCGATTTAAACTAAGAAATTCATGTCTTTTTTAGTTTTCTTATGTTTTTCACCCTAAGCGAGGCGATGACGCCACAAAGACGTAAGGTTCTACGGGAAGTGAAAGAGAAGGAAAAGACTTTCTTAAACGGTAAACAAGGGATAAACCTCTATTCCTGTTCAAAAGATTAGAGTGGAATGTGAATTGGACGATAGACAAACCTATCTACTCCGATTGAGGAGGAAAAAATAAATATATAGTAAATATCAGAGTTTAGACAGAGATAGGGTAGCCATTTCAAAATGGCTTTAATTTATACGCGTTAAGAACATTCTTAATTGTCCGTAATAGTTTTTGTTCCTTCATCACCCGGGTTCTTGCAGCATCAATGCAGTGATTTTCAACTGCTGTACTGTGGCACACTAGTGCGCCGCGCGATCCTTTTAAGTGTGCCGCGAAATATTGTTCTGGCATACATATATGTGTGTGTCTACGCGTGTGTGTATGTGTGGAAGTATTAATATTAGGTTGGTGCAAAAATAATGACGTAACAATGTCATTTTTTGACGTTAAAAATACGTCAAAAAACGACATTATTACGTCATTATTTTTGCACCAACCTAATAGTACATTGTTAGTATTTGAATAAATGAATAAGAATTAAACTTCTTTAAAAATAATTCGTTTCACTATTCTTTGATTATGTTATTTTAAATACTTTGTTTTAATATTCATTTTTTAAAAAGAATTTTTATTTAATTTAAGTTTCTGAAATTTTTCTTTATTTGAATAAATGAATATTAACCTTTATTCATATAATTGTATTCCACATTTTTTCGTATAAAAAATTTATGGTTTTATTTCATAAAATTTAAATATATACCCTTTAAAAATGTTGCTAAGTTTACTTTGCTACTTCCATTTGCTTCTAGGTGTGCCGTTGCTTAAAAAAGGTTGTAAAATAACTGAGTTATCAAAAACAACAGTAGAAAACTGGAATTGCTTTAACAACAAGTTTATTACCTTTTGGTACAGGGAAACATAATATAGAATAGAAACTAGGGAAGAGGATGTGTAAGCGTGAATGACTGTTTTCAGCAAAAGCTATTGCTGCTGCTGCTACTCCTCTTGATGTAGGAGTATTTTTTATGTCTTTCGTCCAACAGTATAGAAGGACTAACACTGGAACTATTTATTCAGATAAGGCAATGATTTTCGATCATTTAAGTGTGCTACGAAATATTGTCAGAGCATATGTGTGCGCGTGCGTGTGTGTGTGTAAGTAGTAATGCCACAGTGTTAGTATCCGTATAAATGAATTATTATTAAACATTTTAAATAGTTCTTTTCTCTATTCTTCGATAATACTATTTTAAATACATTGTTATAATATTCATCTTTTACGAGTATTTTTATTTTTTTAATTTAACTTTATAAATTTTTCTTTATTCTAATGAATGAATATTAACATTTTTCATATATTTGTATTCAACATTATTTGTTTAATTCAAAATATTTACTAAGTTATATTGAATTATGATTTAATATTGTCAAAGTCCGAAATACAACATTGAACATTTGATTTAATAATTTTCCATTTTTTTAAGTTTATGATTTTATTTCAGAACATTAAATGTATAACATTTAAAAATGTTGTTAAGTTTTCCGCGATATTTTCACTTGCTCCTAGGTGTGTCGTTACTTTAAAAGATTGAGAAATATTAGTCTAAAGAGTACCAAACCAGGAGTTTTGTAAGAACTACCTACAGGTCATTATCTTATATATAACATTTCTGCTTTATTATTAAATAACAGTAACAGATATGGGTGCGCCTGGAAACACTGGCCACTGTCAGTATGAGTGAAGTATTTCCCGAAAATATACCATCTTTGGAATGTGAGGAGGTAATAAAAGATGATAGTGAGTACAAAGATAGATTCTTGTTTTGGATCACATCAGCTTGGCGGAGGAACATCACTGACAACGGCAAGGAGATACCGTTTCTCCATCGCAACGTTTAGTTGGAGTTGCGGCATCTAATTTTAAGTCACTTGATATGCAACTACTAAACACATTATGATTACTGAATATAGCAATTCCAAGGCACGGTGGAGTATTGGATAGCGGCTTGGATTGAAGAATCGGAGAGCCGAGTTCGAATTCCAGTCGAATCCATTACATTCACTTACTTGCTATCCTTTTCTTTTCCATCCAGCTATAGGTAAATAGCAGGACAGCCTAGGTTCTATAGCCTTGGATGGCAACTGGTCTAGGAGAAGGACAACTCTGAATTCAAAACCTGTGGAGGGTCGTTTGGGGACCTTGTGGCACGTAGTGCACCAGGTCTCTGTAATCGGCCCTTCAAAAAGTGTGGATGGTCCTGCACGAAACCTTCACCACTATAATCAAATCTCATGTGCTATACATGCGGGTTGGGGACCGCTTGTGAATTCCAAATTCCCAATATTGGAGCCGGTTCAGCCCACCTCGGGTGAATGCCGTTACAAGAACAAGAGAGAGAACATGATGTTCGTTCGAGGATTATCAAAAGAAGGAGCTCTGATTTTCAGTTATAGCGTCAAAAGAATGAGTTTTCATTCAGCCCTTTTGCATACACATACTCAGGTGATTTTAATTCAGAATAAATAATATTCGTTCTTCGGGCAGAACTTCAAACATTCACCGACTATTATCTCTCGGGAAACAGTATATTTTTTATGGATGATGGAGTTCCATGTCGTATCGTTAAAAGAAATGGAAAATGACAGGTGCAAAAAGTTATATATCGAAACTTTTTACAGAATCACTATTGAAAATATAATATTAATATATGATAAGAATATGAGAATACGTAAAAAATAAGTTTTTTCACTTCTGTCTCTTGTTAAATTAACCCCGGCTAATTAAAGAGGATGTGTTTTCAGGTCGTTTTTTTTCTTTTTTCTTTTTTGGACGTTTGGTCTTCTTGTAAAGATGCAAGAAACTTTGCTTAGTCGAGCGTTTGTATAACTTCCTGTTATCCACTCTTCTTGAGTCTGCATATCCTACGTTCAGCTGGATCCACTTTATGCTTATATTAGTGCAGAAACCAACACCCTTTGAGGCCCCATTCTGCGCTAAGTGGCTTTGGGGTTACCTTCTATATTTGTGTTCTTCTTTTATCATTCTGAGGTGACCCCGAGTACAAAGCTTACTTTAGATTAGACGCAGTATATATCTGGTTCACTATACATTAAACCTTCTAAGATCAAAAAAACAGGATATGTATTAAATGCGATTCAGACTTCGGTTATTTTCCGGCATGAATCATATACTTCGACATTTAGAGTCCAAAAATATTCGTATTTTTATTTAGATTTTTCGACTGAGCAAATACCAAACTTTATAAATGTGAAAGGCGTAAAAGCCTTTAAATTTTGTCAATTATAAATCGACCAAATTTTAAGTGTTCAGATTGTCAAAAAAAGGCTCTTGTATGAATATAGAAATTTCCCTTTTTATACTATTGTTCACTCTATACAAGGCTCAATGTCACTCGAGGTAGAGGGCTATTGAATGAATTTTTTATAAGGGCATAATGAAAAAAGGTAACAAGTGCATATTATGAGGATATACAAGACAGATATCAGTTGGTATTAAACTTGAAGAGGTTAATATTGTAATGATCGGAGAAGCATTTTCTTGGGAGAATGTTCCACAAAGTGATGACCCCGAAGAAGAAACTGTGGGAGTGAAGCTTCCTCTTTAGCGAAGGAATAAGAAGGGGATGAGGATGATTTGACGTTGCGTACGTGGAATGGGGGATCCGAGATGTGACTGTCTGAATTGGGGGAACTAGGTGTTGTAACCTAGGGAAAGTTGCTGAATAGAATAATCACACAAAGTTTGGTAATTAACGATAATACTTAGGACATGAACAACACATATAAGATTCGCCAGAAGCACGTAGAAGTAGTCAACTGATAAAAGTCAGTCAAGTAAAAAAAAATATATCATAAAATCGCGCACTATACGCGAGTTTATACAGCACAAAGTCACAGACACACGTACATATAATAAAAATATAGTTTAAAGGTAGTATGCTATATTTATGGGTTAAAGGAATCAATATCAAGAATAGAGCATATGTAAATATAAAAGTGGCGAGAGTTTTTCATGTTTAAACGCAGTCGTCAGGCCTGGCAGTTGCATGTAAGCATGAAACAGACTGTCGCCGCTGGGTGTTAATTTTAATGTCCAATTATATATATATATATATATATATATATATATATATATGGGGAAGAGGTTATAGTAGTTACAACGAGAGAAAAGTGTGTATAATGAAAAGAAGAAAACCTCAAACGTTTTTGGCTGTAATGTGGATTTTAAAAAAAATATATTATGCATTATTTTTCATAATAATGGAAAATAAAGCATAATATATTAAAAAAATCCACATTACAACCAAAAGCGTTTGCAATTTCTCTCTTTTTATGATATATATATATATATATATATATATATATATATATATATATATATATATATATATATAGTTGTATATTTAGGCAACAATCCTTCATTTATGCATGTTTCATTAAAAACTACAGACAAGGTACTACGGTTAAGCTTTTTATTTAATTTTTCTTGTGTTCTAACCCTTTGTCCAGAAAAGAAAGCTCTTGTTCGAACACAAGAAAAATTAAATAAAAAGCTTAACCGTAGTACCTTGTCTATCGTTTTTAATAAAACATGCATATATATATATATATATATATATATATATATATATATATATATATATATATATATATATATACCCAGGGTGATATGCGTAAATTGTTGCCATTTTACATTTTTAACTGCGTATTGTTTGTTTTTTAGTTTTAACTGCGCGTTGTTCGTTTTTGATTATGTCGTCTGCACAGTACTGTAGAGTCAATTGGGCACTGTCTTTGAGAATAACAGTAGCCTGACGCAATTCACTCAGTCAAAAATTTAGCATGTTGTACTGCTTGTAATTCACACCAGAAGTTCCACTACGAACATCTCGGAGTGTTTGGATGTAAATCTAAAGACAATGCAGAGAATTAAAAAAGAGTTGGATGAGTCTAATGGTGATTATGAAGGTATGGCTGCTCGGAAAACTCACTCCGATTTTTCTGATAAGCAAAGAACTTCCTAAATTGTTGGTAAGGGCCTCAAAGTGAACACGGAAGTGACTGCTGGAAGATCCTATGTCTAGCAACAGAACTCTGCATCATACTACAAAAGCAGGAGGCTGTCAGGCAATTTCTGCAACCATATCATACCTTACATCTTGTTACCTAACTCCCTAGACTGTACCCGCCTTGATTATTTTGTGTGGGGAGCAGTTGAGCGAGAAACCAACAAAAGGGCTTGTAACACCGAAGATGAACTGAAGGCAAAGCACCATTATTATTATTATTATTATTATTATTATTATTATTATTATTATTATTATTCCAAACTAATTTTTCCTGGATACCCGTCGGAATTTATTTTCATCTTGCGAACTCAAGGAAACTTAATAATGAAGATGTTCCCTCCTCTTTATTAAGTTTGTCGAGTACACAGGTAGGTAGACGAATTAAAAGGAACATCTACTCAAATACGGATATCCATTAAAAATAACGATTGTGAAAATAAACAAATGAGTCAGATTAAAAAATGTTAGGTTGGTGCAAAAATAATAACGTAATAATGTCGTTTTTTGACCTATTTTTAACGTCAAAAAACGACATTATTGCGTCATTATTTTTGCACCAACATAATAACATCCATTAATTCTTATCTTTTAATTCTTTCTTTTTAATTAACACTGCAACAATTTTATAGTCATCATTATTCGTATTATCAATTTGGTCTCAGATAATAAATCTTTATCATTATTATTATTATTATTATTATTATTATTATTATTATTATTATTATTATTATTTAAAACTATCTTATATTTTCGAATGTTGATTCTTATTAACACTCTAATAATATAAAGTCGATAAAATGTCCCACAAACTCTTCAAGCCAAAGGTCTATAGTCATCTTTCCCCTTATTCATATAATCTTCATTTCTTACTAATTTCTCTACCATCCATATTACCATTTTGACTAAGCCTCTACTTTGAGAAGCTCTCGTCTTCGTTGAAATTAAGTATAAATATAAGCAACACCATCTAATTTTTTTTCTGCTTTCAAGAATGTAGGCGAGCGCTCAGTATGGAGCCATCAGCATCCTAAGTGTCATTAGCAAACTTTTTGAAGGTAAAATCAACAAGAAGAGTGTTCATCACATCAAAAAGGGTCACCTCTTGAGCGACAAGCAATACGGATTTGGATCAGCTTGACTAAATGCTTATATCCTAGCTGCCATTACTCAAAGAATCAATGAAGTACTAGAGAACAAATACATATCAAGACGATTGCATTAACAATTTCAAAGACATTTGATAAGGTGTAGTATGGAGAGTTAATGCACAAACTCTCTTGCTATAAAATCACTGAAAGAGTCTTCTCAATTATGAAGTCCTTCCTAGCGGGTAGATCCCTGAAGGTAGATGTTAACAGCCAATCCTCCGATGCCCAAGTGATCAGCGCAAGTCTTCCCTATCAAGGCTCGTTTCTCGGCCCAAACCTATTTCTACTTGCTATAATACCTAAGAGTATTCCGATCATTTGTGAATATCTATGCTAATATGTAGATGTACATCTGTGATACTATTGGAAAGGCTCTAGTAAATTGAAAAATATTAAATTCCGATAGACTGAAGATATACCGATGACCAGACGAGGGAAAAATCAAAGAAAAGGAAATTTGTAGTCTGTCTATATTTCTAAGATGAGGTATTATGTACATTATTTACATTATTCAGACTATTGTCTTCATCTTTGTCGCCATATTTATTACAACGTTTCGGCCGTTGTATACTCCGACTTTCTTCAGGTGGTTGGAATGTAGAACTGAACCCTTTTTTTCGCTCACTGGGGTAGACTGTTCTAGTTCCACGTGCCATGTGAAATAAAGGGTTCAGTTAGACATTCCAACCACCTGAAGAAGGCCAGAGCGTACAACGGCCGAAACGTTGTAATAAATATGGCGACAAAGATGAGGACAATAGTCCGAATAATGTAAAAGGAAATTTGTTTTTTTTTTTATTGAAAAAAAATGTGGTAATTAAATTTCTCGTCCGCCGGAGAGGTAAGACAAAGAGACCATCTTGTTTCGATTAAGAACTGTGATCAGGTGACGAGCTATTCTGGAGAGATCATGGACGTCCCCGAACGAAATAGATAATATTTTTACGACCATTGAGCAACTGAGAGAAAAAAGAAAAAGAACGATGAGAAAGAATGTTGAACGATAATTAAAATTTGGCCGTTGGGCAAGGACGGGTTTGGTCAAGAGACCAACAAGGAGAGGGCCTAGGTGGAACTTCAGGGAAGGCGGAGGACTTTCCACGCCCCTCGGGCAGTGATGGTGAGAGGCATTCACACAAAGCAGGAGACGAAGTTGATCAGATGACCAAGAGAAGGCCCAAGTTGAATTTTAAGGAGTTGGGGAGGGAGTCCCCCATATTTAGACATTTACAGGGTGAGCCCTGATTGCTTGTTTGGGGAACGCGGGCATTCGAGGTAGAGGGTTATTAGTCTGTAATAAAACTCTGCCTCGAGTGGCTCTTAGGCTTTGTACAGGCTGTATATCATTGTAACAAAAAAGAAAAATATTACCTATTTTATTTCAGAGCTTTGAATAACTTATTAATTTATTAAAAAGAACTATTGCAAGTTACTTTAATATTAAATGAAAAATCGCTTAAGTATGTTATGGTGCTTGTAAAATCAAGAGGAAGTGTGAGAATATGGGAGGAAAAGGAACATTGAATATTGAATCGAATACAGAAGAATATGCTTGGCAACGATTTTCAATGCGCATATCGTACATAATTTCTTTTCCACTTACAACTCGACAAATATAGTTTCGTGCCAACGTTACCCTCGTTTTTGAAATTAACAACACAGACTCTAGACAAAATCGGAGCTGCCTTCACCACGCAAGAAACTTAATCCTGTCCATCAATCATATAAAAATGATGTTTATTTTTCTTTATTCTTTGCAGGATTACATCTAAATTTTCCCGAATCGAAGATTCCATATATCCACTAACCTTATCAATTTTCTTAATTTGCAATATCATATATATATATATATATATATATATATATATATATATATATATATATATATATATATATATATGTAATGGTAAACCTATAAATATTACATATTTCTAAGTCTACCGTCTGGCATTGCTTCGAATATTGCTTCCACATATGGTCTAGTACTCCTGCTATGTATTTAGAGATTTTTGATAAAATCCAAAGAACTATTTGCAATCTTATTAGTCCTGATCTGGCGTCTCAGCTTTAGTCATTTTCCTACCGCTGTGATGTTGCTTCTCTGTTGTTTCTATAAACATTTCATAGTAATTGCCATGGTATACTAGTTACAACTACATAGAGACTGGAGGTATTATGGTGGCTGTAGTAAGTATTATTGTTTTGGTATAAGTAATACTGTGGTATGCTTGGGTCAGTGATCGTGGCTAGTTAAATTTAAGATAAGACAGCCTGAAGACGAGCCTTCCTCTTATCCTCAATGTTGGCCTTCTGCCACATTTTTGTATTATTCAAAATAAATATTATTTTCCTCTATGGTACCTAGACTTTATTAATTTAAGCACACTACTAGATTGGTGGCAAGTTCTCATCATTTGATAATTGAAATGGCTATATGTAACCGTAAGGTCTATGCGAACAGTTTCCTCCATTGCACTTCTCGCTGGTGGAAATCTCTTCCAGCTTCTTGCTTCACAATAAACCTGTATCCTATACGGAACCGTCATATAGCCTGGTGTGCCTTAACCGATTGAGCCATAGAGGATCGTTCCGTTAGCAAAGTCGATTTTACTGCTTTTAAACTACAATCACGTACATTCATATTTGCTCAATATTTAA
Organism: Acanthosepion lycidas; assembly: GCA_963932145.1. Lineage (NCBI taxonomy): Eukaryota > Metazoa > Mollusca > Cephalopoda > Sepiida > Sepiidae > Acanthosepion > Acanthosepion lycidas. Next base: position 40,621,005 of record OZ010597.1, on the reverse strand, counting down.
ATATTTGTATCTATAATAAGAATGTATAAACATAAAAATGTCTTAAAATAATTGTCTTACTTTGTCCATTTCATAATGTGTGACGTCATTTGTTTACATTTGTATACGCATTGAGTATATATGAATCTACGTGAGAGAATCATGGAAGATTGTAGTTTAAAAGCAGTAAAACCGACCTTGCTAACCGAACGATCCCCAATGGCTCCATCGGTTAAGGCTCGTCAGGATAGAGGTTCCATTCCTGTCGGAGGACGAATATTTTCTATGAAAATTTCTCGGACATTCAGGCCGGTAAATGTTATTAATACTGTTTATTATAAACAGAGCATTTACTTAAATAAATTTATCTATAAAAATAATGTATAAACATAAAAATGTCTAAAGATATATATATATATATTATATATATATAAAGAAATATAGTCTCAAGGTGTGCTATATTTATGGAATAAAATGCTCAATATCAGAGATAGAGCGCGTGTAAATATAAAAGTGAACATAGAAGTCAACACTTAGAGGCGACAGTCTGTTTCATGCTATATGCAATCATCAGGCCACATATGCTGTTATTTTTCTCGGCTATTTATATATATACGGGTTAGTGGTGCATTGTGGGTTTCTGTTATGGCGGTTATTTTACCGGAAGTCGTTTGTTTATTTATTTGGGTCCAATTATATTGCTACTTTTAATTTTTTATTTTTTTTTGTTTCTTATTTTATATATTTATTTATTTTTATTTATTTATTAACGTAGTAAAAATTTGTTTATATCACTTATTTAACAGTTTTGTTTTGTTTTGAGAATCTAATTAAAGCTATTTGTTCAATTTTGGGGTTGATTGTTGTAGTTCATTCTAAGTATTATTTTGGCGGGAACAGTTTTTAATTGATTATCTTTATTTGGGATTGGTTTGTTTATTTATTTACTTGTATGAATTTAGGTCAATTTATTTTACTTGTATATTTTATCTTTTGGGTTTTAGATTTTTAAGTAACATAGTATTTCTTTATGTTTTATTTCTATTTTTTTATTGTTATTTTGTTAGTATATTTATTTGTTTTTATTTAATTTTTTCCGTTTTTAATTTTTTAGGTTACGTAGTAAAAATTTATTTTCATGTCTGCATTTTGAGATGAACTCGGATCTTTTGTTTAATAATTTATTTTGGTCGGGGAAAGTAATGGTAGCTATTTTTTCCTCCAAACAAATATATATATATATATATATATATACCTACCTTTTACTAAATCCACACATTGTCTTCCTTATCTCGTGTTTTTGGGGCGGGAAATTATTATTTGCAAACAACACTGACTCCTTTGCACACTCACCCGCAGAGAAAATTCAGGGATTAGAACATTTAGTCATAAATGATACTGGTTATAATGGTCGTATAATGACTGACGCCATTGAACTCAGAACTGATTTGAATTGTTCAGCACCTCAATTATATAATATTTCAGCCATTCTCAGTGCCTCATTACACTTCATATCCCTAGGACATAACCCTTATTATTTCCTCCTGGTAATTTTCTTTACCTCGCTATACATTCCGCCGCGTAATGTTAATTGTTTAGATTCGTCTAACGACTTCTTCATAAGAGAACCGACACTTAGGAATAATTGTTCAAGGCTGTCTTCGGGCAGCAAGCTATTCTTGAGAGCCTTTTTTTTTCTACAGCGGACGTCTACAAGACAAGGTATCCAAAGTAATGAATATAGTTTTAACTATCCCAGTCATGTTATTTATAAATTGTGAAGGGCAAGGGTTGGTGGACAGTGGCGATTCTACGAGGGCGAGAAAGAAGGGACCAATGCCCTCCCCCAAGAAGTTTGGCTGGCTCTTTGGTTGCCCCTTCTTTTTATAAGTTTTGTAGAGGAAAAGAATCAGAGCAGACAAATTACGCTGTTCTGCTAGTATTGACGTTAGTATTTAACCCTTTGATTTTGTTTTGAAGTTAACCCCTCTCTTGTGGTCCAACAGTTTGAGAGTGGAAAAGAGGGCAAGAATGGATTAGAACTCCACTACTATGAATGAAAAGTTATTCCGTTTAATTTAATGAAGTATAAGGTTGGTGCAAAAATAATAACGTAATAATGTCGTTTTTTGACGTATTTTTTAACGTCAAAAAACGACATTATTATGTCATTATTTTTGCACCAACCTAATAATATACTTATACTAAAACTCATTCCTAAGTTGTGTATACGATAGTGGTTTAGTATGAAAATAAAGACGCTGCTTGAATTTGACGCCACCTCCTCCGCAGAAAAATCTCGGCCTCCAAGTGACTCCTCCAGAGTTCCAGAATCGTCACAGGTGGTAGGGTTACTTTAAATGATATGAAGTTCTAAATAAAAGCTTAAATTGGTTGAAAATAATCACTGTTTTCCCTTTTATCTTTTATTTTAAACTTTCATTACCTTTGAAAATAGCGACGTCATTAACATCAAACATGAGAGTTTGAAAAGTGATTAAACCAAATGCTTCACTGCAGTAGCTTCATTTGATTTTAGTCTTAAAACTTCCTTACTTTTCATCAAAATAAAAATGTTGTCAACGTACCTTGTGTAGATTAATGGCTTTCAAACATTTTCTTTTCAATATGTGACATGTAAAAAATAGAGAAAGCAAGACCTAATGGATTCCCCATGCTGATGGCATCAGTTTCGAGGTAGCTGTTATCATTTTGGAAATGGAAAACCGCAAGCCTTGTTGTTATTAATCAAAACAACGCCGTTAAATCTGAAATAGCAAAGATCAATATAGTGTATCAATTCACTGTCCAGTACAAGAGTGTGTTAAATCAATTCCATATTTCGGACTTCTTGAATAGATGCCTCTAGCAAACCACAATTTACAAGAACCCTTAAGAAAAATTATTGTCGGAAACATTAAATTCTTTATAACTCATATTACAGGAAACATTTCGCTGTGAGAGAGACACAGAATATAAAACATCTTATTCTCATTATCAAACTCACATTATTTAACAGTGATGGGTGGTGTGTTGAAAGATTTCAAAAATAGAAAGAGGCTCACTCGAATTCCAGTCGCACTTAACAGGCAAAGCATGGAATAATGGCTGCTACTAGGATTCAAAATACAAAGAATACATTATAAACAGTCAAAT
>OZ010597.1:40605370-40615370 GCA_963932145.1 Acanthosepion lycidas | reverse complement strand
CTGGCAAAACTTCTATTATCACAATGTGAGATATTGTTGTAACCTTGTCAGGGTCAGAAATAAAGATACGAAGAGAGGAATTGATTTAAACAATTATACTAAGAGAAACAGTAATACAAACATATACAAACGAGAGTGTTGGAGCAAGAATGTTCGGTCCGACTTTCAAAGTTGATTGCTGGAAATTTCCTTCTCTAAAAGGCAGTACCTGCTCCTATTTATAGCTGGGAGAGTTCATGCGTGCGTGGGTAAATTACCACAACAGATATCTACTAACAAATGTGATATAATGAAAAATTTAAAAAAAAATTATATCTAAAGTTCCCAGCATGCCTCGTTCGTGCGCATGTGTAGTGCCACCAACATAACATTTAGTCCTAAAGGACGAAATAAGCCACAAGAATTTTTCCAATTTGTCATATTTTCCCCATATATATATATATATATATATATATATATATATATATAGAGAGAGAGAGAGAGAGAGAGAGATATTAACACACTTTTAATGGAAGTATAGAAAGAATCGAAACATTACATTTGTATCCATTAGGATACAATTTCTTCAATCTTCCACTTTTTCTTTAATAGTAATTCCAGAGCAAGCAGTCCATTAAGTTGCCTTGGAAACGCCGGAGAATGTGACTATTAGATTTCGTGAGGAGCAGAGGAAACGAACAAGACAATAATGTCTTGTATTCAACATTTCTTGAAACGTCAGCTTTAAATGGAGACTGGGTGGAGAGATTTTACGCTTCACATGACAATATACAAGATTTATGTGTTTAGTGATTTTTTCCTACTTTTTTCCGCATTGTTTCGAATTGGCATTTGGTTGACTGGTATTTAAACTTATAGAAAGCCGATGCATAAGAATTAGTTTGATTGGTAAAATAGTATCGGAATTGAGTGAAACATACTGCGGCCGGATTTTAAAAGGTACACGCATCCGTATCGGTTTGGAAGGAAAGTTCTCGTTGTTTGTAGATCATTAAATATAATTTTGAAACTAATATATATATATATATATATATATATATATATATATATATATATATATATATATATAAGGATCAAACACTTATATTCCATGGTTAAAACTTATTACATTGGAATCGTAATCACGTTCCAAATCATCAGACCTACAAATTATTTTTCTCTGGATCTTCCGACTTCACTTCAAGGGTGTAAACACACACACACACACACATATATATATATATATATATATATATATATATATATATATATATATATATATATATATATATATCACTATGTTGGCCGACACGAGCCCAAGTGAGCTTTATGAGGCGTGATGGAACGATCTATACGCACGCAGTGGGATTGTATCAGGTTGGGGTGGATAGATGCCTAGACGGCATAGTTCAACATCTCCCCAGGGGTTTTTGGACCAATGTTGGAATCGATGTCACGTCGAGCTGCTGCATTTCGGTTGACCTACACGATACTAGGCGTCTGACATGACTTTGACACGCGAGTGTACAAGAGAATTTTTAACAATAAAATCACGCGTGAATACATTGACATTTTTTTTTTGTTTTTTTTTTCATTTGAATTTGGGATAAGCACATACATTAATTCGTATCTTGAAATAACATTTGGAACCTTTTCCTCCTGTACTATGCTCATTGTAAAACCCGCGCTGGTTCATTAAATCATATTCCAGTGTATTGAATCAAGACGATCGACATGTACTGTCGCGATGTGATTATGCATGTGCCAGTCGCCCAGACCTCAGATCAAGTTTTGATCTGGCAAAAGTACTTGGCCCTAATGCTTCGCACAACCGGTCTCAGCTATCAATATCTGTAAACTTTCTTTTCCTTATCGATTTTAACACGATGTTATTCATCCGGCCAAAAAGAATAACGAAGAAACTAAAAACACTAAGCATTATTGCAAGCATTCTTGGCAGCCTCTTCTACTTCCGACGCCTTTGTACAGGCTTCTGCACCCAATAACACAAAAAACCGTATCTGGAGCCAAAATGTCCCCCATAAAGATTTATTTGCCAAAATCTGCCCAATTTTACATTTGTATACAGTTGGGGAATCTTGAATGAAACTGCCTGAAGGATAGTTTAACCGTTAGATAAATGTATTTCTTTTCCTGAAAATGCCAATACACTAAAATTCTGGTTTGAAGTTTCTATAGAGATGCTATCAGCATAAGACGATTTCTCTATTGATAAGAATATGAAAATAAATAAATAAAATATACAATACTAGTGACATACTGGAAAACATTAGTTTGTATACTAAGTTAAGTAACAAAAAATATGAACATTAACTTTCGATGTAAGTCAAAACTTTCGACTGGATGGAGAGAAACTTGAATAAAAACAACTTTATATATTTTCTTTTCTACTTGAAGAATGTGTGAAAGGCATATATGCTAGAGAAAAATATACAAAATAATAATAAACAAAATAAATATCATAAGCAAGGAGGAAACAAACAATGGCTATGTATAGTGCAGAATGTAGTACGTTACACAAAGAAATTAGAAACAGATTCAAGCAAGCAAAAGAGAAATGACTCAATGAAAAGATGTGTCCAGAGATAGGATTATTATACTAAAAATACTTCAAAGCTGCGACGAATTCGTTGGAGAATGAGGGCAACCTGCAGTAGCCAAAAATATGGGCGGAACTGAAATATTAAAGTCTGAAATGAGATCAGCACTGACCAAGATAAATAGGGTCAAAGCATCAGAATCGGGTGGAATTGTAATAGAGATTTCAATATTGACAAGAATACGGTAATAATAGATAAAATATGCAACAGTAGTGACGTACTGGGAGACCTGAGTATATCTATTTTCAGAACGCTACCTAAGAAGCCAGGGACAAATGGAAGAGAGACCCATTAGAGAATCAAAATAATGAAGTGCATAACGAAACTTACCCGAATTCTGATGAATAGATTGCTTAAAAGTAAAAACTGGAAACAAGAACCAAAACAGTGTGGTTTCATTACAGACAATGCAACAAAGACAACGATGTTTATGCTCAGAATAATATCAGGAGCAGCAGTACAAATGCAGAAGGGTGCACAGCTATATTTTATAGATAATGCAAAAGTACTACACCAAAAACTGTTTAAACTGCTAAAAAAGTATGACTCTTCTGAGAAAGATATCAAAATAACCCGGAACTTATACAGGGAGAAAAACGCTGCTTATGGATAGAAAATGAATTCGGTAAATACACGGGACTAAGACAAGGATGTATCTGCTCTTCAGGCTTACTCAACCTTTCCAGGGAGTCTGTCTTGAGAGAACTAGAAGTCCTATCAGGTTTTATTATTGTCGAACACGGTGTTAACCCAAGAGATCGTAGCGGACCGTGTGTTCATACGCGTTGTGATATGAACACGTGTGGTCTCCTGAAATAAAGTCCACTACAAACATGGCGGGTTCAAGATGAGTCTACCCAAAAGAAATGTAAAATAAAACAACCAAGAACCGATATATATATATGTACAAACAGGTAAATGTATTAAACAACAAAAAGGGTTTACAAAAGACAAAAATGTTAACGTATGTGTTTGCATGAACGTAAATTGTTCGTGTTACAAAGTATGTTCGTACGTACGCGCGCGCGTGTACGTGTGTGTATAATGGTCATGGCGTTAGAGGGAAACGCGTATCTCCACGAGAGATCATATTTTCCAAGTGTGTCCACTGAAAAGTGGAAAGAGAGAGAGAGAGAGAGGGAGAGAGAGAGGGATAGAGAGGGAGAGAGAGAGGGAGAGAGAGAGAGGGAGAGAGAGAGGGAGAGATAGAGAGGGAGAGAGAGGGAGAGAGAGAGAGACGGAGAGAGAGAGAGACGGAGAGAGAGAGAGAGAGAGACGGAGAGAGAGAATGTTTTCTCAAATATTTGTAGTTTAGGGATAGCGACCCCTAGGAACAATTTGGACAATTAAGAAATTAAAGAGAGGTTCGACAACATTCAGAGAACAAAACAAAATGGCGCTTATACTTAAAACAAAAAAGAGATGCATTTAAATTTGTAGTATAAATATGGTGGAATGCGGGATTAGAAGACATATTGAAGGCAAGACGGACCAAACAGGGAATAACCTAACTACTGAGCTTGTGTAAATTGATGACAGACTAGACTTGGGAGATTGTGAAAAACCAAACATTATTAAGAATTACAAAACATAGAAAATGATAGAGAGCCATAGCTACCCACGTCCTGTAGTAATACGCTACCTAGAAGTAGTTGATAATAAATAAAGTAAATTATTAAGAGATAGGGAAATATAGTTCGAATCAAAGAAAAGACTATTGATTTTCCATGTGATGTAATCGTCTAAATGCTAGTGATTGCAAGATAATCTTTACATTGTTGAAGAGACTAGACATTGTGAAGATGCTTCTACTGTCAAATGTTTGGAATGCCATGGACCATTATGAGAAAAATAATGAAAAACAAAGAAAAATATGCAGAAAAACTATGTCGTATCTAATCTCGTATATGACAATGAGTGGTGGACAATCTATTCCCAGATGAAAAGTAAGTGACATGAAGTGGCCGAGATGGGGTTTTATTGAAAAATACTGAGTAAACAATGGAGAGAGGACGTGTGTAGCTAGTACGTTTAAAGAAAAATCAGAAAAAGACAACTGAAATATGTTGGATTCATAATAAGGAAAAGAGGCTTGGCGAATTTAACTCACAAAGCACATTGTAGACGAAAGAAGCAAGGGAAAACCTTGACTAACGTATTTGACAGAACAAGTAAAACGAAGCCAGAAAAGGTGATAAAGGATCAAGAATTATTTACAAAAAAGAGGACGTTGTGGAGAGCGGCTATGGTTGTCGTCTAATAACTTAATGTAATCCAGATTATTAGTCAAAGTAATGGAAATGGAAACAATGCAAACAATAGTTTGTTATTTTGTAGCTGCTAATATTTTGTTAAATGCACACACATACATACACACATACACCCCCCCACACACACACATATATATATATATATATATATATATATATATAATTTAAAAAAATTATGTCTTCATCGCGACACAGAAATTACTATATTTCGAATCTGGAACATAAAACCCTAAAATTAACTTTAAAAGTTAAATTTAAAATTACTAATTCAGTTTCGTTCTCAAGCGATGTTAAGAATAACTTACGAAAAATCTGATTTATTTATAAGTTAAGTTTGTGTTATTAAGAGAATTTCATTTTTTATTAAATGGTTTTTGGCTACTTTTCGAATGAAGGAAGTGATTGCATCTATGTGTGGCAAAATTTAAAGTCGGTTAAGTTTAGGTAGAGGTTTAATATTTCTGTCTGGCTAAACTAACATTATTTTAAATCTGACTGTTCTTTCCTATTATTTGAATATATATATATATATATATATATATATATATATATATATATATATATAGTTGTATCTACATTCATATTCTAATCTAAAAACGCATACAATGATATTTTATGGTATCAATATATCTGTAGCAGGACACGTGGTTATTAGCTGAATTTGGCTCTGAAACTTACAATATAATATTCAATATGGGTAATTAATATTCACGCCTGAATGAAGAACGATGGAAAAGAATGATATGATGCTGAAAAGGATGAATATATACATAAAATAAATGTTTTCATCATCAAGCCGTGGAATTATTAATTTAATGATTCAACATAGAGCATATTACGTTTCTCATATTTATCAATTTAAATGTGTGGAAAGAAATAGGTTTTTGTTTGTTATCCATCTTCAATCACATGCTGATTTTCCAGGTAGATTCCAACCCTTTGTAAAATCTGCACGAAAGTGAGACATTTTCCGTTTTGTATTTAGTACATTTTTGTACGAGGAACAAAAAATTAAAGATCGGTGGTAAAGGAAACAAGAATGACTTGGCGCAAATATGAACGGAAGCTGTGGAGAGTCATGTTCGCTGACGTTCTGAAAAGATATTATGGAAAGATAGCGTAATCATTTCTCTAAATAACATAATCGACACGATAGCGAAAATATCGCCAAAAAGTTCGACTAAATGGGAGACAGGACAACGAAGGCAGAGAGGTGTGATAAAAGAACAAGAATTGTGAGCAGTAAAAGACAGGATGTTTTGGAGAGCCATGATTGCTCTCCTCCTATAAGTTCATGATATTATCAAAATTATTTCTCAAAGTAACATAACTGGAAGTGATAAACAATTTTTTTTTGTAAATATTGGAGTATATTTTTCTAAATATACAAGGTGAAGCAGTGAGAAAAGACAATTTCCAAAAGTTCACATCATCATTAATTTTAGTTTCAAAAATATTTTATTGACATCAATGTGTTTATATTGAATTAGCATTTGGCAAAATCAAGTGTAGAAAACAACATCCCTCATGTGGTGTCCGGTTTCATTGATGCATATCTGAAGTTGGCAAAGCTTGTCTGATGCGTTCTACATCTTCTTGGTGTGTTCTATATTTTCTGGGGTACGGTACCATTCGTGAGGCTCCCGCCAGTCTGCTATTCATTAATGTGCCTCGTGTACGAAGTGTATGAACCCAACGTAAGCTTGTGTTACGAGTGGGAACAGCCTGATTTCTGTGAATATTGAATCGGCGATGTAATTCATGCTGAAAGGTTGTGAAAGACTAGTTATTCTTCACGAAACTGTTGTAGGCGAACACGAGGTGCTCTATCGTCCACAGCGTCATGACTTCAATTCAAACGAAAAAATGCTAAGATACCATGAAATGAATTCTACCTGTAGTACATATGTCCCTTCCCCTGGAGCTGAGTAATTGCCATTTAAAAAACGTTCGTCTTGTATGTCTCCCCCTATACATATACGAGTATAGTCATACCTGAATTCATATTGAAGCGTCTACAAATAAAGATGTGATATCTACTCTCCTATATGACAGAGTAGGCTAGACAACTCCTCAGAGATGAAGCAACAGTTGTGGTTCTGGTAAAAATACTGCGAATACCATGAGAAGATGTGAGAAACAAAGAAGTGTATACTTACAATCAGAAAGAGACAGTTGAGTTTAGTGGACACACAATGAAGAAATAAGTTGTTCAGAATTTAAATCTCATGATATACTGAAAGCAAAAGAAGCAGGGGTTAACAACGAGCGACTTATTTAATAAATTTGTGTGGTTAGGTGGCAGGACAAGGACAAATAGGAAGAGTAAAGAGCCAAAAGACAGGATGTAGAGACCTATGAACGCCATACATCTTGTTAGGACATGACATGCAGAAAAAAAAAAGAAAGAAAGGAGATTATATCCGTTAATCATAAAATCTACAATACCCACATCATAAAACTATAAATAAGATGTATTATTGTGATTTCAGATACCACAGATTACGGATGCATTTTGGCAGCTGATCTCTCCTCTGATCTAGCTCTAACTGCTCAATGGGGAAAAGAGTGGCTTGTAACTTCCAATACTCCAAAATGAAGCTAGTAACGTTTCATCATCTCCGAGCAGACCTTAAATTTATTATAATTTAATACAAGAAAAAAAAATTATTACAATACTGCTAACCTTCTAGTTAAAATTTCGAATATATCTGACAGAAGTCGGTCGGTTCCCAAATATTTATTTAATCCAACCAATAAAAAAGACACACCAAATAAAGACGATGCAGTGGAAACCGTAAAAAATATGGAGACCACTAACGGCCAAAAATATAAAGTAGAAACTATGCAGGTCGGTAATAGCCAAAACGAAAAAAAACGAGAAAATCGTTAATAATAAAGAAAGCATAGAGAACCATACTGTTAGTGTTACTCGAGATAAAATAGACAATACTGAGGCTGGGGATTCGCCCTGTTGCTAAATGTGTCATCAATATTGCGGAGTTCTTGGAGCGAGCCAAGATTTACGCTCACCTTGTAAAAGAAAGCGGACTCTTCGTAGGCCCCCAAGAAAATTGAGAAAAGAATCGTCTTCGTCGTGGAAATACGTTCGCACAAAATTTGCCGCTCCACAAAAGACGCAGTGGTAAAATCACTGTTAAGGGGTGGGGTTAAGCTACTAAGGATAGTGAAGTGTTCGGGATATTTCATGTGGGACGTATTGCTACCCACTCCTGAAGCCTATGTACAAATGACCAGTCGGGATCTCATTACAAAAGATCATATCATAAGAACTGAATATGAATGCGAACGAAGGACCTGTACCAATATTGGAGGTCCCACCTCATGTTATCGGGGAGCATATAAACGCTTTCCTATCGCAGTATCGTCAAATACTGGGTGCGACTTGCGATAACATGATCGGGGGTGGGTGAAGTTTTGATATAATCTGAGAACATGAAGCCTTTCTCTCCATCCCCAAGTGTCTGGATATTCTGGGCCTGAAACTACCGGTCATAGTGACCTGCCGCAAATATTCATGCTGAAACTATGAAGAGACTGATCACCTCTCCTCTTCCTACCCTGGAAGTCAGGCCGCTGTCGAGCAAAATCCCACTCTGGTCGAGTCTTCTATTTTCGCTTCGCCTGTAATGGGCATGCCAGCATCCGGGACTGGAGTGGTTACCCGGTTGAGTCTAGGTCAGAGCCCACATTCCCCCAAAAGCCTTTGCCCACTGCTTGTGCGAGAATGGGGAATTGCAGGTTGTTGGTAGGGCCAGAGAAAAGCGTCAGACTGGAGGAATTCAGTCCCCTGAAGCCCCCGGGGCGAAAGTCACTAACAGTCCCACTCCCTCTAGTGGCGTTAAGGGTGATGCCCAAGCCTCTTTCAGATAAATGAAGAAGAAATACGACCCCGGATTCGAAAAATTAATGCAACTTAAAGAAAGATTGGAGCCTCACCTAAAACAGTCAAATAATAATATATAATTAATAAAATATCTCATTAAAGTTGAGCTAATTTTTATTATTATTATTATTATTATTATCTATGTATAGTTTTCTTTGTACATTAAAAATATAAACTACTATTAAATATATTTTATTGACAGTACCACCGATATAGCAATAAATAAATTATTAGAATAAAAACGTGAAATGTCTTTGTTAGTATGCAACTATTATGTAAATTTGGGATGTTAATGTATTTGCCATTTCCTGCAAAAAAGATGGAGACTTGTTATAAATCATTGTTGTTCTAACTTCTCACAAAGTTAGGTGTACTCATATAAAGGAAAACAGTAAACAAGACCTCAGAATATCTGTAAGGCAATATCCACCACTAAAATGAGTAAACTTTATTTGTTTATAATGTAAGTTTGAAACTTTTAATAGAATATATTCGATTTTTGTTGATTAATTATCCGCACATTCTATTTATGCAAGATCCAAATTTTCTATTTTACTATATATTTTTAATAGTGAGTAAACCTGATTTTAGTTAATTATTAGTAACCAAAAATGTCACAGGAGACAGAGCAAACAATTCAAGAATTTCAAAAATAAAAAAAATTAATTCAAAATTGAAATGAAATATCTTTTAAAAAATCATCTTTCAGCTTATTTTTTTGAGAGCACAATAATATGGTTTCTCTTTTTGTAGACATATTTCACAAAAAACTTTCTCAAGAAATTTTGCAAAACAAATATTAGACAAGAAATATCTAAATACTACTAAGTTGAAATTATTTTTCATTCATTTTTATCAACTGTCAATTAATTAAATTTTTTAATCGGTATTTAGCATCCCGCTGTCACTTTTTTGTTTTTTTTATCAATATCAATTTTTGTACAAAACGTGAATCACAGAGCTTATTCAGCTTAATATATATTTTCGGAGGATCTCAGCTTCTGATTGGTCACTTTATATTTAAGTCATGTTTGAATAACATCGACCTATTTCTTGACCTGACCAAAATGTAATTCCACCAAAATCTGTCAAGCCTCTGTGAGCCTAACACGTGACCAAAGTTAGCAATAAATATGAAACATCTTTCATCTTCGACAGTGAGCCGATCGGAATCTTTTGAACTTGTCAAACAGTTCCAGGCTTTACGTTAAAGTTCCTTAACA
>OZ010597.1:40575370-40600370 GCA_963932145.1 Acanthosepion lycidas | reverse complement strand
ATTCTAGTCTCGACGTTTACTTCTTAAGTTTCTCTGATAGTTGTGTGTGGCTGCCAGGTAGCGGAGGTTTGAAATCATACTGTTTAAGGACTTACACGGCCTGCCCTTCAACTTACTCGAATTAAACATTACTTCTATTGTATATTTATATCATGCGTTTTGAGTATATACGTTATTATTGGCTAAAAAGGGATGACTCCTCATTGGTTAAAAAGGGATGACTCCTTATTGGCTAAAAAGGAATGATTCCTCATTGGTTAAAAAACAAGTCCTGTACAAGTCGGAACAATATTTTCAGTATATTCATTTAAAAGTATTGATTATTCTTTATTTAATAAAGAGATATGTTGAGTGATTCTATATGCAAATTTGTTAGGGAAAAGTTCCAAAATTAGTGTACTTCCAATATATTTTAGCATTCTTGGAACGAAATAGGCCCGTGGTACAGTTGGTATGACGTTTGCATTGTATCGAAAAGGTCTGGGTGATTCTAGATAGTGGAAGCGCACTGCTGATGAGTCCGAAATAGGACTAAACGGCCGTTCAGTACATTCTGCTGAGGATTATTCTCGGCTAGATGAATTACTATATATGATTACTGTAAATCATCCAAAATTTCTTCACTTGTATATCCTTGCTTGACCCAGCTAATGCTTGTGAGGAGCGGATAAGGGTGAAGAAGAAGACGTGACTCTTGGGGCACTGTTCCGTGGGTATCATTACGGAACTGAGTGAGTAACGGCGCTATATCGAGTCTAGTCAGTTTCTTCGTCACCGAGGACCGTGTTATAGTTTGTATGGCGTTTGGACTGTATCGAAACGGACTGGGTTCGATTCTTGGTAGGGGATGCATACTGCTGATGAGTCCCAATGTCTTTCTGCATTTTGTTGAGGATTATTCTATGCTCGATGAATTACTATATATGATTACTCTAAATCCCCCCAAATTTCTTCACTTATATATATATATATATATATATATATATATATATATATATATATATATGTATGTATGTATGTATGTATGTATATAAATGTTCTCCTGAGCTAGCTCGAGTCCTCTCCAACTCTACAGCTATTGCCTTCCTGCTTCTTGCTTTCCAGCTCATTGGAAGTTGTCCTCTGTAGTTCCTGTTTTTAAGAACTATGAAGAAAGATCTCATCCCTCTAACTATCTCCCTATTATTTTCCTACCGATTTTCGACAAAGTATTCGAGACTTTAATCAACACTGAAGTGGTTAAGCACCTTACCTCTCGCGACTTTCTTTCTGACAAACAATATAGCTTCCGTTTCTACCGCTTATGTTCTTACGGCCATCCCTGAATATGTATATCAAGCTCTTGATAATAATGGCGAAGCTTGAGATGTGGCTCTAGATATCTCGACAGGGTTTCGCACACTGGTCTTCTACGTAATCTCCAGGGCTTCGATATTACTGGACGATTGTTTGATTTAATTCAATCGTTCCTATCGTATCGCGAAATGAAGGTCGTTTTGAATGAGCTCACTTCCAGGTTTTTCACACGAATGGTGTCCCCAAGGCTTTATCCTGGGTCCTACGCTGTTTCTGATCTTCATCAATGATCTTCCTGATGTCATTAATTCCCAGGTAGGCATTTATGCTGATGACACTACCACTGATACCTGTCTCAATAGCAAATCCACCAGAGCTGACAAAGTTAACTAGGCCGCTGCTCTTAAAAAAGACCGCCAATCTATGGTTAACTGGGACAGGAAATGCCTCCAAAACGGATCTGCTCACGTTTAACCACAATAGAGAATCTTTCCTGTCCACTATCAGCATGGCTGATGCTAGACTCCTGGAGAGCAACACACTGCCGATTCTTAACCTAACATTTTCCACTGACTTGAAGTGGAAAAACTACATCGAAACAATAGCTGCATCTACTGCAAGGAATGTTGGGTCACTGTGCTTGGGTGAAATTATAAAAAAATGGAGGTGTATTGTTGTGTAGATTTCTGTGTGATCAGCCCTGATTGGGTCAACCTTGGAAGGTACTCTGAGATTGTAAGATTCGAATATTCCAATGACCTCGGTAATCAAACATCGCTAGGTGTGGTATTATGGTGATTTCCATAAGAACAGAAAGTTTAAATATGAGTTCTTTTGAAAGAAAACTGTTCGGTGACTAAGTAACATGTTTTTATTTGGTAGGTTAAAAGATATGAGATATAGAATCCCCCCCTCCCGCATTCGCACATTCATTAGGATGATATCAATTCATTCCTCCTCTCAATTACCCCATCTCGGGTTTAATAGCTTATCTAGCCTTGATTGGCAACCAGTCTACAAAGCAACTCTCAATTACAAAGTAGACTGAGCGTCTGGATAACAATTCTGCACGTAAAAAAAAACAAAAAAAAAACTACTTGATATGGAAACCAGAGCAATAACACTTACCGTAGAGAGGTTGTGATCTTATACGCTGTCTACTCGTTCTCCGAGCAGAACGAGATGTGACACAAGTTCTTTTTAAAGTTGGGACCCGAGCGCGTACACTTGAGCAAGGTAAAAAAAACTTCCCCACAGCCGCTCAACCGTCGGTTGCTCTGGTCTCGGTGCGAGCACCGATCTCTCCCTCTGATGCAATTGGAGGGTGCGGCCTCGGGCAACTGTTCCCAGGACTGGGCACCTCTCAGTATTTTCTCAGTTGCCCCTGTTCTTTGAGAGAGAAGCCCCTGAGCGCACTCTGTCCAAAGACAGAGACGCAACTGAAAGATGATAAGCCATGCGAAATCCCCCCAAGGAGGAATTTGTACGCTGTTGTGACCTTATACTCCCTCAGGGGAGTCTACATTTTTACAAACAATAACAATAATCGCAAAAATACTTATTCAGCTCTATTTGTATATAAGTACACATTCATTTACACATATAAACAAGCGTTCACAGACGCTTGTGTATGTGTGCAATCAGATTATTTAACTAATAATACTTTTAATGCGTAAGGGTATTATCAATTTGTATATAGGAAAATTAATTTGGTGTATACATGTGTGTGATCAGATCTGTGTGTGTCTTTTGTGTGTCCGAGTGTGTGATTAGGTTTGTATGCACTTTTGTTTAAATGTGTCTTCACCGTTTGATTTGTGCTTTTAAGACTTATTACACATTTAATAACGACCAGTTTCAATGGACTGAATACAATCCTGATTTCGACACGGTCTTTAAAAAATGGTTGATTTACCGTTTTTCATTTCCCTGGGGCACAATGGAGTCATTGGTAGATATTCCTAGTGTTTTCTTTCTTTTATTCGTTTTTGATTTTTTTTTTAATGTATTTTCTTTTTCTTTTTCTTTTTTAGTAAGGGACGAAACTTATGGTTATACTCTAACAGATGAAAAATTAAGACAAGAAATGAATTATTTTTTATATATAATCAAGTGTGTAAAATGGGATAAGATGTAAAACTCAAGCCCCTTGGCAAAAGCGAATGAGATCAGAGCTGTTCCGCGTGTCAAATCAACCACTCTGTACTTTCTGCGTGTTAAATCTGATTCTGAAATTAAAAGAAAAGGAAACGAAATACAGAACAAAATGAATACGAACTGTTTACAGCCCCAAGCTGTAAAAGGTGACTATAAAGAAAGGGGAGAGAGAAATTATCCAAGAAAAAAAAATGCTTCAATGGAATCAAATCTAAAGGATAGTCAGAAAACAACTGCTTCTTTTTTGTTATATGACAATTCTTTACGATAGCTCTGGGTCCTATTAAGGCGAACACACACACATACACGTATTTTTACGTGATTTAAATTATATCTGTTCAGTTATGTGCCGTGCGTGAAACTCGCTTAGGCGATCATGTATCTTTCGATACATGACTGACGAGGCAGATCTTTTCCCGCAGTAGGTTGCTATTTCTTTCTTCGGTAAAACCAAGACTATAGAAGTCGATCTGTCTGGTTATTTACCCGTAGATGGGAGAAGAAGAGGATTCATACCTTTCCCAAGCATTCTAGTACTGAGCTCAAATTCAAAGAGTCTAGATACTATAGTGAAGAGATCATCTGAACAATTACCATCAAATTATTTACAGAAAAGGCAAAAGTAGGTAATATTATTGCAGTGGGTAAGTGGCTGAAGCCAAGAAGCTAGATCAGGGCCAATAATATTACTGATTCATCTTGCATTTTATCAAAGATACCTAGATACATGAAACGCACATCACAATCTGAGCTGCTATATAAATTCAGTGCGTATTATCAGTTACTTATGTGCCATGCATGATACACACTTAGGCGATCAGGTATCTTTCGATACATGACTGACTAGGCAGATTTTTCCTGCATTTGGTTGCCATTTCTTTCTGCTGTAGATCAGTTGTCATCCAAGGCTATAGAACCCCGTGTCTGCTGCCATTTACCATAGCTGGGAGGAGAAGAAGAAGAGGATTCATACCATTCCTAAGGGTATTAACACGTAAGTAAATGTAATGGAATCGACTGGAATTCGAACTCGGCTCTCCGGTTCCTCAATCCGTGCCGCTATCCATTACTCCACCGTATAAAACATTAAATTCTTAGATTAACCACAAAAGCACCATGCTCTCTTGTAGGTTGACTCTTCATTTATCAGAATTTGGTGCAATTCGCATATAGATCAACACATCACAAATAACCAAAATATTAACATGAGACACATTTAAATTGATAACATCAAAATATTGGGTTGGTGCAAAAATAATATCGTTTATGACGTTAAAAAAATACGTCAAAAAACGATATTATTTTTGCCCCAACCCAATATTATATTGAACTCAACGTAAAGAAAGGCGAAATATTCTAGAAGCTATTGTAATAAAAAAGGAATCACGCAACATTATTATTACGTAAACATTATTTTTGGTGAATACTTATAGATGTTCTATTTATTTATATTTATTATTTATTCGTCTACCAGCTTGAATATTCGAGAAATCTTATTTTAAAGAGAAATATATGCGCGCATCGGCAGGATTCGCGCAATGTGGAAAACAGGACTAATGCACGTCAGACATAATGACGGCTTTCACTGAAGGAAGACAGGTTCAAATCCACCCTGAAAACATACATTTTTCTCTAATAAGATTTCTCCAATATTCAGACCGGTAGATGAATATAAATAAATATACTGCTTAATAAATAAACGGAGCGTTTACTCAAATACAAGAACCCATAAAATAATATCAAAGTAATAAAATATTGAAGCGCGTATGAATAAAAAAGAAAAATCAGGCAAAATTAAAGTTTGACTGTGATAAATGACGTCATCAGGATTGACATGAAATTGGTTCCAGCAAATAAAGGAAATGCGGCTAAATTAAGGAAAAAGAGCTCACTATACAATATTCATAAAACGTAAATGAAGAACTATTTAAGACATACAATATTTAGAAAGATAACATTCCTGTTACCGTAGTTTCTATCAATCAGGTGTCGTCTGGCAGTAAAAGTTAATGTTTTACTACCCAACGGTACATAATTAGCAGAAACACCTGTAGCAGCAACGTTGGTGTTTTATATATATATATATATATATATATATATGTGTGTGTGTGTGTGTGTATTTATAAAAATATATGAGCATATACATATTTATAAAAATATATTTTTAATATATGATATTTATAATATATATATATATATATATATTTATAATATATGAAGAAATATAGTCTTAAGATGTGCTATATTTATGAGATAAAGTGCTCAATATCAAAGATAGAGCGTGTGTAAATATAAAAGTGAACATAGAATCAAAACTTAGAGGCGGCAGTCTGTTTCATGCTAGATGCAATCGTCAGGCCTGACGATTGCGTCTAGCATGAAACAGACTGCCGCCTCTAAGGGTTGACTTCTATGTTCACTTTTATATTTATATTTATAATATATGTTTATAGTATATATATATACATATATTTACAAGATATATATATATATATAAATTTATAAAATATATTTATTATAAATATATCAATATGCATTTATAATATATATATATAGTCATATATATATTTATAAAATATATATTTATAATATATGTATATATATATTTTTAAAACATTTATAATATATGTATATATATTTATGAAATATATATATATATATAATATATATATACATCTATATAGCTATATATATATGCTTTTCTAAAATATATATGTATTTTTATCAATGCACACGCACATGTATATATATATATATATATATCATATATATATTTTATATATATTTTATATATATCTTTTTTAAAATACACATATATATATATGTATTCAACACCATCACTTGATAAGTCACCAGAAGTGTTGAAACAAAATGTCGATTGTTTGTGGTTTTATAACATATTTATGTTATAATTTTTGAATAAATTACATTTTTTCGACTCTGTATTGAGCACTCTTTTAAGAATAGTATTTTTTGGTTATTGGAATTTATCAATACATACTAATCCTATACTTATATATATATATATATATATATATATATATATATATATATATATATATATATGATACGTCCCGAAAAGGGATATATTTGATCGAAGTAGCTAAGTGTGTTTGGCTACTGTAACCAAGTAGTAAACGCTAGCAGTAATCGACTGGTACACGTCGTAGTCGCAGGTAAGAAGTGTAGATCAGTATAATAGCGAATGTCGTAGTCCAATGGGCGTCGTCATAGACTCAAACTCTGTCGTACCTATACGTCCGTCTGTATTTATGACGGACACCAGCCAATCATATTCCAGTGAGGGGGAACACAGGTGTATGCATATTCCATTATATATATATATATATATATATATATATATATATATATATATATATATTAAATGGATTGAGTGACAATTATTTAATATATTTTGTATTCATACATTATTTTTATAGATACAAATTATTTTAGTAACTGCTCTGTTTTTAATTAAACAGTATTAATTACAATTACCGGACTGAATTTTCGAGAAATTTCGTAGAAAATTTGATTTTTCCATCAGGAATCCGATCTGTATTTCTATACGAAAACTTTCATTACACCTGGCGTGCTGTACCATTCAGCTACAGAGAAACGTTTGGGTAGCAAAATCCGAATTACTGTTTATAAACACAGAATTTTCGACGTTTTGTCCCGATCGATCATTTCTGCTCACGAAACGTATCTTACCGTAAACAATGTGAACTGGGCCAAGAAATGGCTTCTTAATTCTTCAAAAAACTGCTTTCCGTTAAATGTCAGAGAGACCAACTTTCTACCTACCATCAGCATAACTGATGATAGCCCCCAGGAGAATAACTCATTTCGTTGATTTCTCTGCTGGCATAACGTTGAACGATTATACTGATTCCATTGCTAGGTTTGCTGTTAGGAAAGTTGGTTCACTTTGTCGTGCTAGACAATTCTTCTCTACAGAATCAGTCATATATATATATATATATATACAATTCGTCCATACTTCGAATATTGCTCTTGTACTCCTGTTATATGTTTAGATATTCTTGATAAAATTCAAAGAAGTATCTACAATCTTTTGGTTTTCCCTACCAATTCCCTGCCGCCCGAATATAGTTTCCTGAGCCTTTTCTATAAATACTTTCCTGGTAATTGTTCTGATGAACTTTGCTCTCTGGTGCCTACGAAATTTGGCTGAAAAGTTGATAATCTGACTATTAAGGAGTGATGCAATTGCTACGAAATCTTGTATGTATTAATTTCTACTTTTACTCTTAATAACTGACATGGTCTTTTGCAGGTAAAATGATATTTGACTATTCAAAGATGTCTTCAAACGTAACTAGTAACGAATTGTCTTGAAAATAGACAAAATTTGGCATCGTGATGTTATTAATTACCTGCAGAAAAAGGGTGCAACTCACAAGAACATTCAGGCTGACATTAGCGGATGATGCTCAAGCTTTATCAACAGTGAAAAAGTGGTCTAAGTCTAATACCACCGAGGAAAATGTTGATTGTGTTCACCAACTGGTGATAGATGTGTCTATATTTCTGAGAGGAGGTATTATGCTTATATTTCGGCCGTTGTACCTAGACGGCCTTTATCCACTGTGCCATGTGTCCTGGAACAGTGGATACAAGCGTTAGTTAGATCCAGTGACAGAACCCAAAGAGTGTGAGTTCAATACCTGGTTAAGGCAGTGGAGAACTTGGAGAGGGAATTTAATAGAAGATTACTGATAAATGATATCCATTAGATATGGCACGTGGAACTAGAACAGTCTACCCCAGCGAGCGAAATAAAGGGTTCAGTTCGACATTTTAACTACCTCAAGAAGGCCGGCGCGTACAACGGCCGAAACGTTGTGATAAATATGGCGACAAATATGAGGGCAATAGTCTGAATAATGTAAATAGTGGTGATGGATGACAGCCGATTGACTATAAATCAAATAGTATGTCCCTTAAGAGAGTTGAGAATATTCTGCACAATGAACTTGGCATGACGTAGGTTTCTACTCGGTGGGTGCAATGTCTTATGATACCTGATCAAAAGTGCACTACATTGAGCACATCACGGAAAAAAATTGACATTGTTTGAAGATCCAACTGCTTTCCTTGAAATCTTCCCAAACCATGATGAATGTAGGTTACTCACTTCGAACTAGAGAGAAAGAGACACACCATGCAGTGGTAGAACCCCTCTTCCCCTGATCGAAAGAAGGTCAATTTTTTTATTTGCAGTGAAGCAGATAGTAACAGCAATTTGGGATCCAAAAGGCATTGGGTTCGAAAAGGCGACGCCATGAACAGAGAGTACTATGCCAACTTGAAGTTACAAAGGGCTATCAAGACTGTTTCCTCAGGACAATCTTCCAGCACACAAGTTCATGATTTCAATGGCTCCTGTGCGTAACTTTAGCTTTGAGCTGGTTGATCACCCTCCTTATTCTCCTGATTTGTCAGCCCATCTATCATGTGTTCCCCAACACATTCCGGTTAAAAAAAAAAAAAAACTTTCAAAAGTGACAAATATGCTTTCACAGAATTTACCGAGGCAACATAGTTCTCGAATTGAACCAAGAAATTCTTAAATTCAAATTTACCGACTCCACTGCCGCTAAATTTGGCGCACTGAAGTCTGGGCTGATGAGCTTGAAATTGTATTTGGTTTGCCACAATAGAATTTTGTAATAATCCCATAGTAGGAGCGGAACAAACAATCTTTTGTTTTATTTCCACCATTTCTCTATATAATTATTTATTAATGTATACAATACAATAATTTTGGTACATAGCCGAAGGGAAAATGGGGAACATTTTCGCAGTGATTATGGCGTTATATCTGCTGCTGTTGACTTCTTTTTACCAACAATATGAAAGCTTCTTCATCAATGGGTTTCATGATCTGTAACACAGACGGAAGCGGAGCGTTGACCGCAAGAGGGACTATGTTAAAAAAAAGCCTGATTTGGTCACATTCCTTGTAAGCCTCCTTTAGGTCAAACAAACTTTTCAATCGGCCCTCGTATACTTTATAGTATTTTAGCGCAGTACGAGAATTAAAACAAAGTGTCATCATTTAAAGATGGCTAGATTTAACCGTAAGTTCTTTGGTAACAATTTCTTTTCTTGCCTATTGAACTCACTTCCGGCTTTTCAATCAAGTTTGATCTTCAAATATTGAAATGCTATGTCAATTATTATCCATTGTGTTCTTGATTCCTCTCTTTTTATTGCTTTAGCTCCTTGATAAAGTTTCTCGTTTTCTTATTTTTTTTTCACATTCAGTAACTCCTTGTGGATTAGTGGCTTTATTGCCTTTGCTTGGGGTGAAATGATTAAAAAGATACTGTATTAATACTGACACTAGAAACTGGGGTCTGCACTTCTTTTTTGTTTACCGCACTATGGTCATAGTTTAATCTGCAATAGAAAATATAAATTTCTCATGTTAATTGTTACGTCATGTGAAATGTTTGTTATTGTTCAGTTGTGTCACTGTCACCTACTGGGTGTTAATTTTTTTTTTCTCTCAGACACGCCTCCCCTCCTGGATTTTTCCGCCCACGTTGAAATGATCAAGGGCAACAGATCTATGCATAAAACTCGACAAAAGACAGAATACTTCACCAAACAACGGAAATGTTTTGAATATGTTTCTTATTCATGAGTAGAGTCTGGCATAACGCTATTGATCCCTCGATTTTAGAAATTGTTTCAGTTTTTAGCGAAGGGAGAGACTAAAAAATTCTTGAGTCAATCAATAGACCAGTCAAAGAGAATTCTTCCTATGTTTTCGTTATTTTAACCATTCCGCTGTCGATAGATTTACAGTATGTTTCGAATTTCTGTCGTTTGAAAACCCGTAAAATCCAAATCTTGAACCACGAAACAGATATCTAGGTTTTCAGTGCAACTTCAAGATGAGAGCGATAATGGTTCTTTACAACTTTCTACTCTTTTCTATTCTAAGTAACATTTGCATTTTATCATCCCTTGTTTTTGTGCCTGTCACGCATTCACATAAGCTCGTTAACTTGTTCTTTTTTCATTGCTTTTGCTGCCTCCAGTATGTCCTGTGAAATTCTTTAAGCCTTTTTGCATCGTTATGTGACTCAAAGGTTCCATCTCTATTTCGGATTTTAAGATAAATTTCTTAAATACTTAAGATGCTTATTACATGCTGACGAGTGATCACATTGCTTCTGATCTGATTTAGACACATCGTATGTTAGTTATATTCTTCTATTAGTTTATTTTCACCAATCACGAAAACCTTTTTTATTAAGTAAGGTGATAATACCACTAATACTCAAATGGTTACTAGGAATGAAAGAAAATGTGAACACTTTAGATGAAACTCAATCCTAAACAGGAAGCAAGGGATAAACCTCTACTCCTGCTCAAAAGAGATGGACATGATTATTGATTGATAAATTAATTCGTTTTTTCTACGGTTTATCAAAATTAAATCTTTATTATTTAAAGCCAGCAAAACATTTTTAGAGTGTAAAAAATTTTTTTGAGATTATTATATCTCGTAACTATTAACACTAATGGGTATGTCTCAATCCCCATAAATACGTTGGACATTATTTTAAGTGGGGGGTAATATGCTGTCTAAGTAGTCCACCACTAGCAGTGGTTTACCTACATCACGCCGCTAGCGAGTATATTATTTTGTTGATGTGATAAAGATTAACATCTCATTTCCAAACTCCGTTTTGGTTATTTCTCATTCGATAACCCTTTCTAGGTTACAACAGAGATAATAATAATTTAGTGATAGATGTCTTAATAATTAACCCATAGGTGGGTAAAAAGAGGTGGATTCACACATTGCTCAGGGTTTTGTTTGTGTGTAATTGAATATAACGAACCCAACTGAAATTGAAACTCGGCATTCCGATTGACACTTCCGGGTCATTATCATTAAAACGCCCGCGCACCCAAGGTTACAGAACCTGGTATTCCCAAGCGTATTCCCAAGCGGTCACCCATCTAGGTAAAGACCTGGCTCGACGTTGCTTAACTTTGGCGATCGTACGGGAACCCGTATTTCAAACTATAAGGCCTTAAGCCAAAAGACGAGGAAGGAGTGTGAACCGGGTGATAGGCGAACCTTCTGTCTTCTATTCTATCTTCCCGCTTCCACATTTTTGCTTATTTTAACCATTCAGCTTTTCGTAAATCTTCAGTAGTTCTTGATTTCCTATTGTTTCAAGGCTTGCAAAATCCACTCTTTGAACAAAGAAACACATACATAGTTTTTGTATTGCAATATTTGGAGACAAAATTATGCTAGAAGCATAATCGCTTTTCGTTTCCAAGCAAAACCTTCCACCTCTCCGTTGTAACTGGTTTTTATTTTCAAAATTGCATTACTAGAAAGAAGGCTTCAGAAATCTTATCTTGTCAATAGAATTATCGCGTTAAGATGGATGTAGTTAACATAGAACAGAGCAAGTTCAATTCTTGCTTTTTACAATGTCATTACAACGAAATAATGTTCAGAGGCTTATATTTGAAACCGCATAGTCGGTTTTATTGAATTAGCAGCAGGCCGCTCTAGGTAAATCTCGGTAAAAGCATTTCATTCTATCGTATTGCCAGCCACCAAAAAATAAAGAATCAGAAAAAAAAATCTCGAAATTTCCTCCATTTTTCTTCCGTTCAATCTACTGAAGTTTATCTCCTCAACTTGAAAATCAGACACGAGTAATCTGTTGTTATTAACGCCGTGAGAAGGCTTCTAACTGGACACGAATCGAAAAGATGCAGATTGCACAATCTGTATTGATGAATATTTTTCTGTGTGTCTGTACGCGCATGTGTGTATACACGTTGAACTTTTTCTCTGTTCGTTTTATTTTTTGTTTGGTTGTAGCGTTTAGAAACTGCATCGTCGGTGAAAACCATTTCACGATATGAAATTTTTGAACTACGTTATACATTAGAAACATCTTTGAAAATATGCTTCGCCGGACGAAAAGCAGAGAGCTCAGAAACAAAAAAGAAAGGGTATCAACACCAGTTCCGTGACCGGGTGTGGTCGTAAGGTTGCAACCCAGCTGTGTACGTGACAGCCTAGTAATACATGTCTCAAGCAAATATCTGAAACACTTTGGAGGATCATCCAGCCCAAACATTATATACATATATATATATATATATATATATATATATATTAGACATTGAAGTTACAACCCAAAGCGACAGTCTGTTTCATGCTGAACGAAATCGATGACCTAACGTGTGCGTTTGCCATGATATATTGCTGCGTGTTGAATTCAATGTGGACTTTTATTTTTGAATATGCTGTATGCCTGAATATAAATAAAATATATAAATATAAATATATTTTAATAAATATAGCATACCTTAAAATTGTATTTTATCATATACATACATATATATTACGAAATGGACAAAGTCCGACAATTTATTTATTAAAGAGATTTTTATGTTTAACGTTATAGATACAAGTATTTAAGTAAATGCTCTGTTTATAATAATTTATCATTATAATATAACATTTACCGGCCTGAATGTCCGAGAAATTTTCATAGAAAATATTCGTTCTTTGACAGGATTCGAACCTGCATCCTATACGGAACCGTCATTTACGCTGACGTGCCTTACCGTTAGGCTACAAAGAAGCGTTCGGTAGACAAGGTCGAATTTACTGCTTATAAACTCAAACTTCCATGAATCTCGAATATTCATAACTGCTCATGGCGTATCAAATGTAAACAAATGACGTCATATATTACGAAATGGACAAAGTCCGACAATTTATTTATTAAAGACATTTTTATGTTTAACGTTATAGATATACATATATATATATATATATATATATATATATATATATATATGCATACACACACACACACATATATATATATATATATTTATATATATATATTTATATATATATATGTATATATATTAGCAAAGTGTACAGACAATGCATATTGGTGTTAAAAGAGGGTGCAGAAAAGTTTTGAACAAGTACACACACCACAACATATATATATATATATATATATATATATATATATATATATATATATATATATATATATATATATATATATAGTTGGATTGATCTGAGTTTGTGATCCGGGGTTTCACGCTATTTGAATTCGTCAGACAAACTGATTAATTTTTTTAAAATTTCTGATATTGGTTGCGTATATCAGTGTTTTTCTGGAAGTGGGTGGAAAAATTGTTGTTGGGACGCCACTTCTACTTACTGCTTATTTAAAAACCAGATCATTTACTTAAATTGTATCTCTTAAAATAACGTATATACATAAAACATATTTAAAAAAATTGTTGGACATAATCCATTTCATAATATGTTGTCAATGTTTACGTTAAGATACATGTCTTGAGCAAATATGATCATTTGGGAAAGATCGTCGAAAATTTGTAGTTTAAAAACATTAATTTGGCCTTTCTCTATAGCTGAGTGGTATAGCGTGTTAGATCAATTGACAATTTCGCATAGGACACGTGATTCGTGTTAGAAAATGTATATTTTCTTCGAAATTTCTCGAATATTCAAGCCGGTAAATGTAATTAATACTGTTTATTTAAAACAACAAAGCATTTACTTAAATTGTATGTATGAAAATATACATATAGGCAGAAATATATTAAAAATTGTCGGAGTTAATCTGTTTCCTGATATATATATATATATATATATATATATATATATATATATATATATATATATATATGGGGACATAGCAGTTCACGCAGACCTCGAGAGACTTCTTCAAAGCTGTCTTTACGGAAATATATATATATATATATATATATATTTCCGTAAAAACTGCTTTGAAGAACTCTGAGGTCTGCGTGAACTGCTGTCTTCACGTGCCTCGAGTTGGGATAGTGATTGATACAGAATTTCAATTTCGGTCTTTTTTGTAAAGAGGTAAAATTATGTGGAAGATGGCAATTTGGCCCTACATTTCTTTTTATGTAACTCGTCTTTTCAGGACATATGCGACCATGGCTTTCCCCATACCCCTATCTTTTGCAGTTCTCAATAATTTTTGTCGCTCTGTCACCCCCCCCCCCCAGACAGCGTTCTGTCATCCACTTGCTTAAGCCCGCCAGGTATGTCATGCGTTGCTTTCTGTTTACTCTTTGTCCCTCTATTCGACCGGTGAGTAGCAGATTCTCCAACCTCCCCTTTCTCATTTCGTGTCCCACAAACTTCAGCTGTCTTTACCTGATGTTATCTATAAGCCTCCTTCTTGTTTGCATCCTCGTTAAGACCTCATCGTTGCTCACATGTTCGGTCTATAATATCCTTGGCATCCTTCTGTAGAACAACAGCTCCGTCGCCTCGAGTCTCTTCTTCATCTTTGAGGAGACCGTTCACATTCTCTGCCGTAAAGAAGGATAGATATCACGTAACAGCTCAGTACTCTTTTCTTTGTTACCAAAGAAATGCTCCTATCTTGCAATACTCTGCCCAGCTTTTAGAATGTGTTCTTGGCCATCCCAGTACGTCTACGGGCCTCAGTGTCGCACTTACCGTTCTCTGTCAAAACATTTTCCATATATTTAATCTTCCGCAACTGCATGAATTTAGTGTTCCCGACCTGCAAATCATATTTCAGTCTCATCCTTTTACCGATGACCATGCATTCTGTCTTCTTGTAATTTATGCTTAGTCCCTTCTTCTTGCTCTCCTTCGCTACCTTCTGTAGGAAATTTTGTAATTTCTTTTCCGTGTCTATTACCAATACTGTGTCATCTGCGTATTTTATGTTGTTAATATTGTGGCCACTGATGCTGAATTACATTAGTATTTCAGAATTGCCTCGATGTATAGGTTGAATAGGTCCGGTGAGAAGGCATATCCTTGCCTTACGCCCCTTTCTGTTTTTGTATATTCGTTGAACTCGTTCTCTATGCGGTTGCATGCTGTTTGCTGTCAGTACAGGTTCTTGATTACTCTAATATCTTTCCCGAATATATCAAGGTTGCTGAGCAGTTCAAACAGATCCTTGTGGCGTATTTATTCGAAGGCCTTTGCGTAATCTATAAAACATAGGTACATGTACTTCTGCATCTTTATTGTTGTTTTTGATAAGATAAAAATGTACCCTGATGATGATAGTGTGCTAATGTCAAAAGTACTCCTAATATATATGTGTGTGTGTGTGTTTGTGTGTGCGTGCGTGTCACAGACAGACTGTTTCGCCGCATCACAGCTCATCAGTGTGGCTGGACATCCGATTGCCTCAAGCCAGGATCGAAACCCAACTGATTTGGCATCAGTAGAAGTTTTTTCCCCTGAGCTATCATCTCCCACCAGAGTGGAAGGTGAATTTTTACGTCTTTATTTTTAGAATAAACTCGCCAGTGACTCAGAGTGCTCAATTTATAGAAGAACTTTTGCAGTTACTTTCTACAAATTTTCGCGCTTCCCTCTAAAGTGCTCAACCGAATTTTATTTTTCGGTGGTGTATATATGTGTCATCCACAGACAGACTGCTTCGCTGTATCACTGTTCATCATTGTGGATCTATCTATCTATCTATCTATCTATCTGTCTATCTATCTATCCATCTATCTATCTATGGTAAAATATAGTTTTAACGTGTACTATATGGGAAAAAGTGCACTTATACTTAGAATCAGAAAGACACAATTAAAATTTCTAGGACACATAATTAGAAAGGAAGGCTTAGAGATATTGTCCCTCACAGGACATATTATAGGTAAGTGAGGCAGATAGGAAAAGGAAGTAATTTACATAACGACCCTGTGTAAATAAGTGGTTGATTAGGGATTAGGAAGGTAGGTATGAAAAGCACACATTAGGTAGAATTACAAAGGAGAAGTTTTGCAGAGCCATGATTGCCCACGTCCTGTAGCGACACATAAAGAATACAAAACTCTGTAGCACATCACGTATTAATCAAGTATTATTAAAAGAATAGATAACCGACCTGAAGAGCTTGTGCTAATGGTTGGGAGAACGGAGTTAATGGTTGGAGAGATAGCACAAAGACAACATTTACTAAGAGCTACAAAAGACAGGACATTGTTAAGAGCCATAATCACCAACGTCCGGAAGGAACATGTCACATAAAAGAAGGAGAAGGTGGCGGAGAAGGAGTAGGAGGAGAAAGAGGAGAAAAAGAAGAAGAGGAGAAAAAGACGAGGAGGAGGAGAAAAAGAAGAAGAAGGCAAGAAGAAGAAGAAGAAGAAGATTTTACGATATTCTTGTGTACGTTTGTTTGGGAGAGCAGTAATTTTGTTAAGAAAGGTGAATTAGGGAAAAAGCCTGGGCGTAGATTAATATTTGGGTAATATTCTATGCCGGCACAAGAAGAAGAAGAAGGCGGCAAGAAGAAGAAGAAGAAGAAGGCGAAGAAGGCGGCAAGAAGAAGAAGAAGAAGAAGGCGAAGAAGGCGGCAAGAAGAAGAAGAAGGCGAAGAAGGCGGCAAGAAGAAGAAGAAGAAGAAGAGGAAGGCGGCAAGAAGAAGAAGAAGAAGGCGGCAAGAAGAAGAAGAAGAAGAAGAAGAAGAAGGCGGCAAGAAGAAGAAGAAGAAGAAACCATGGTCTATGCAAAATCCTTAAAAAAAAAAAAGGAGGAATATAACAGAAATTTGTTTTTTGGTTATTTCCTCAATGTTCGGCGATGAGTTATAATCGGCGTAGAAAATTTTTGAAGGTTTATCCGCCATCATTTTCCATTCCAGTGCATAAATAGTTTTTATTTCTTTTTATTTACCGTTCTGGAAAATAGGAAATAGGTTTATGCTTGAGGACATCTAATTCAGCCGTTAGATCAGCAACTCGGTTATATAGGAAAACCAGTGAATGCTGATTTATAATATATATGTCGTCATTATTCAAATACTTTTTCTTAACCTGTTAATCTCATTTTCCACAAACGTTTCGACAGGTATCTTCTTCAGCGTTTCTCAGATTAATATGGCCAGTTTTCAGGAATGCTGGGGGATTGCGTTAAGAAAATGTCAAGACAGGCTCATATAAAATAATCTATCTATCTATCTATCTATGTAGGGATATAATAAAAGATATACATACACGCACATGTACCTGCACGTACATATTAATATATTTCTGCCTCGGGTGTTATAAATGCAGTGTTCAATGTTATGTGACAGAGCTATAAGTATATATTAAGGAATATGCATAATATCCAACGTTGATAGAACGACTCGGAGTTTCATACATTTCCTGAAGATTGCAAGAACGGCATGAAACTTCGAGTCGCGCTATCGAGGTTGGATATTATGTATATTCAATTATATATATATATATATATATATGACAATAGGAAAACTGTAGTTATTGCTGACGCGTTTCGTTCAATGTGGACTTTCTCAAAGCAAAAAACGAAATGAATTTAATTAAAGAAAGTAACTAATAATAACAAAATCAGAATGTTCTTAGTAACTGGAGGAATATTGAGAACGCTATTTTCATATTGGTAACTGAAAATAACGTCAGTTATTGTCACGTGTGGAGAATATTGTTATTATAACTGTGTTGGCGGATTCAACCATTTTCTTTTGATTTTACGATATTCTTGTGTACGTTTGTTTGGGAGAGCAGTCATTTTGTTAAGAAAGGTGAATTAGGGAAAAATCCTGGGCGTAGATTAATATTTGGGTAATATTCTATGCCGGCACATTCTAGAATTTTCCTTCCGAGTGTGTTATTTTCTTTTTTTTTTTATGAGTGTAGCATTTTTAAAATAAAAAATTATGGATGTATTTATTGCAAAGTGCTCAGTATTAGTGATAGCGCTAACATATTCAGTCGTATGGATACGAGTTTGTGACCCTGGGTTTCACGTTATTGCGATCATCAGACAAACTCTGTTGTCATTGTGTTTGCCTGATGATCGCAAAAGCGTGAAAATCTAGCGTGAAAAACTAATATCCATACAACTGAATATATACATATATATCTATGTGTATGTGTGTGTGTGTGTGTGTGTGTGTGTGTGTATGTTCGTGTGTATACCGTACCTATGGACACCAAAGCACTAATGGGCATGTCCCACTCCTACGTTGGACACAATTGCAAGTGAGGGTAATATGCTAAGTAGTCCACCACTAGCAGTGGTTTACCTACTTCACGCATCTGGCGAGTATTGTATTTTGTTGATGTTATAAAGATTACCATTTCATTTTCAAACTCCGTTTTGTTTTTTCCTCATTCAGTTACCCTTTCTAGGTTACAACAATATATATATATATATATATATATATATATATATATATATATATATATATATGGGGGGTCAAATATAGATAAAATAAGGATCTGAATACGGCAGAATGATACGATAAAGGAAAATAGGAAACATTTCACTTTTTATTGAATCTTCATAAGATTTTAAGAAAAGCCAAAGATGTTAGATTGATAAACTTTTACTATCTTATATCTTTATTCCTATTGTTCTTTATCATATCATATCTTATCATATCATATCATATATCTTATCTTATCTTTTAAAATGACCTCTTTAACTGTTTATTTTAATAAAAAAAAAAAACACAAAGTACTCTACATAATTATCTTTAAAGAAATAACAGGCACATATAATGATTGAAAGACAGGACATTGAGTGTAATGTGACGGAAGTGGGAAAAGAAAGATGAAGGAAAGAAAAGAATAGAAAGGACGGGAATGTAAGTTTATTGTAAATGTATAAAGATGGAAAGCGAATATGTAACTTAATTGTTATAGACGATGGCGAAGGCAGCGTATCTAAAGAGTAGCAGTGAGGTTAAAAGTAGATTCTTTAACCGGCTTCATATTCACTTCATAATATATTGGGTTGGTGGAAAAAATAATGACGTAATGTCGTTTTTTGACGTTAAAAAATAGGTCAAAAAACGACATTATTACGTCATTATTTTTGCACCAACCTAATATATATATATATATATATATATATATATATATATATATATATATATATTATTTGAGGTCAAGGGACTTAAAATTTCGAATTTCTGGTTTAAAAGATTTTTTGGATCCGGAAATATCATAATTGCTAATTTCTCATATCGTCATAGTTTGCAAATACGGGTATAATTGTTATATGTATTTACCTTTTCGCGTATTTTAATTGACCTCCTGATTATATATATATATATATATATATTAAAGACATTTTTATGTTTAACGTTCTTATTATAGATAAACATAAAAATGTCTTTAATAAATAAATTGTCGGACTTTGTCCATTTCTTAATGTGTATATATATATATATATATATATATATATATATATATATATATATATGTGTGTGTGTGTGTGTGTGTGTGTGTGTTTGTAGGATGTATAGTACTAACCGAACCAAAAGAGTAAATGTTATGACTAAGTGGAAAATTGATTAACGGCGTTTATTCACTTTTTGCTGTTTTTTTTAGGTGTACACGATGAAATTAAATTCGATTTATGATTCCCACTTATACTCAGAGATCCCAATGCATGCAAACGACCAGACGGAAGACAACAGCCAGGGTGGAGGTTTCCCCTCAACGAAAACGACAGTCACTTGTCCGTGGCCAAGATGATCCTTCAAACTGGAGAATATTGGCTGTGGTTTTACTTACAGATGGATGGGCACCGCTAAGTCTCTTTGCCCAAGACACACTACGCATGAATGAATATTCCTTCGGCTTTCAAACTAGATATGTAGAAGGAACTGGTGAGGTGGTTAGTTACGTAATCGAACGTGATCATGATTGGGATGATGACGATGGCGATGACATTTATCCCTTATAGATCTCACAACTTTATAATTATCTAAATAAAATCGAAAACCATGGACGACCGAGAGACACCTTAACATTACAGCTTAAGACAGTCGCCTCTTAAGTCCCATCCACTACTTTTCAATGAAATATATAATACAGTATTTTAAAACACTTATATAATCTTCTTTATGCGTTTGTTGACTTCAGGGAGCACAATGTTCATGCCTCTCGAAAATTTTTTATTTAGTATGTGTAAATTGCCGTGGGACTTCCGGCCAAATCACGTGGTTAAGTAACGTTGAGCCTGGTCAATACTTGGATGGTTGACCGATAGGAAATAACAGGTGCTGTAAGCTTGTATGTAGTAATAAACTTATACTCCCAAGATTCGAAAACATACATGATCATCCGAGCATGTCACATCCGGAACCCTCAACATGCATTTGGCCAGCACGGTAGGGTAATGACCCATTTCTCTTGCCGGTAAATGGAGTTGGAAGAGCCGACCTGCATTGTAAAGTCGTGCAGCGTAACCCCGTTGCGGTGAAGCGTCTTATCAAATATAGAGTAATTTGTCTTCTTCCACTTGAGGAAACAGGAATGTGTACTGATATAAGCTCAGTCATACATACGACGTTTGATAAAAAGTATCAGGACAGTTGCTATAAAAAGAAAACTACAACACATATCAATTCGGCATTTAATCCCCTTCGAAGTAGTCCGCTTCTGAAGTCACACACTTTATCCAAAATCGTTTCCATCAATGGAAACATACTGGAACTCCTTTGTGGGAACAGCAAGCGTTCTCTTTGCTTTCCTCGATGTCTTGAAATCTAGTTCCTTTCAAGTGGGATTCGATTTTTGAAAAAGTGAAAAGTCGCAAGAGGAAATATCGGGAAATATGGCGGTTGTCGAATCTGGGAAATTTTGTCTTGGCCCAAAACTGTTTCACAAGCCATGGAACCTCTGCAGCGTAGTGGGACGACCACACTCTACACACCTCCTTTCCAAGCGATTCTATAAACAACGGAAGTGAGCGAGAAAACTTTCCTTCCAGACACTGCTATAAATAAAGTGAGCGAGAACATTATAAATTCGTGTGCATACGTGACAGAGGTCAAGATCCGTCTGTGCCAAGTCGCTTCAGTTTTGTACATAAGCTCATTTACCATAGCAAAAGTCCCGATACTATTTCGCCAGACAGATTACATACAGAGGTTAAATCGAGTATATTGCAGGATAGGAAGATTATGTTGTGTCTATATTCAGCAGAATCAGCCTGATGTTTAAAGCAATGTGGTGTTACATTGATGTATGTATGTGTCGTATCAAAGAAACCCCTTGTGTTTTAAGCAGCCTCATAGGAATAAAAGCATAGCTGAAAAGCAAAAGCCGTTAAAAGAAAAATGAACGTTGCGAAATCGTGTGTTCACCACAAGTTTGCGCATAAATGTATCTCATTTATTTTTCTTTGTGTCAACCGAGAGAATGAGAGCCCTTATTCTTTAAAACAAGGAATGGATACAGTAGGGGGTAGCATGCTTGGCCCCGGGTGTGTGTCGTGTTTATGCTTCAAGTCTTATATGTCCTTGGGTTCATCTGCTCAAACAAATAACTTTTTTTTTAATATTATTTTTTTGTCCAAACTAAACACGTCTTTCCGTCTTCCAAAGGCTTCACTTATTTTTTGCCTCAGGTCGAACAGCTAATCCCGTAATATTACGCCCCCCCGAAACTAAATACACTAACGTGCCAATGTAAACTGCTTACAAAAACAAATATTAATCTTTACACTGACTTACCAAAAAGTCATGTGGTAACAATATATAAAGGTAACTGTAGGTTATTCCATCCGCACCTTGGCGTCATAAAAATGCACTTTTTTAAAAATCATATCACCCTATTCAAGGTAATAAACTCACTAAGACACAAGAGGGTCACTGAGTGTGAAAGAATAAGAAAAAAAGAAACATTATTATGAAGCAAGAACAATAGAAGTGTAATCAAGAAGACAGTAGATAAAAATTGAGATTGAATTTGAATTTTTGAAGATCAAAATTAGCTGGAAAGCATGGAACCAGAAGAGAATTCCACGAGCAAGAAGTGCGAGAGAAGGAACTGTTAGCATAGAACTTATGGTTACATCTAACTAATTCAACTGTGAATTGATGAGGCATTGTCGCAAATGTAGTATCAAGATTAAATTCATTAAATTTAGGTACCATAGTGAAGTGTTCATTCGAATAGTTATCGTAAAAGTGTTTTATTTATTGTGTACTGACATATGGTGTATCAGTGTGGAAAATGTCTACGCTGTACATGGAAAGGTAACATGAATTATTGGAGTTCGAACAAAGTATATTAAGTTCCAGATGGATAGAACTTTCTGTTGAAACTTGACTAATGCATGGAATAATAATGCAACACAAAATGTACTTAGAACAAAATGTATTGAAACATGAAAGTGTACACAATATTTACATATAGTCTTTTGTATATTCCTGGAAAGACCGTTCCTGGAGAATATGTTGACTGAGTCGCAGTCGTGCAGAGCCTCTGGTTGAATCTCTTGATTCCTTTATTTATCAATCCACCCACGAGGATCGAATGTGGCACAAGGCCGTTTTAATGTGGGTATCCCCGAGCCCGTAGGCTCGGCCAAAAATATGGCCTTTCTGAACCCGCCTAGACGGGTTCAGGCCCTGTCAACCTCCCCGGACGAAACCTTGCCATTCGGCAAAGCCTCGTCCGGGATCCCCTCCGATAATTCAGAGAGTTCGACAGTCGCCGAGGAATCTCTTGATTCCTTCCCCCTCTTCCCGGTACCAACTATATTTATATGGTCGGTACTCCACTATGCAAATTAGGTGGAGCCTACCACAACACTTTCCATTTTTTGAAATTATGGAAGATTTGACACTCCTTTATCTACGATCATGTGTGCGCCCAAAATTCCGGATGGAAAGGTATTAGCACCCACTATGGACAGCGTAGCAGCTAACCTTAGGTTGTAACCAAATGCGTCTTGTTAGAATTGTCTGTGGTAACTGTTGTGGCCAGAAATAAAGACACGGAGAGAAGGTAGGTTGAACAAGTGTATTGAAATAACAGAGAATATATACAAAATAAGAGTGTTATTAGTCAGCAGATAGAAGTATCCGTCCGAACTGTCATGTTACACTGCGTCCCAACTGCTGTACAGTGTAACCCGGATATAAGAGACCCGGATATACCCGGATATAAGAGAGATTTTATCTGTTCCCAAATTAGAGCCTGTGTTAATGTATATAAATTAGACCAAACCGGAATATAAGAGAAACCTGGATATAAGAGACTTCTCCGGTCCCGACAACTCTTATATCCGGGTTACACTATATTTAACAGTCCCTCCACGAGGAATCTATGTGGCAGAAGGCCCAGTTTAACCTAGGTTTCTCCGAGCCCGTAGGATCGGGCAAAAAATCTCCTGTGAACCCGCATAAACGGGTTCGAGATCTGTCTACCGCCCCGGACGAAAACTTTGCACTTCGGCAAACCTTCGTCCGGGTTCCTCTCTGCCAAAGCAGAGAGTTCGACAGAAGTCGCACACAGTCAGAGACTGGGGGTCGACTGCCGATATTTAACAGTCCCTCTACGAGGAATGTATGTGGCACAAGGCCGAGTTTAACGTGGGTTCGGCCAAAAATGTTCTCTTAGAACCCGCCTAGACGGGTTCAGGGCCTGTCTACCTCCCCGGACGAAACTTTGCCCTCCCTTCGCAAAAGTTTCGTCCGGGTTCCTCTTTGCCAAAGCAGAGAGTTCGACAGAAGTCGCACAAGTCAGAGACTGCGGGTCGACTGCTGATATTTAACATTCCCACCCCCCACGAGGAATGTTTGTGGCACATGGCCGGGTATAACGTGGGTTTCTCCGAGCCCGTAGGCTCTGCCAAAAATATTTCCTTAGAACCCTCATAAGCGGGTTCGGGATCTGTCTACCCGGACGAAAACGTTACCCTTCGGCAAACCTTCGTCCGGGTTCCTCTCTGCCAAGACAGAAGTCGCACAGTCAGAGACTGCGGGTCGACTGCTTGCCTATAAAGTCTCGCTGGTTGGTATTTATGAAGGAGGAAGAGTTCATTCTAATGTAGATAGGTCACCATAATAGTAACAGATAAGCAAAACTGGCTCAAATCACAACCAAATTCAATACAAAAGATAACATAGCAGGAAATTTATACGACGATTTGCTTCCGTTGGATAATGAAATAAAAGAACTACTAACATAACACCGTTTGAAGCTCCTCATCTGGTTAGTGATATCCATGTTGCCATGAAAATATTTGTAGAAAAGACAGAGGGAAGTCACATCAAGTCGGTGAGAAAGTGAGTGAAGTTGAAATGCCAGGTCAGGATTGATTATGTTACAGATCCTTCTTTGGATTTGGCCAAGATGAGTAGCAGCAGC
Source organism: Acanthosepion lycidas (assembly GCA_963932145.1). Taxonomy (NCBI): domain Eukaryota; kingdom Metazoa; phylum Mollusca; class Cephalopoda; order Sepiida; family Sepiidae; genus Acanthosepion; species Acanthosepion lycidas. The sequence continues at coordinate 40,575,680 of OZ010597.1, read as the reverse complement.
ACCAGAGGAGGCAAAGCAGCAGTATCCAATGCACAGACGAAAGGTAGGGTGTAAATGATGGATTCTGACGAGAAATATTTTTTTTGAACGAGAACAGTAGATGCAACAACCGCATGAACAGTGGCGGCCTGACATTTTGCATGTCATAAGCCCAATTTAGCACTTATGGAACGTAATGAAGAGGAGAATTCACACGCAAGGTCTTATGGCTACAAATACCAGGAAGCTGCGAAGAGTTTTCGAGTCAACAGGGTTGAATAACTCCACATGACTTCCAAACTCTTATAGAATCTATGCTACATCAAGTTAT